>CM060912.1:425693309-426293309 GCA_030737875.1 Allium sativum | reverse complement strand
ATGGGTATTGTTTGGTTTCGTTGGTGGATGGCTCGCTGTTTTGTACAGCGTTGACCGCGGTTTCCGTCGAGCTTGGGTATGGAGGCCTGGGTCATTCCGACGTCAAGGCATTTGGACTGACATCAATTGAATTGGGGTCCTGAGGAGGCCGATGACATGAGGTCTGGTGGTTCCACTGTGTCGAGCGGACATTGCTGATGTCGGAATTTGCAGGAGGCGTGCGAGTTGGGTGCAAGGAAGATGAGGAGAAGGAGCTCGATGAGAGGAGTGGTTCGGTGGTAGTAGTGTTGGATTTCGTGGGAAGAATGTGAGAGTTTGGTGGTCCTTTTGTTCGGTGCTGCCACTGTTTTGGTGAAAATGGCAAACTGACGGATCTGGTAATGAAGCAGGCGAGTTCAAATCTCAGGGTGTGAGGAGGTGCAGGATTTGTAGAGGAAGGTCATGGGGTTTTTTCGGTGGTTGTTGGTTGAGTATAAATAAAGTGAGGAGGAGTTAAAGTAGCAGGAATGGGCGAAATAAGGAGCAGGGGTATCACGGCATATTGGGGAAGAAGGATAAGCATCGGTCTGGGCTTCAATATTGAGGATGGGCCGTAAAATACATGGGTAAAGCCCATCTTAGGTTTAAATTTAATTTAAATTCAAATAAGTATATTAAATTGTAATTATGATATCTCATCCATACGAGGTCAGATTCGAGAACCGTAAGTTGCGTTGGGATCGTATGGACGAGAGCTTCACAATGAAGCTGACTAGAAGTGGATTGGAGCTCGTTTGAATTTATGGTGAATTTAATTGTTTGATTCAAATCAAACAGACAGTTTATCGTTCTTTAACGATGAACTGCCAAAGTGAGTAAATCTCACCAACTCTAAACAGTTTAAAATTTCATGTTGTATCTTTAGAACTGTTAGAAATTGTCTGATTTACTATGTGTTGATTGTTTGATTGAACTGCTAGTCAGTTAGTTAAATTTCTATATTGATTCTGTTTAACAGAATATATCATATGGAACTGAAAGTGATGTTATCTACATTGTCTAACATCTGTGATGCAGGGAAACAGGTTGGAGGAATCCAACTGGATTCCTCAACAGTTATTTTATTGTTTTTCATATATTGTTATATGATGTGATATAAAATCTGTGGGCGATTATATGTGCTTGGACGATATTGAACATCGTGATTTGATATGATTGAATACCATAACATACCGGAATGTAGATAAGGGAATTTTCAAAGTGATACTGAAAATAGCATATTTATAAAATGGGATATTTATAAATAAGAGATATCTATAAAATGGAGTATTTATAAATAAGGGATATTTATAAATTGGAATATTTATAAATAGGAGATATTTGAAAAGGAAATAAATTCAAAACATTTCTTTTTGAATGGAAAGGCCTGTGTGGCGAGTTTGGGGATTTTCCCGATGCTCCCGATACAAAGGAGGTTATGGCGAATTTTCCCGGGAATTTAAGGAGTTAGAATATTTTCAAGAATAAATTTGAAAAGGAAATATTTGTAAACCATTTACAAATAGAATTGGAAAGGGAACATTATAAAAAGGAAATCATTTTTTTAAAGTGTAGAACCGTTATTTAAAAGTAAATCTTTTCAAATGAATAAAACGTTGTTAAAAAGGAAATCTTTATAAAGTGAATAAAGTAAATCGAATATGGTATTCGAAAGGAGAAATCGAATATGGTATTCGAAGTTAGTTAATCGAATATGGTATTCGAAAGGAGAAATCGAATATGGTATTCGAAAGGAGAAATCGAATATGGTATTCGAAGTTAGTTAATCGAATATGGTATTCGAAAGGAGAAATCGAATATGGTATTCGAAGTTAGTTAATCGAATATAGACATTCGAAAGGAGAACTCGAATATGGTATTCGAAAGGAGAAATCGAATATGGTATTCGAAGTTAGTTAATCGAATATAGACATTCGAAAGGAGTTAATCGAATATGGTATTCGAAGTTAGTTAATCGAATATGGTATTCGAAATTAGTTAATCGAATATGGTATTCGAAGTTAGTTAATCGAATATGGTATTCGAAGTTAGTTAATCGAATATGGTATTCGAAAGTTAGTTAATCGAATATGTTATTCGAAAGGGGTTAGTCAAGTCGAGTTAGTAAAATAGAGTTAACCAGTTAGAGTTAATCAGTTAGAGTTAACCAGTTGGAGTTAATGAGTTAGAGTTAATCGATTAGAGTTAAAACGAACTAGAGTTAATCAAATATAGTCATTTGAGATAGAGTTAGTCAAACATAGTATTCAGGGTAAGTTGCCATCTTGTACGACTGCTAGCGTAATTCGCAGGGCTGTAAATAGCCTACGGCGGTCGGATGTTTCCTGAGGGAATCAGGCGTAACCATTGTGATCGCTGCGATCTAGAGTCAAGCGAATGGAGTTAAATCAAATATTAGTTATTCGATATGAGTTAAGTTAGCAAGTTAAGTTATCAAGTCAAGATGATTGGGTCAAGTGATTAAGTTAAGAAAATTAAGTTAAGAAAATCGAGTCAAGTTAATCGAGTTAAGTTAGTCAAGTTAATCGAGTTAATTTAGTCAAGTTAATCGAGTTAAGTTCGTCAAGTTAAAGTTATCGATGGTTAGTTTCATCGAAAGGAGTTAATCGATGTTAATTTCATCGAAAGAAGTATCGATGTTAGTTTCATCGAAGGGAGTTATCGATTATAGTTTAATCGAAGTGAGATTTTCAAATATGAGATATTTGAAAAAGAAGAGTTATCGAATATTAGTTATTCGAAGAGGGATTATCGAATATCGTTTATTCGAGAAGGAGTAATCAAATATAGTATATTCGAAAGGAAGAAGTTAATCGAATATAGGTTATTCGAAGAAGAGTTAATCAAATAGAGATTTCTCGAAGAAAGTTAATCGGCAAATTCGATTATATCGAATTCGGGAAAGTACTTATACTTTCCAGTGTTTAAATAGAGATTTATTTATTTATAAATAAATAAGTGTTAGGTTAATTATTCACTAATAAGAATAGAAGTTATAATTAAAGTTAGATAATTTGAAAGGAGGGATTATAACGTTATCGTTATAACCAATGTTTTAAATATAGAAGTGGATTAGTAAAATTGGATCCGAGAAAGGCGTAAAGAAGTTGTTAAAGATTAAAAGATAAACTTTGACCATTTCGAAGTTATAACGTTGTTCAGTTAAGGTCTGAGAGGTAATTATACCCCAACTTGAGTGACTTCCTTCTTAACTAAGAAATGGTAAGGTTTGATCGTAAAGGAGTTTTGGAAATGTTTTCCAAACGAGAATCAGAAATGTTTTCTGATAAAAGAAAATAAGAATTTAGAATATAGGGAAACAGGAGATAAGTAAATAAATGAACTAAAGAGATTAATGTTAAATGATGTTTATTCGATATAATTTCCATCTGGAAATAATATCGTTGTTTGCACACTTGTTTTTCTTCGATAGTTAACTCACAGACTATCGAAGTTTTTGACCATTTTAACGTTTTTAATATGGAGAGACCGGTTGGATTATTATCCAAAGAACCTCTTTGTATTGGCATAAGCGTTACGAATCATATATGCCAAAGATAATTGAAGACGGAGTAAAATGCAAGGGCTATCCTGTTTACAGAATAGTGCCTTCGGTTTGTCCAGTCCCAGGACAACTTGTATGGATGAAGGTCTGACAGAGTATATCCAATGAACCGCGTAAGTTGATCTGTTCAAACGTTTTTACGTTTGGTGGCGGAGGAATTCGTTTCTCTTAGCTGTATACCCGTGTTATTTTTGAATAAGTCAATTTGTGATTTGGCGGGTATGACGATGTGACATTTTAAGTGAATGAAGATGGATGTCTGACATAGTGTTTCCAGACGGTCACGTACACTGATTTCTTCAACCGTACCAAAAGTGGAAGCGGAGAAGGAAACTTCTTTTAGCTGACACGTAATGTACTGTTGTAAACGTCAATTAGTGATTTCGATGGATTTGACAATGTAGCATTCGAAGTGAATCTGATGTAATGATAAAGCATAGCTTCTAGCCTCATCAACCGGTAAATGACAGAAATCGGGCAGGCAGCATGGCTAAGTCGGTCGCACCGAAGTAGGGTGTATAATCACCTATCTAGAGAATATTCATTTGTTTTTCTTAAATCTATCAATGCTGTCCCATATATATACGGGAACGGTTGCTGATCCCAACCGTTGGTGATATACATTCGATACACTCAAGCGAAATGAGTGGTCGGTCATGTGTGGCTGAGTTACAAGATGTTCTTGTTGAACTCCAGTGTATCGTTCCTAGAGTACACTGATCGGAAGGTGGTTCCATACCTTGTCATAGTTGGAAATCCATTATCCAATACGTGCTTGCGATTTTGATTGTATACTATATATGTAGAACGTGAGATGAAATGGTTTCTGCTAGTTGATATCTATTTGTACATAGACATTATTATAATATCAAAAGGTTTTTGATATAAAGATATTTTGGATTCTCATAAAGGGAAAAACCCGTTCCGTTCTGCGGCGTGGTCTTATGAGATATCGTTTACTTGTTCATATACATGTTTAAACTGTTTACTCGTACCAGTCCCATGACTGACCCGGAGTTTATTTGTTTTGTTTTCCCTAAACTCTTGGGTGCCTAATTTTGTACGGGCAGTCAAGTAGTCAGGAATTTACAGATATACTGGAAGAGCGTGGAGCAGGAGGCTTCAAGATCATATAGCTATAGTTATTTCCGCTGTGTTGTAAGTGCTGTACTCTGATAAGTGTTATTGTATACATAACTGTTATATTTCAAAGTTATGTTATATATTATATGTTATTCGTTCCGCTGTGAGGTTCGTGTTACTCTGATGTTGTGTTCTTCTTCTTCCTCTATTCTAAGTTTCTATCTTATCTTTCCTCACCCTCTAATTTCTTTCACTAATTACCAGGATTTTTCGATGTTTTGGTTATCGACGTCGTGCTTACGTCGATAACCAAAGTCGCCGAAAATCCGGGTCGTTACAGTTGGTATCAGAGCTTAAGTTTAGAATTACTTGGCTCTGTGGCGTGAATCGGTAGAGATAGGGTTAGTAATACCCTAGATTGAGTTGAGTGTATATATACGAGTGAACGTATTTGTATTTGATATAAAAATTTGTTTTTTATTGAGGAGATTCATTGGTTGAGTTGTTTATGAGTTCTGGTCGATCAGTTTGATCCACTGTATCGGTAGGAGTTTATAAACACTCGAATACGATGGGTGGACACGATATGTTTTGAAAAAAGGGTAAATGAAATAATTTTCCCTGAAGTATATATATTGGAATTATTATAATATATTGGATATATGGTTGTTATTATAATCGAGTAAGATTATAAATATAATGGTTATGTAAATAATCGATCAGAATTCATATAAGTATAATATATGAAATAAGATGAATTAAATCTGAAATTAAAGTCAGAATTGAAATTAAAAACTGGAAATTAAGATAAGTGTTTGAAATTGAATATGGATTAGATATATGTGAATTTTAAAATCCTGGGAGGTTTTAAATTTGTTTTAATAAGGACATTTTGAACTAATTCAAGATGGAAGTGTTTAAGTTGGAGTTTTGAAAAGAAATATAGTATTGAACTCACTTTGATCGCTGGAAAATAATTCTGATGATGGTGTACACATCATCAGTGTGATTTTCGAGTTGTAAGTGACGGATTACTACCCAAGATTTTATTTTCAAATCTGTTTTGCGAAAACAAGTTTTTGGGAATACAAATGTTTTGAATTGGTATTATGATTTCAAATTGACTTGAAATAAAAGCCCAGGAATTTAAATTCTAGAATTTAACTTTAACTTGTTAAGTTAAGTGAAAACTGGGGTGATAAGAGAATAATCTGAAATGGTCTTGTACTGATGAGTTAAGAGTTTGAAATTGAGAATCAAACTCGAGTCGAAATGATAATGGGCTTAGATATAAGCGAATGGTTGTGTTGGTGCTAAAACTGATTGGAATTTGATTTGGGTGGCATAGGTATCTGCTAAATTGATAGCAGATGGTAATGGGATAATGGAATGCCCGACAAAAAGGAACAAGTTTATATTTTATATGAGTTTGGAATTTATGAGCCGAATTGGCAAGCCGTTTGGCGTTTTGATTTTCTTTTGGGTTGAAGAAGGCCCAGAGAGGCGAGTTGGAGTTTTACCGATAGGGTTGTACAAAGGAGATTATGGCGAAATTTTCCGAAAATTTAAAGTGTTAGAAAATTTTCAGAATTTTTGAAAATTTTAGTTAATCGGAATGAATAAATATTTTAGTCGATATTAATTGGTTCAGTTGGAATCAGAAATAAGGGGTAAACAAATCTTAGGAATTCCAATAGATAGGGCCATCCTCTAACTTAGCAATTTCGAGGACGAAATTATTTTAAGTGGGGAAGAATGTAATGACCCGCATTGTCAGGGGTATTATAATTAATTTATTTAATTATATATATCGTGATGTAGTGGATTAAATAGAGGTTTAATTAAATAATATGGAATATTTAATTAATTTAAATAATTAAATAATATATTTAATTCAGAAATAACCAGAAATAGTGAATTGACAATATAATGTGAACTGGGTCATCCCCGAGATTTAGTTCAGCTTAGAGTTGAGATATATTAGCAAATATATTCAATTGACGACAATTTGAACGTATAATTATAATATAATTAAAATCGAGCTTGAAATGGTGCTGCAGTTCGCGATTTGGCGATTAGAACTTCAACTGAGTGTACCGGGTCCGTTTTAAATCGGATTCCTGTGAAACAAGAAACGTGTGGAGCTGGTGGAGTATATCTTTCTAGTGGAAGAGAAAAATCGGGATTTCGTCGTGTAGATTTTGAGATATGTCCAAATCAAATTTCAGAATAGTCGCTATAAAATCGTTTATCGGCCATAACGGTTATTTCAAAATAACTAGATATCGGGTGTGAATTCAGACAAGGTTCTTTTGGGAAATAGCGATAATTTAATTTTTAGAATTTTACTGTAATTTTTAATTAATTAAATAAGCGACTTTTTATTTGGAGTATTTTGCACCCTGAAATCAACATTTTGAAGTTTCAAAATATGAGTCCACCTACCGGTATTATTATATTTCTGGGATCGTGGCACATCGCTGATCACAACGGTATTTATATTTTTGTTGATGGAGATCCCAAAACGAGTGGAGTTATATGTAAGGGGTACACTAAATATTGAAAATATCTAGATATTTACTGTTGCCTATAAATAACAAACTATAATCTCCTTAAGACCTAAATTTCACTCCCGTTCCTCTCAAAATCTCAGCCGCCAGGAGTTCTTCAAAACGTGAGATCTAAATCCTCAAATAAAATCCAAATAAAATCAGTAAATTCCCAAACAAGAATATTCGGCCTCCTAGAGTGTTGTTCTTCTAATCGGTATGGGTATTGTTTGGTTTCATTGGTGGATGGCTCGCTGTTTTGTACAGCGTTGACCACGGTTTCCGTCGAGCTTGGGTATGGAGGCCTGGGTCGTTCCGACGTCAAGGCATTTGGACTGACATCAATTGAATTGGGGTCCTGAGGAGGCCGATGACTTGAGGTCTGGTGGTTCCACTGTGTCGAGCGGACATTGCTGATGTCGGAATTTGCAGGTGGCGTGCGAGTTGGGTGCAAGGAAGATGAGGAGAAGGAGCTCGATGAGAGGAGTGGTTCGGCGGTAGTAGTGTTGGATTTCGTGGGAAGAATGTGAGAGTTTGGTGGTCCTTTTGTTCGGTGCTGCCACTGTTTTGGTGAAAATGGCAAACTGACGGATCTGGTAATGAAGCAGGCGAGTTCAAATCTCAGGGTGTGAGGAGGTGTAGGATTTGTAGAGGAAGGTCACGGGGTTTTTTTCGGTGGTTCTTGGTTGAGTATAAATAAAGTGAGGAGGAGTTAAAGTAGCAGGAATAGGCGAAATAAGGAGCAGGGGTATCACGGCATATTGGGGAAGAAGGATAAGCATCGGTCTGGGCTTCAATATTGAGGATGGGCCGTAAAATACATGGGTAAAGCCCATCTTGGGTTTAAATTTAATTTAAATTCAAATAAGTATATTAAATTGTAATTGTGATATCTCATCCATACGAGGTCAGATTCGAGAACCGTAAGTTGCGTTGGGATCGTATGGACGAGAGCTTCACATTGAAGCTTACTAGAAGTGGATTGGAGCTCGTTTGAATTTACGGTGAATTTAATTGTTTGATTCAAATCAAACAGACAGTTTATCGTTCTTTAACGATGAACTGCCAAAGTGAGTAAATCTCACCAACTCTAAACAATTTAAAGTTTCATGTTGTATCTTTAGAACTGTTAGAAATTGTCTGATTTACTATGTGTTGATTGTTTGATTGAACTGCTAGTCAGTTAGTTAAATTTCTATATTGATTCTATTTAACAGAATATATCATATGGAACTGAAAGTGATGTTATCTACATTGTCTAACATCTGTGATGCAGGGAAACAGGTTGGAGGAATCCAACTGGATTCCTCAACAGTTATTTTATTGTTTTTCATATATTGTTATATGATGTAATATAAAATCTGTGGGCGATTATATGTGCTTGGACGATATTGAACATCGTGATTTGATATGATTGAATACCATAACATACCGGAATGTAGATAAGGGAATTTTCAAAGTGATACTGAAAATAGCATATTTATAAAATGGGATATTTATAAATAAGAGATATCTATAAAATGGAGTATTTATAAATAAGGGATATTTATAAATTGGAATATTTATAAATAGGAGATATTTGAAAAGGAAATAAATTCAAAACATTTCTTTTTGAATGGAAAGGCCTGTGTGGCGAGTTTGGGGATTTTCCCGATGCTCCCGATACAAAGGAGGTTATGGCGAATTTTCCCGGGAATTTAAGGAGTTAGAATATTTTCAAGAATAAATTTGAAAAGGAAATATTTGTAAACCATTTACAAATAGAATTGGAAAGGGAACATTATAAAAAGGAAATCATTTTTTTAAAGTGTAGAACCGTTATTTAAAAGTAAATCTTTTCAAATGAATAAAACGTTGTTAAAAAGGAAATCTTTATAAAGTGAATAAAGTAAATCGAATATGGTATTCGAAAGGAGAAATTGAATATGGTATTCGAAGTTAGTTAATCGAATATGGTATTCGAAAGGAGAAATCGAATATGGTATTCGAAAGGAGAAATCGAATATGGTATTCGAAGTTAGTTAATCGAATATGGTATTCGAAAGGAGAAATCAAATATGGTATTCGAAGTTAGTTAATCGAATATAGACATTCGAAAGGAGAAATCGAATATGGTATTCGAAAGGAGAAATCGAATATGGTATTCGAAGTTAGTTAATCGAATATAGACATTCGAAAGGAGTTAATCGAATATGGTATTCGAAGTTAGTTAATCGAATATGGTATTCGAAGTTAGTTAATCGAACATGGTATTCGAAGTTAGTTAATCGAATATGGTATTCGAAGTTAGTTAATCGAATATGGTATTCGAAAGTTAGTTAATCGAATATGTTATTCGAAAGGGGTTAGTCAAGTCGAGTTAGTAAAATAGAGTTAACCAGTTAGAGTTAATCAGTTAAAGTTAACCAGTTGGAGTTAATGAGTTAGAGTTAATCGATTAGAGTTAAAACGAACTAGAGTTAATCAAATATAGTCATTTGAGACAGAGTTAGTCAAACATAGTATTCAGGGTAAGTTGCCATCTTGTACGACTGCTAGCGTAATTCGCAGGGCCGTAAATAGCCTACGGCGGTCGGATGTTTCCTGAGGGAATCAGGCGTAACCATTGTGATCGCTGCGATCTAGAGTCAAGCGAATGGAGTTAAATCGAATATTAGTTATTCGATATGAGTTAAGTTAGCAAGTTAAGTTATCAAGTCAAGATGATTGGGTTAAGTGATTAATTTAAGAAAATTAAGTTAAGAAAATCGAGTCAAGTTAATTGAGTTAAGTTAGTCAAGTTAATCGAGTTAAGTTAGTCAAGTTAATCGAGTTAAGTTTGTCAAGTTAAAGTTATCGATGGTTAGTTTCATCGAAAGGAGTTAATCGATGTTAATTTCATCGAAAGAAGTATCGATGTTAGTTTCATCGAAGGGAGTTATCGATTATAGTTTAATCGAAGTGAGATTTTCAAATATGAGATATTTGAAAAAGAAGAGTTATCGAATATTAGTTATTCGAAGAGGGATTATCGAATATCATTTATTCGAGAAGGAGTAATCAAATATAGTATATTCGAAAGGAAGAAGTTAATCGAATATAGGTTATTCGAAGAAGAGTTAATCAAATAGAGATTTCTCGAAGAAAGTTAATCGGCAAATTCGATTATATCGAATTCGGGAAAGTACTTATACTTTCCAGTGTTTAAATAGAGATTTATTTATTTATAAATAAATAAGTGTTAGGTTAATTATTCACTAATAAGAATAGAAGTTATAATTAAAGTTAGATAATTTGAAAGGAGGGATTATAACGTTATCGTTATAACCAATGTTTTAAATATAGAAGTGGATTAGTAAAATTGGATCCGAGAAAGGCGTAAAGAAGTTGGTAAAGATTAAAAGATAAACTTTGACCATTTCGAAGTTATAACGTTGTTCAGTTAAGGTCTGAGAGGTAATTATACCCCAACTTGAGTGACTTCGTTCTTAACTAAGAAATGGTTAGGTTTGATCGTAAAGGAGTTTTGGAAATGTTTTCCAAACGAGAATCAGAAATGTTTTCTGATAAAAGAAAATAAGAATTTAGAATATAGGGAAACAGGAGATAAGTAAATAAATGAACTAAAGAGATTAATGTTAAATGATGTTTATTCGATATAATTTCCATCTGGAAATAATATCGTTGTTTGCACACTTGTTTTTCTTCGATAGTTAACTCACAGACTATCGAAGTTTTTGACCATTTTAACGTTGTTAATATGGAGAGACCGGTTGGATTATTATCCAAAGAACCACTCTGTATTGGCATAAGCGTTGCGAATCATATATGCCAAAGATAATTGAAGACGGAGTAAAATGCAAGGGCTATCCTGTTTACAGAATAGTGCCTTCGATTTGTCCAGTCCCAGGACAACTTGTATGGACGAAGGTTTGACAGAGTATATCCAATGAACCGCGTAAGTTGATCTGTTCAAACGTTTTCATGTTTGGTGGCGGAGGAATTCGTTTCTCTTAGCTGTATACCCGTGTTATTTTTGAATAAGTCAATTTGTGATTTGGCGGGTATGACGATGTGACATTTTAAGTGAATGAAGATGGATGTCTGACATAGTATTTCCAGACGGTCACGTACACAGATTTCTTCAACCGTACCAAGAGTGAAAGCGGAGAAGGAAACTTCTTTTAGCTGACAAGTAATGTACTGTTGTAAATGTCAATTAGTGATTTCGATGGATTTGACAATGTAGCATTCGAAGTGAATCTGATGTAATGATAAAGCGTAGCTTCTAGCCTCATCAACCGGTAAATGACAGAAATCGGGCAGGCAGCATGGCTAAGTCGGTCGCACCGAAGTAGGGTGTATAATCACCTATCTAGAGAATATTCATTTGTTTTTCTTAAATCTATCAATGTTGTCCCATATATATATGGGAACGGCTGCTGATCCCAACCGTTGGTGATATACATTTTATACACTCAAGCGAAATGAGTGGTCGGTCATGTGTGGCTAAGTTACAAGATGTTCTTGTTGAACTCCAGTGTATCGTTCCTAGAGTACACTGATCGGAAGGTGGTTCCATACCTTGTCATAGTTGGAAATCCATTATCCAATACGTGCTTGCGATTTTGATTGTATACTATATATGTAGAACGTGAGATGAAAGCGTTTATGCTAGTTGATATCTATTTGTACATAGACATTATTATAATATCAAAAGGTTTTTGATATAAAGATATTTTGGATTCTCATAAAGGGAAAAACCCATTCCGTTCTATGGCATGGTCTTATGAGATATCGTTTACTTGTTCATATACCTGTTTAAACTGTTTACTCATACCAGTCCCATGACTGACCCGGAGTTTATTTGTTTTGTTTTCCCTAAACTCTTGGGTGCCTAATTTTGTACGGGCAGTCAAGTAGTCAGGAATTTACAGATATACTGGAAGAGCGTGGAGTAGGAGGCTTCAAGATCATATAGCTATAGTTATTTCCGCTGTGTTGTAAGTGCTGTACTCTGATAAGTGTTATTGTATACATAACTGTTATATTTCAAAGTTATGTTATATATTATATGTTATTCGTTCCGCTGTGAGGTTCGTGTTACTCTGATGTTGTGTTCTTCTTCTTCTTCTATTCTAAGTTTCTATCTTATCTTTCCTCGCCCTCTAATTTCTTTCACTAATTACCAGGATTTTTCGATGTTTTGGTTATCGACGTCGAGCTTACGTCGATAACCAAAGTCGCTCAAAATCCGGGTCGTTACAAACAAGGAAGGCCATAATGAACTAAGACGGGATCAGATCGGGAAGCTGTGGATTGGATCGGAGACGAAGGAGGGAACCAGATCGAAACCTGCAGATGAGGGCGCCCGACCCGGAAGGAGTACCACGATCGACCTGACCCGAAGGGAGTTGACCGAACCGGATTGATGGCTAGGAGCTGAAGCTTGCTGAATCGAACCGAGCAGGGGTGACTGAACCGAACCAATGCGGACTAGAACACTACGCATATTCAAACCAAACCTGGGCATGGCTATGACCACCGAACCGATCCGGAGAAGACCAAACCCGAGATGCAAAGGTAGTCCAGATAGGAAGTAGAACTCAGGATCCAGTTGGGAACCAACGAGTTAACTTCATGAGTTGGGCTTTGCTACGGGACGTGTGCTAAGGAGTTGTCGACGTCCATAGCTTTGATTCACCACGGAAAGACAAGTGTTAGGCCGCGGATCAGTGCAGTGGGGTAGTTACTACTCCATGGGGCAGAGTGATCATAGCATAGCTATGAGCCAGTGCAGTGGAGTCTTCCTGACTTCATGGGGAAGAGTGTACATAGCAAATACTAGTGGCTATGGATCAGTGCAGTGGAGTCTCCATGACTCCATGGGGCAGAGTGATCATAGCAAGGATTTGGGTGATCAGAGCGGTGGATATCGTATGCTTTACGCATTGAGTGAGAGATGTAAGGATGGTTGTATCCTTGATTGTTTGACACCACTATGACATGCACACCCCTCCCCTGTATCTTTACACCATATGTTAGTGTCACCTTAGAGTATTGTACATCTTGTTGTGCTAACTCTTTTGTTGCAGGTCCAGGTTCAGGTATGGTTTAGTATACCTGTTATTGTTCTGTTTTGTTGCTTATCGCTCATACCAGACTTTTGTCTGACCCAGAGTTTTATGTCTTTTCTTATTACTCTGGGTGCTCTTAAACGGGCAGACTAGAGACAGGTTAGCTGGTTATGAACGAGTAGCTGATCCGGAGGCGAGCAGGAGGCTTCCATGTATGATATGCATATATATTCTCCATGTTTCGCTGTTGGTCACTACTTTGGGCATTAATAGTGTACCTTTATTATTTTGCTTTAGAGACAGTTTTAAAAGTTGTAATAATGATGATGTGGAACATAAGCTGTATCTTGAATTTCTGCTGCTATGATGATCATGGTTTAGTTCTCAGCTTATGCACTATCTCGTCTAATTTATGTCAAGTATGTTATTATTATATTTTATTCCATGCGTTGTGAGACATTCTACAGGTTCTTTGTTAGTTCAAATTCCCTTCTTTCCTTTCTTTGACTACCGCCCCGTGCTAGTTGGACATTGGCACAATGCACTTTCATTGAAAATGTCGGCGGGTGCGGGACGGATCGTCACATTTGGTATCAGAGCTCTAGGTTGTGTAGTTAACCTAGGGAAAGACACCAGGGAGAGATAGTACATATATGAGAGCGCGTATTTGTGATATTTTTGCTTTCAAAGGTTACATATATACTATTAGTATATTTAAGGGTGGAGTTGCACTGCACTGGCACCACTGAAGAGATGATTAATCATTTTCTCCTTATAGATTGAACGATGAGCCGATATACTAGGGGTACTGGTAAAAGAGCTAATAATGGGAATGCTCCTGATATGAGGATGATGTTCACTGACTTCCTGAGAGAGATGCTTAGAAATGTGCAAGGAGCAGTTCCCAATGCTGCAAATGATGGTGGTGTAGCGGTGCAGGAACCTAGGGCCGATTTCGCCAAGCTTTGTAAGGACTACACTGATCTTGGTAGGAAGTTGTTCCACGGAACGGAATCGGCTACAAAAGTTCAGGATTGGCTTGATAGTAGTGAGCGTATCTTCGAGGATCTGGGAATTGAAGACGCGATGAAAAGGAAGCTAGCATCCCGTCAACTGCAAGGACGGGCAATGAATTGGTGGAATGCTATTAAGGCAGCTACTCCTGAGGATCAAGTTACTTGGGATCAGTTCAAGGCCCGATTCAGTGATAAGTTTATCCCAGCTGCTTAGAAGTCAGAGTTGTTTAGGAAGTTCTTGGAGCTTAAGCAGAATGGTAGGGCAGTCTCTGAGTATATTGCTGAGTTCGATACTTTGTCGAAGTATGGATTATCTCTTATTGACACTCCCAAGAAGAAGAATGATAAGTTCATAACAGGCTTAGATCAGTACTTGGGGGAAAGGCTTATTAACCACATCGATGAGACGTTTGAATCGATTGTGGGGAAAACATTGAGGTCAGAGAGCCTTTATCCTAAACCCAAGACTGAAGCCGTTGTTGCATCTGCAAAGGGGCCAAAGCCGCAAGCAAGCGGTGGAAGCAAGAATAATTCTCAGAATAAAAGGAAGCAGAGTCAGAACCAAGCTAGGGATGCTCAGAAAAGAGCAAGAAAGATGTTGAATGCTTTAGCTGTGGTAAGAAGGGCCATTATGCTAAAGAATGTCGAGCAAAGCCAGCGGATAGAAAGTGCTTCAACTGTGGCCAACTGGGACATCACAAAGATAAGTGTCCGCAACCCCCCTAAAGAAAAGCAGATTGTGAAAGCATATGCTCTTATTGTTGTTCCTTCTTCGTCGAATGCCCCAACCGCGACGGAGAAAGGAAAGAATGTCGTCATTCAAGGTATGCTTTCTGTTTATGATGTTCCTGTTCGAGTACTGTTTGATACTGGGGCTTCCCGTTCCTTCATATCTAGTGACCTGGTAGATAGGTTGGGATTAGAACACGAGATAGTCGATAGACCTTTAGCGGTGACAAACACGATAGGTGGTTCAACTAGCCTTAGCATGATTTGTCGTAATGTGGTCTTATCGAGTCATGGATGCATGTTTGTTTGTGATTGCTTTGTTTTGGGCTTTACTGGGTTTGGCATTATTTTGGGAGTCGACTGGCTCCAAAGGTACGGGGTGGTGGTTGACTTTGAGGGCTTTTTGGTGATAGTTAGAGCGGATGATGGGCGGAGGGTAGTGTTTGGTGGTCTACCTAGTGATGGGGTAATGGCTAGTTTTCTAAATTCCCTCGACATCCCGCATGATGAGTTGTCAGATGTGCCCATGGCTGGCCAGTATCTGGACGTCTTCAAGGAAGTGACCGAACTTCCACTACACCAAGAGATTGAGTTCCGTATTGATTTAGCGAAAGATGCCCGACCTATAGTGATGCCACTTCGTCGAATGGCGCCAAGGGAGTAGCGAGAGCTCGGGGTGCAAGTAAGCGATCTTTTGAAGAAGGGATTTATTAGAAGAAGTGTCTCCGAGTGGGGAGCACCGGTTGTGTTTGCTACCAATGCAGATGGTTCTCTTCGATTATGTGTGGACTACTGCGAGTTGAATAAGGTGACGAAGAAGAATAAGTATCCTCTACCACGGATAAATGATTTGTTTGATCAGTTAAGTGGCGCAAGAGTGTTCTCCCAGTTAGATCTCGCAACAGGTATTCATCAGCTTAGGGTGGAGGCTAAGAGTATAGCTAAAATGACCTTTCGGACGCCGTCTGGATTCTACGAGTGGTTGGTCATGCCATTCGAGTTGACCGATGCACAAGCATATTTTGTGGATCATATGAATAGAGTGTTCCGAGATCAATTGAATAAGTTTGTTCTTGTGTTCATAAATGATATCTTGGTTTATTCGAGGACAGAGGAAGAACACAAGGAACATCTGAGGATAGTGATGGAGGTGTTGAGAAAACACCAATTGAAAGAAAAATTTTCTAAGTGTCACTTCTGGAGGAGGGAAGTGAGATTCTTGGGCCATGTTGTTTTAGAGAATGGTATTGCCATGGACCCTACGAAGGTGGCTACGGTACAAGATTGGTCTACGCCCAAGAATGCAACAGACGTAAGAAGTTTCTTGGGATTGGCTGGATATTATCTTAAGTTTATCCAAGACTTCTCCAAGATTGCAGCACCATTGACTCAGTTGACCAAGAAGAATCAAGCTTTCATTTGGGACGAAAAGTGCGAGAATGCATTCAAGAGTCTAAAGGAAAAGTTGACGTGCGCACCAGTGTTAGTCATTCCTAAAGGGAATGAAGAGATGACAGTATACACGGATGCATGTGGTACCGGACTAGGTGTTGTATTGATGCAAGGAGGTAGGGTTGTAGCTTATGCTAGTCGGCAACTAAAACTGCATTAGAAAAGATATCCTACCCATGATTTAGAATTGGCAGTGATCGTGTTCGCATTGAAGATATGGAGACATTATCTCTTGGGAGAAAGATTCGAGTTGTTTATCAATCATAAATCGTTAAAGTATCTTTTCTCTCAGAAGGATCTAAATCTCCGACAGCAAAGATGGTTAGAATTCTTGGCTTCCTATGATTTCGATATCGGATATACACCAGGGAAGGGCAATGTGGTAGCTGATGCATTGAGTAGAAGACATGCCAGTTTAGGGGCTATGTTTCTAGAATGGAAGCAACTAGAGTATATCGTTGGGTATGATTTCAGACCAAAGTGCGAATTGGATCCAGAGATGTTAGCAAGTTTGGCGATTAGACCCACTTTGATTGAGCAGATTGGTTCTAGTCAGAGGGACGATCCTAACCTATTGGAAATCATCTCCAAGTTAGAGATGGGTATCGACGAGGAGATGAACAGGTATGGGCTTGATCGAGATGGATGGTTTAGAAAGAATGGAAGACTAGTTGTGCCTAATGTCAATGAATTGAGAGATGAAGTGCTTAGAGAATGTCATCATTAAAAACTGACTATGCATCCCGGTGGTAACAAAATGTACCGAGATATGAAGCAGACCTACTACTGGGAAGGGATGAAAAGAGACGTTGGGAAGTTTATATCCAAATGCATGAACTGCCAGTTAGTTAAAGCTGAGCAAAAGAAACCTAGTGGTTTGTTGCAACCATTAGAAATTCCAGAGTGGAAATGGGAACAAGTCTCAATGGATTTCATTGATGGGTTACCAAGGACTAGATCGGGCCATGATAGCATTTGAGTGATTGTGGACCGATTGACCAAGAGTGCAAGGTTTATACCTATCAAGTCGAATAGAGTGGCAACCAAGTTAGCGGAACTATATATGAAGTGGGTAGTGAGATTTCATGGAGTACCTAAAAGCATTGTGAGTGACCGAGACCCGTTGTTTACTAGTGGGTTTTGGAAGAGTTTACAAGAGGCTCTAGGGTCAGAATTATATCTCAGTACCGCGTATCATCCTCAAACTGATGGTCAAACAGAGAGGGTAAATCGTATATTAGAAGATCTCTTGAGAGCTTGCATATTGGATTTTGGTGGATCATGGGATGACCATTTGCATCTAGTAGAGTTGCATATAATAATAGTTATCAATCCAGTATAGGTCTGGCTCCATTTGAAGCTTTGTACGGAAGACTGTGCAACTCACCGTCATGTTAGTTAGAAACTAGTGAGAAGTTTGTGCTTGGACAAGAAGTGATAAGAGAAACTTCAAACAAGATTAAGATCATTCAATAGCGAATGATGGTTGCCCAAGATAGGCAGAAGAGTTATGCTGATAAGAGGCGAAAGGATTTGAAATTCTCCGTTGGCGACCTAGTATTTATCAAGATCTCTCAATTAAAGAATGTTATTCGATTTGGAAGGAGAGGAAAGCTGGCACCAAGATTTATTGGTCCATTCCCAATCCTCGAGAAAGTTGGTAATTTGGCATATAAAGTTGAATTACCAGAGAAGATGGCAAGAGTTCATAACGTATTTCATGTTTTCCAGTTAAGGAAATTCGTGCACGACCCTGATATGACTATTTCACCTGATCAGTTGGATGATATCGATGTAGAATCCGAGGCGGTTGGGAACCGCAAGACGATTCGTATTGTCGAGCACGATACAAAGCAACTTAGAAGGAAAGTGGTGAACCTAGTCAAAGTTCAGTGGGGCGAGAATGAGAATGACTGTACTTGGGAGACAGAGGAGAGCATTAGGAAGACGTATCCAGAACTCTTTGCCTGGTAAGATTTTAATTGCAATTTAGTTTTCCGCATGCTAGGATAGACTTGTTTGTTGTTTTGTAGGTTTGGTTGTTGTGAATGGTTGGTAGGCATGCGGGATCCTTTACTTATTTCTTAGTTAAGGAATTTCGGGGCCAAAATTTCTTAAGGGGGGGGGGGGGGGGAGAATGTAACGACCCGCATTCTACGCATTAGGGGATCGTCGATTATTTATTTCTTTCTCATGCGAAGTCGTATAGCCATGTAACTTTGGAAGACGACTATTGGGGTCATTTCCCATGTTCATGATTTTTGCCGATTTTTTTAAATGGCCGTTTTGCCCCTAGCTGATCTTGTTTCGGCCATAACTTTTGATTGGTAAGGAGTTTTGACTTAAAACACTTCCATTAAATCCGGATGATGGTTTACCTTTCCATAGAGTGGTCACATTAGCCAAACGGACTCACCGTTTGGGAGGTATGGCTGAAACAAGGTTTAGAAGGTGAAAAACAGCTTAACCGGGCTTAATTAGGGTGATTAGCAAGAGGGCCCATAACCCATTTCGTGATTAGGGTTATGGGGAGGCTAAAATCAGTTAGGAAACGATCTATTTTCATTTTCTTAGCTACCTAAAATATTTCCCTAACCCTAATAATGGCCTCCAACACCCAAATCACCTTCTAATCACCATTTAATCAAGTCCTTGCCTAATCTACATCAAATCAAGGCAAATTAGCATCAAATAGGGAATAGAGCTGCTGTGTTGCATAGAGATTCAACCCAAATCAGAGATATTTTCATATCTGAGATTTATTTGTGGCTAAGGTGAGTGATTAGCATTGTTTCTACACCAATTACGGCTAATTAGGAGTGATTAGTGTTAATTAACAAAATTATACATGATTAAATTCTGGAAAAATGTTTAGAAATTCTTAAACACTTTTTTAGACCTCTGTTGGAAGTTTGGGTTAATTTGGTTAAGTTTTGCTAATCCTGTCATTAGATTTGCTTAAACATGCTTAAGGGGAAAACATGGGTTTTGGGTATGTTTGATCCGTTTTGACATATCAAATTGATGTTTTGGTGTTTGTGGTCAATTCTACATGTTGCTATATCTGTATGGTATGCTTTGTGATTGATTAGAAGAGTTAGAATGGTCGAAGACGTCATCGTGTGGCGTAAAACAGTCGCTGGAAAAGTTGCAGGAAATGTGCAGGGTTTCGGTTCGGATCGGGTCAGATATGGGGCTCGGATCAGATAGGAGAACTGAGCAAGAGGATTCGATTCGGATCGGAACCTAGCACAAGAGGAAAAGCATGGCAACAAGGAAGGCCACACTGAACTAAGATGGGATCGAATCGGGAAGCTGCGGATCGGATCAGAGACGGAGGAGGGAACCAGATCGAAACCTAAAGATGAGGGCACCCGACCCGGATGGAGTACCACGACCGAACCGACCCGGAGGGAGTTGACCGAACCGGATTGATGGCCAGGAGCTGAAGCTTGCCGAACCGAACCGAGCAGGGGTGACTGAACTGAATCAATGAGGACTAGAACACTACGCATATTCAAACCAAACCAAGGCGTGGTTATGACCACCGAACCGATCCGGAGAAGACCAAAACCCGAGATGCAAAGGTAGTCCAGATAGGAAGTAGAATTCAGGATCCAGTTGGGAAACAACGAGTTAACTTCATGAGTTGGGCTTTGCTACGGGACGTGTGCTAAGGAGTTGTCGACGTCCATAGCTTTGATTCACCACGGAAAGACAAGTGTTAGGCTGCGGATCAGTGCAGTGGGGTAGTTACTACTCCATGGGGCAGAGTGATCATAGCATGGCTATGAGCTAGTGCAGTGGAGTCTTCATGACTTCATGGGGGCAGAGTGGACATAGCAAGGACTAGTGGCTATGGATCAGTGTAGTGCAGTCGCCATGACTCAATGGGGCAGAGTGATCATAGCAAGGATTTGGGTGATCAAAAAGCGGTGGATATCGTATGCTTTACGCACTGAGTGAGAGATGTGAGGATGGTTTCTATGCTTGATTGTTTGACACCACTATGACATGGACACCCCTCCCCCGTATCTTTACACCATAAGTTAGTGTCACCTTAGGGTATTGTACATCTTGTTGTGCTAACTCTTTGGTTGTAGGTCCAGGTTTAGGTATGGTTTAGTATACCTGTTATTGTTCTGTTTTGTTGCTTATCGTTCATACAAGACTTTTGTTTGACCCAGAGTTTTATGTCTCTTCTTATTACTCTGGGTGCTCTTAAACGGGCATACTAGAGACAGTTAGCTGGTTATGAACGAGTAGCTGATTCGGAGACGAGCAGGAGGCTCCCACGTATGATATATATATATATATATATATATATATATATATATATATATATATATATATATATATATATTCTCTCTGTGTCGCTGCTGGTTACTACTTTGGGGATTAGTAGTGTACCTTTCTCATTTTGCTTTAGAGACAGTATTAAAAGTTGTAATAATTATGTTATGGAACATAACCTGTATCTTGAATTTCCGCTGCTATGATGATTATGGTTTAGTTCTCAGCTTATGCACTATCTCGTCTGATTTATGTCAAGTATGTTATTATTATATTTTATTCCATGTACTGTGAGATATTCTACAGGTTCCTTGTTAGTTCAAATTCCCTTCTTTCCTTTCTTTGACGACTGCCCCGTGCTGGTTGGACATTGGCACAACACACTTTCATTGAAAATGTCGGCTGGTGCGGGGCGGGCCGTCACATCTAGGATTGCTGCAATTCAAGTGCAACTTAAGGAATACTCTACCATCCTGCGTATATTGAACAATGGTGGGCTCAAAAAAGAATGACCAAGGATATAATTAAGTTGCTTAATAGCAATATTTGTAATCAGAAGCGACGAGCAAGTTCCACCTCTGACCAAGTTAAGAAAGTGGTAATTCTTCTCATTCCGATAACTCTGCGTATGTGAACATTGCACCCCCTCCGCGGTACAAGCCTAGGCCTCCTGATACACAGATTGACATAAATGCTACGAACTCGGGTGCGAAAGTGCAACCTAAAACTCATGTTATACGTACTGAAGAATGAAATGTTGAGGAACCTACAAGAGAATGGATAGGGGTCTTGCTACTTGAACATAGTACTTGTAATGTAAATACATTATGAGACGATATGTAACTTGCATCGGGATAAGTAGTCGTGTAATTGGTCAATGTATCTATTATGTATTTGCCTCTCCTTCCTGCATGGAAGAATGAGTTGATGTACGCCTGGTATATCACCTGTTTGTCACTTGTACTTTTATTTTCTTCTTAATAAAGAGTGTTACGGATCAGTATAAAAACCGGTTTGCCTTGCAAAAAAAAAACAAGCAATAAGTCACATGACAAGTAACACACACGATTTAAAAATCCATTTACAAGAATTGCATTACTGACCATCTAAATATGGATATGTACATATTACAATTACAATCACAATTAAACATCCTGACTGCCTTCATCCTGGGGAAAGGGGGATTGATGACATGACGAATTGCGATGCTTAGGAGCTTGTTAAGTTTATGCACCTTTATGCTGACTTCACCAAGATTGTCAGAAGGTTTGACCTGAAATTTCAAAGCCCTATCATAAGCCTTGCACATGGCCCTAAGAGACTTGTTGTCTTTCTCCAACTCAAAAACACTTGCACATAGATCATGCCTTTCCCTTTGTAAAAGTTTGATCTAATCAATATACCGGTTAGCACTACTAAATGTATTCTCAATTAACTTGGTGTTGTAAATGCTTTTCATTTCAGCATTCACTCTCTTGCACCATTCAGAAATGACTGATCTTCTAACCCTCAAGGGGGATCTTCAAGTAAAAATACTTTTGAGAGGCTGAGGCCCTACACACAGTCGTGACACTAGAAGGCTAAGACGCCGTTATGATAGAAATGTTATTGAAGGAGTATTCCCATGTCTTACATTTTGCATTAACATTGTCTAACTCAATTTCCATGTTAGTGGCACGTTGGCGTATACCTCTTAACTCATCTTCAAACTCAATAGAAGGTTTGGTGTTTATATACGTCTTCAATCCAAGTATAAGTCTATCTTTCTTTTCTAATTGACCTTTCGGAACATCTATTCTCTCGTTCAAATGCTTGATCGATAAATTTTGAAGCAAGATCGTTCTCTCTCGAGATACCAAGGGTCCCTCATTTTCCCAACCCTTTCTCTCAACAGCTAATGACAACTCATCTTGAGGTGGAAAATCCTGTGACAATCCACCTGCTCATGGAAACAAAAAGTGGTTATGCATGTCTTTTTACCCAGAGGGATGGTGTAACGTCTTAGATCTTTAACTATTTTATTTAATATTTAAAAATGGCTTTAAATATTGTTTTAGAATTTAATTAACTTGAATTTAATATATATTTTTGAATATTATATTAATATAAATAATACAATAATAATTTAATTCCGATATAGTCGGAATAAGTTGGAATTAATGTATAATGTAAATTAGATGGTATGGAAATATTTATTTAAGTTTAGATTGAATTAAATTAATGATTTCATTTATTAAATGATGTTAGAACGTATAATTTATAATTTAATTATAAAACGAGCTGCAGCGGCGCGGTAGTTCATAATTTAACGTTTTGAACTTTAAACTATTATACAGGATCTTAAATAAGTCGGATTTCTTCGAAACAAGAAACGTCCGATTCTAATTGATATTTTTTTCTAATGAAAGAGAAAATCGAGTTTTCATATTGTAGATTTTGTTTTATGTCCAAATCAAATTTTCAAATAGTCGCTGTGGAATTTGTTTATTAATTATAACATTTATTTATATAAAATAAAAGGGTTTTTATTTTATTTTATATCGAATTGGCTTCGAAATCAATCCGGATATTTTATTATGAAACTATATGAAATTTTGGTTGAGTATAACCAATAATAATATTTTATTATTATATTGAGGTATTTTTAAATCGATTTATTTTAATGTAATTTGGACCCTTATAAAGGACTTTATTTAAACGACCTCCGTTTTCAACAAAACAAATTTCATTGAAACCGTAACAGCTAATTATTGCTAGATTTCAAGTTTTGTGCCAGTTGGAGTTATTTTGTGAGCACAATAAAATTAAATGTAAATATATCGACCATTTGGACATGAACGAGCGCCATTTGAGCAAACGGACTCGGAATTCGATGAAACAAGTTTCATTAGGACCGTAACGTCAAATTATATCATGCCGTCCATTTTCATCGCGAACGGGGTTTGTTTGTAACCACGGAAGCAAATAAACAATGCTCAGAAATTGCGATAGACATGAATAAAAATCGTTAGTCGCTATCAATAAAATATCTTTGGTCATGTCAGCTTAAAATATTATTATCCATCTTTATATACACCATATTCAGCCGACAATTCTTCCCAAACCAGATTTCAGCGTTCTATCTCCACCCTTTTCATCTGAAATTTTCATTTTAAGTCCAAAACCAAACAATAGAATTGGTCAGAGCTTCCAATGGGGAAGTTGGAGTATACAATGAGGAGGACTTGCTGGTGAAATTTGGGGGCGAAACGGTATCGGAGGTGGCCCGAATTGGAGAAATCAGCGAATAATCACCTGCATGTGAACGGAGGAGTTTTAGTCAAGGTGACCTGAAGGTTGAAAGAAGAGGAGGAGCAGGCCTTTCTAACAGCAGTGGTGCGGGGGTGAATGGAGGTCGGTGGTAACGGTGGTGGTTGGTTGAACCTACGGGTTGTTTTTGGAAAAGAGGGGTGTTGATGATCGGTTTTTGGTCAAATTTCAAGCGATTGAGGGGTTATCGAGGGGAGAAGTCCGAAGGTCGATATAGGAGGATGGATGGCAGACAGAACCAGGGTGGTGTGGCAAAGTATAGTGGAGGGACGGTAGTGCAATACGATGTTGAACGGAATCTGCATAGTTCCGTGTTTTTGTGGTTTGTGGGGACTACAAGGCGAAATTCAGGGCAGGGTCAGTCCGAGGTGAGAGGCTGGGCGGCAGCAGTCGCTGCAGTTAGTGGATGGCCGGGTCTGGCATCAGGTATCGTCGACAGCGTTCGGTTTTAGGAAGGGCAGTGTGTTCCGTAGGTTTGGGAATAAGGGATCGGGGTTCCAAATGAAAGAATTGGGGAAACCGCGTATTACCTGATCTGTCGTGGCAAGGTTTAAGAATAATTAAGGTAAAATTGGTTTAATTAATTATAATATAGTTTATAAAATACTTTATGGCCATAAGTTATGCATACGATATCGAAATTATGTGAAACATGATCCGTTGGGATCGTGGCGATGAAGGCTATGTGTACAAGCTGATTTGGTCAGAAACGAAAGCAGTTGGAATTACGTGTAATTTTAAATGGTTGTTTAAAATTATATGAAACAACGAGCAAAACGTCAATTCAAAACAAAGGTGAGTTAACTCTCATACATTTCTGGAATTCTATGATGTGATAAATCCATATTATAATTTAATCATTGATAGTATAAATTGGTTGATTGGTTGCCTTAGATGTTATTTGTCTGATATTGGTTGACATTAAATATATTCACATCATTTGAAGTGTATTGGCTGAAATTTCTATATTATTATAAAATATTATATCGAACTGTGATGCAAGGAAGGACAGGTTGGAGGAATCCGGTCGCATTCCTCAAATATTGTGTACGTTTTTTATTTTTATATTATTTATATGAACTGGTTGAGCCCCATTGACATTGAAAACTTTTTGGATGTTGACGTTGAATTGAAATTCAATGTTGTTGTAGTTTAAATCAATAGATGGTATTGATTGAGGAATCGGCAGCAAACAGACCTAAAATCCACATTTTTGTTGAAACGTTAATTTATCATTAGGTGAATTGACGATGTCAGTTATAAAATTTATTTATAACTGTAACAATATTTTAATTTGTATTTATACATTATAATGAAGTTTTAAAAATGAATATATGTTTATAAATTGGTTTTATAAAATATTTTGAAAGATTATTCGATGTTTAAATCTGCTTGTAAGCGACATAAGTTATAATTAACCCTCGGGTTAATTTTTTTGGAAAAAATATATTTAAACAATTAAGTAATGTTCTTAATTAATTTTATTATAAATTAATTTAAGAGGAAGATTTACCGAAATCAGTTAATAGTAAACTGATGTTTATAAATGGACAAAGTCAACTGTTTTAAATGAATTTGATTTTTGAATTTATCAAATTTGAATTAATCTAATAGCAACCAATTTTTCCGAATAGGCATTAAACTTTACGAATGTTCATCGAAGTAAAAAAAATCTTTAATTAATGGTATTTTAAGTGAATATCGAGTGATTTATTATTAAAGTTACGTATTATTTAATAATCCTTTAAAAATTGATTGATTATCCTATTTTTACTCAATAATGGAATACATTACTTTTATTTGGATTAATATTAAAATGAAGTATTATTGATAATTAAAGTAATTATCTTTGTAAATGAAATTCATTTATCGAGATATAATAAGATTTTAACAAGATTTTGGAAGAAGGGTTGGTATATGTATGAACCCAATATGATAAGCGAAGATTGAAATCAATGTGGAGGAATTTACTTAATAATTGAGGTAAGTAAAACATTGTAATTGAAATAATGTTTCCAATTGAAGCAAAGAGATTAGAAAATGTTTACTGAATGAATGAATTAAGTAAAAGAGATTATAATTGCAAGACGATTCCAAATATAAGAAATGGTTCATAAAACCTAATTTGCAATAAAACAATAAGTAAACTACTTCCACTTCTCAATAAACGATGAAGTTAACTATATTTAAAGTAATTAATTCTTAAATGAATTTACTTAAGAAGTAATTGAGTATGTGATGAAATTTAATCAAGTTTGAGAATAATTTACGAAGAGAATTTTTAATAAGAATCCGAATTTCATGAATAATGCTATAAAAGGAATTTGATCTTAGGCATCTGGTTTAAATTAAATATTTAATATTCAAATGGGAATAAAAGGGAGGGTTTTCAGGAATACAAAGGAAATTACGTATTGGTTTGGTAAGATGGTTTTTATTTATAATATCCAAGAAACTGTTTATAATATGATATAGAATGGTTTTGGCGAAGTATTTGGAAATGGATTGTCATAATATAATTCCAAATTACAAATGGGATTTTATAATGAAGTTGATATACATTAAATGGTCACAGTTGACCAAGATTTTAAGAAAAATAAAGATACTATTTATAAAACTGTAATTTAAATAAAAATATAAGTTTTGATTGATATTATGAGTAAGATAGGGCTTTGAGTTACGAACTTATATCTATTATAAGATAAGAACGTTGCCAATCAAGGTTTGAGAGGTAAATAAAATACCCCAACTTGAATAGCTTCACTATTATCGAAGAATGGTATTGGTTTGTAAAACCAGAGGATGCTCGAATTAATTATTTCCAAAAAGGGATATTGTAGCATTAGTAAAAGAATCTGAATTGAGAAATATATATTATAACATAAATTATGAGATTTGAATTAAATATAATGCATTGCAACGTTAGTTACGATATTTTGAAGAAGATAATAGTTGATATTTAATTGGATATTTACCTATGTATAATCTTCGAAGTTCAAAGTCCGATGAAGTCGTTCTGGGTTTATAAAACAAATGAATATATCATTTGACATCATTTTGGGTATTTCAAATTTAGCTTATAATATGTTTACAAAACAAGAAGTAAAAAGGAGATTTCACAAAGCATAGCGAGAAAGGGTGTTTGGAAAACAAAATATTCTCAAGAATTAAGAATATATTTATCATTCCGAATAACGGAAGCAAAGGATGTTTTGTTAAAATAAATGAATGAAATCGATATTAAATCTATGAAATGGTTTTTAAAGATCGAGAAGAGTTTTAATGAATGATTTTGAATGATAAGACCCGAGCTGCCAATTTGACAATACTAGTTTGAATTGATAGTTTAAACATCGACTATCAATGAAATATTATTGGACCTTTTTGACGTGTTGTTTCGAAAAGACCGAGATGGAAACTAGACCCAAAACCACTTTGAATCAACGTTGCATATAAAACTAATCTGTAGGGATATGTATGGAGCATTTAAGACCGTAAATCTTCATAAGCGAAAGAACTACTTGTTGGATTTCTCTAGCTGATCCCTAGAGATATTTCGACAGCGATTCTGTCATGATTGAAATCAACGGATTTGCAAAGAATACTCGCTATTGATCCTTTGAGTGATTCCTAGGATGCGGTAAGAGGGTACCTTCGGTTCATCCTGTTCCTAGATGACCTGTATGGATGAATGTCTGACAGAGTATTTCCTAAAAACTCACGTACGTTGATTTTTACAAATATACCAAGTTTATTGGTGGAGAAATCTCTTGCTTAACACCCAGACTATATTTATAGACGTCGATTAGTGATTTGACGGACCTGACGATGTGGCATTCAAAGAGAATGGTGGCCAGATAATCTAAAATGATAAATGTGACCTCAAGCCTCATCAACCGGGAAATGACAGAAATCGGGCAGGTAGCATGGCTAGGTGGGTCATTCCCAAGCAGAGAATATTGTCACTGATCTAGAAAAAAATCATATTTGTTCTTCTTTCAATTTCTGTATCTCCACGGATGTACGGTGGGCCCTTAAAACCAATATGGGTGACAATATATTTGCTACACTCAAGCTAAATGAGTGGGCGGTCATGTGTAGCCGGGTTGCAAGATGTTCTTGTTGAACCCCCAGTGTACACCCTTTAGAGTACACTGATCGGAAGGTGGTCCTGTACCTTGTCATAGTTGAAATCCAATCTCCAATAGGCGCTAAGCGGTTTTTTTTGATTTTATATTATATATGGAGCGTGAAATGCAAGCGTTCCGCTAGATTGTTATTTATTTGTGGTTTGATAGACACTATTATAATATCACTGGATTTTGATATATCAAAAATGTTTTGGGTTATAGTAAGGTTAAACCGTCCGTTTTTATGTGTGGGCTGGTCCCACTATTATCCTTTTCTTTCAAAAAGGATTTTTCAAAGTTAAGCAAATTGGTTGCCATATGAATTTATCACTGAAAGTATTCCAGACTGATCCGGGTGAATTTTGCTTTGCTTCAAATGTGCTCGGGTCAGACCGGGTATACTTCTAGGTTAGGTTTCGATTGAAGTTTCCAAAGAAGGAGTTGAAGTTGAGACGTATTCCATATATTTGTTGTAACTAGTTTATTTCCGTTGTGCGTTGTATTGATATGAATGTATACTTTGATGTTGTAATCATATATATACCGTTCTTTTTGTATACAATGTTATTGATTATTATATTTTGTCCATTCCTCTGTGAGACTTTGATCTTCTAATTCTTCTATTCTAATATTTCTTTCTTCTCCCATCCTCTACCTTCTTCCTATTAACAATCTGGGATATGATACTTGGGTTTTTTGGCAAGTAATACAGAGTTATGTATTATTGTCCAAAATTCGAGCGTCGAATTTTCTGGGTCGTTACAGATGGTATTAATCTTCTAAGATAAAAGTTTATACATGAACCTTATTTAAAACCCACTTTTAATCACTTCAATACACATGTAAGAATTACAAGGGTTTAAAATCGCTTATCGATGCATTTATTATTTATATATTAAATCAGCATGTTCAATCCTAAGTCTTTTTAAGGTCATCTCACGATCTTCACCCAAGAAGTTAAGGGAGAGATAAGGAAATTTTGTGTGAATACTCTTAAGCTTTCTTAGAAAACGCTTTCTTCCAATAATGTGAGGTGTTGTTGAAAATTCCTTTCTCGGCTCGCAGATCAAACGTAATGCATCTTCATGGTAAATAAAATTCTATCATAACATAAATAAGAGAATCAGCAACTGTAAGTAACAAGTGAAATTGCAGATATATTTTGTACATTCATCACATTATGTTTACAAATACTCCTCCTGCTCATACAAAATCGACCTTTTGAATAGTTCAGTAATAAACATATCCTTGTTATACTCAAGTTTTTCTAGGGAAAGATCCCTAGGAATTGAAGGAACCCTTTCGAGGTTCCAACAAGCCCCGGGATGAGGGTCAACTCCAAACTCATCTAGATAAAGCTTATGAAGGCGACGTATCAAACCACCGCTATGCTCCCCAAGGAAAGAAAAATCCACTGTTGTGTATTGTTTATAAATTTCATACAAAAATTTAACTATATTTCTTTATCCTCAATCAACATCCAAAATAAGGTCATCAATCCCTTGTTTACCTCCCGAAGAGCTTCCCTATGCTTATGGGCTTTCCTTAGTCTGGGTGCAGCCTCGTGCCCCTTGTAACGCATAAGCTTAGATGCGATTTTCTCTAAATTATGATATCTCCGGGATAATGCATTATAATCTTTTAATAACCTTCCTTGCTCCACACGAGATTGGGTTGCTTTCCTCTGTTTTTCATCTAATTCTGTTGTAAGTCGTGAGACGATATTTCTTTTAGTCTATTTAATATGACGACAGGAAGCTAGTTACCATCATATACGCGAGAAAGGAAACAGTGTTGAGAAAAAAAAAAGCTATACCTGAGAAGGAAAAACCACAGGTTGGGTAGGCTGCGCTCTTCCTAAGGTCCCAGAAGTACTACCTTTCTTGGTAGGAGGAACTTGGGAATCTTATGCAGGATGAGTACCTCCAACATCAGGACTATATCTTGTAGAATCATGTGAGACATCAGGAGCCGCAAAAGGATCGCTCCCATCCTTGTCACGCTCATCTCAGCGGTCACTACCATTGGGGTCATCACTACCATCGCGTCCGTCGTCATCAACAAAAGGCAGAGGCTCCTTTTCCTTACCTAAGTCATTGTAGAGATCCTCAATGAATATGAGATTTTCATCTTTGAGCCTACCCCTCTCTGGCATCTCGACTCTTTGCTTGGCTTTATTAATCCTCTGCATGGCCCTTTCCTTAATAAAAGTGGGGATGGTGGTGAATTGCATCTCGGGAAGAATCTGATGGTTGTCATACATAACATGGAATAAGGTGTCCTCATAATATCCTGCCTTAATATGAGGAAGGTGAACTGGTAAAAAATTAAAAAAAAATTCCATTGGCCTCGTAGATAATTTGCGCCATATGGGAAAGCTTATCATCTTTCCTCTTAAGTTCGTCAACATGACTAACCACATTTTCTGCTATTTGGTGCTCGAAGCTTAAAACTTGATCAGATAGAAGACCCTTTGTTAGCCTCTCTTTTTCAGGAGCTGCTTCGGCATGTTCAAGAGAAGCTTTCAACCTTTCGCATTCGTTGCTTAATGCATCATTAGCTTCCCGGAGTCAAGTAATCTCAGGAGAAGATAAAGAAGGAGTTGCTTTGGACAGAATCCATCTTTTAGTAACCAGAGAAATGAATAGAATCCAATTAGTCATCATAGCAAATTGAAGATAAAAGAAGGATTAAGAAAGAAAAATCTATGCAAAGAGTTGCCGATTGACTAAATGCTGATAAAAATCTTCCTCGTCTGAAGAAGTGAAAGGTGATGAAATATTCGTAGCTTCAAGACAAGAAAGAGCAAGCTTTACAAGGTCATTAAAGCCCATCAGGGATGTGGGAAACCTCAGGGGATCGACATGTTGAGAAGCGGAAATTTGGGTCATAAAATGCTTGTCCACTTCTGACGTGCTTGGAAAGGTTGGCAATAGAGCACGACCCTCATGCTCACGGCCAAGGGTATCCTCGGGAGAGAGAGTAATAAACGCAACGGTAGAATTAACAATAGGGGTTGTAGAGACATAAACTTCCTGATCAACAACCTCAACAATGATATCTTGAAAGAGAGGGAAAAAAGTGTCATGTTTTAATCTTTTAGCCGATAGCTCAATGGTTGTTTCGGCCAGCCTCTTGATAGCGACAGCAATGGATTGATATAGGGCATCAGTAAGAGTTACAACTCCAGAAGCCCAAGCACATAATCAAATGTAAATACAAAGGTAAATTTAGGAATGAATATCTTGTAAATTAAAGGTGCTTTAAAAAAGAAAGTAGCAACCCCAATAAGGATATCTTGAAACAAAGGAGAAGAAATAGTGAACGCGTTTGAACCCAAAGTCAAATGCTTGGATCCTAAGAAATGAATGGGTGGGCACCCCAAGATCTTTTGCCCATCGGGAAGAAGGTTATATGGACACAATTTATCCGGTCAACAAAACTGATTGACTCCACGGTTCTTCTAATGCTTTAGAGATAATTTCAAGCACAAGAGACTCACTCTCTGTTAAATAAACTCTCTTGGAAGTAGGAATTGGGAAGCAAGTAAAGTTAAACAATGCCTAGAAAAAGTATGACTACTCATGGAAAAATAAAGACTCACCAAAATTTGCAAAGTTGCACTAAATGCCAGCAGGGGATCTGATGAAAAAGAACTGGTCTTCCCAGTGTATAGTCTTACTAATGCCATCGCTAATGATTTTCTTCAATGGGTTGGCACGAAAAATGGGTGAGCCTGCTCCTTTCGGAAACTGTACCAAATGTTGAATAAGACTAGAAGTAAGGGAAGCCTGACCCAACCCAAGTGCTAGAACTTCGAGGCATAGAAGCAAAGTATAGGTGTTCGGAAGAAGTTGGATAGGTGCAATTTCCAGGTTCCGTAAGAGTCGAGATATAAAAGTTGGAAAGGGGAATAACACCCCATGCCAGATATGGATGGTTGAATATGCAAAGTAACCTTCTAAATGATTTCTGATATTATCCCGATTAGTGGCAGGAATAGCCATCAGGCATCCAAAGCTGTTAAGGATGGAATCTACTTCATCCTGAGAAGTAATTAGAGATCTCTTCAAAGCGAATGGATTCTTCTTCCGAATGGTGCTGGGAACATCAGGCTTTAATTGACTAGAGCTCTTTTTATCGGACATAGTGCTGGTATAATATAATTTTATAATATGTGAATTAGGACTGCATTATTAATATGAAATGGTAGATAACATGTAAACTTATTAATGCTAGATATTAAAATCATCTCGTATTAAGATAGTCCTAAATGTTAAACTGGGCAGAATCTACGCTAAGCTTGTGTTCACTTAGAAACAATCAAGCCTTAATGATGACAAAATTAGCCATCCTGGCACTAAAGACAAAAAGAAATAAAAGAATGGTGTCGGGAATACAAAAAAGCGTCTGGTAATGGTTAAACAGGAACCAAAATGATCCTAAGTCATCACCAAAAGCCTGATTGGCCCTCGGGACCATCGCATGAAACCAAAGTCGAAAGGTTATGCCAATAGAGCTCCTAAACTTTATCGACACCAGAATTGGAGAAAGAATCATCTCTCTGACAACTCTTTCGGGTAATTCACCATTTATGGAACAATCCGGCACCTACATACTAAACAAATGCAAAAATTGATGTCGGTAAAGTCGGAATGAATGAGTCGATAACATTGAAAGTAAGCTCACTGACACCGAAGGCATAGGTTTCACTTCTTTATAATTGATAGCTTTTCTGGTGGAATTGTACTTCTCAAACCCTTAGAAATAACATTGGGGGAAAGAGCATTCATGTAGTTCACCATAAATCAAAATTTAAATCGCCTATGATTAAATAACTTGCACTTAACATGCAAAACCCTAATTGATTCAAGTGATTAGTTTAAATTTCTTCTCATAATTTAAAGTAAAAATACTCACCAGGGACTGAATCAGAAATTTTTGAAAAAAAAAACTTTGGTTTGAGTAATTAATGTCGCAAGAAAAAATGAGGAAGCAGAACCAATCGACGGGCCCGATCCAGGAAGATCAAGAGACTGGGAACCGGAACACCGAAAGGACATCGAAATTTGACTTAGAAAGTCAAAATTACCCCTTCACCAGGGGGAAAATGTTACTACCAAAATTAGCACCGAAACAGGCTGACGATGAAGGGATAACAGACCACCACAAGCATAAAAGAATCCTCTGAAAGCAAAAGGCAAAAGCAAGGTAGAACCGAAAGCATAAGGGAACAATCCGAGAGCTATGAAATCGAAACCATCACTAAAAAAAAGAGCTCGAGACCAATACAAAGAAAGGATGCCGGTAGGGTGGTTCCGGCACGAAGAGCAAATAACAGATAGTCGCCCGAAACCCGTAGCCAATGAAGAGAAAGGCAAGGGATCCCATAAATCGGGACCTAGAAGGACGAAAGGGCTATTGATATTAACTTACTTAACACCGAAACATAAGGGGATGATGGCACAAAAAATACAAAGTTTAAAGCATATGGAGATTATTCGGGAACTCGCTACAGAGACGCCCATTAGATGTTCACCGAGAGGCTACTCTAGTAAGCAACTAACAAAGCACCGGAAGCAACCTCCCGGAAAGGCGAGATACACTTCAGAAATCTACCGAAAGGCAAGCCAGAACCCTGAGGAGAGACGAGTTATCCGCATTAATGCGCTTAATGTCGATACCAACTAGGGTGGCGGATCTGGCAACCATCTGTCTGAATCATGAAGGCAAGCTCCATAAAGTGTTAATAGTAAGACCGAGAGTCCATAACTGGAAGCCTGTATCCGAAAGCCTACATCTGAAAGCCAAAACCTTCCAAAAGCTATTCACACCGTCAGGCTTAGTAGCAATACAAAGAAGATAGACATGACATCAGCAAAAAGCTCCAAAGACCGGGACCATCCTATCAAGAGCCAAAACCGGCACCTTAAAAAGCCATAAGCAAGGCCTTCGGAACCAAAAGGGAAGGCGGCCAAGAGCCAAAACTTCCGGAACCAAAGGGAAAAGAGGCCGACAGAGGCTTCTGCTGGCCAAATAGCAAGGGACTCCGATTTGTCTATAAATAAGACCTAAGGTTCTCATTTTGGGGACCGATTTCTCATTTTCTCATTATTGTACTCTTTTCCTTCATAGTAAACCCTAATTTATAAATCAATTTGGGAATTTCTATTGTTACTCGAAATCAAAGATCAATTAAGAGCGGATTGACACTTAGCATATTTTGTTATGAGTTTCCTATGCGATTTCTTAGCTAAGTTCTACCTAACCTATTTTAGACTTCCTACACGGTCACGGGTTCCTACTCAAGCTTAGACCCTTCCGCAGAGTTCCTACAGAACCCCTTCCTACAAGTCGTTTAGCCTTTTGTTGAGGGTTGTGCTTAAGAGGCCCTTGTCCCAAGGTAACTATTGGTTTCAAAGTTGCTTAAGTGTGATGCTCACCCCATTGAGGGAAGAGTAACTAATCTTTTGGGCTCTAAACCTTGATATTTAGGAAACTGTGAACTAACTCAGTCTCATGAAAGTTAAATAGCCCCATTTTCCCTTTAGGTCCGCTTTCGTAGACATATCTCTGGTGTTGACGAAAAATATCTTTAACTCTATGGTCTAGTGATAGTAGCATACTGGAGAGACCCCATTATACTTCTATATTGTTATGCATTTAGAATTGGCTCTCCCTAAAATTTAGACAGAGTAAATTAGTAATCATGGGTGTGGATAGACTATTTGCTTGGTCCATTTTAGTCTTCATTAGAATTTCAGATATATACTTTCTTTGACTTAAAATGATAATTGATTCCGAAATTCTAATGACTTAAAACTAAGAAAATAGTGTAAATTACCCAAATCTTTAATAAAGAATTCTCTGTTTAACTGTTTGACAAGTATATTGATTTCTTTATTACCATTTCCAATGATAATGTAATCATGTACATAAACTAAGACATAGATTACAGTGTCACCACTGAATATTATAAATAGAGAATTGTCTGATTTGGATGAGCTGAGCATCAGTGTAACTACGGTTGATCTTAGTTTCTCAAACCACACTCGTGATGTCTGTATTAGACTAGAGATGGCCTTATTAAGTCTAGACATAAGTTCAGTATTCCCTGGTTGCTCATATCCTAGTGGCTGCTCCATGAATACTTCTTCTTGGAGCACTCCATTGAGGAATGCATTATTGACATCTAGTTGTCTATTGCTCCATTTTCTGTGCAAAGCTATAGCCAGGATGGTTCTGATGGTTGTAGGCTTCACAACTGGAGAAAATGTCTCATTGAAATCAAAGCCATGTTGTTGAGAAAAACTGTTTGCTGCTAGTCTTGCTTTATATTTATGTACAATTCCATCTGCATTTTTCTTCGGTTTAGATGTCCACTTGCACCCAATCACAATTTTATTATAGGATAGCTTAACAAGTTTTCATGTGTTGATTTTTACAAGAGCATTATACTTCTCATCCATGGATGCTTTCTTCTTATTGCTTTGACTAGCCTATTGATAGTTGCAAGGTTCCTCATTGTCTAAATTTATAGTGTAGGCTTTTGGTATGAATATGCCACGCTTAGCCCTAGTCATCATTGGGTGGCCTTGTCTTTGGGATGTAGACTGGTTAATGTCTGTATTCTAAGAAATTTCTTTGGTGATCTCCTGAGGCATAACTGAAACACCCCACCTCTGTTAAGGTCACTCTTAAAGGGAATGCCTTAATTTCAGTGGAGCATTATAGGTAAAAGATGCAGATAAATTACAAGACAGACAATTAAAGCAGCGGCAAATAAAAAAAACTTTATTTCATTGATAAACAGCTTGTACAAAGATTGTTTTACAATACCAAAGTATCATGTCTTGCTTACAAAAATAAAGAAGCATAAAATGATTTCCCCAAATAAAGCATGAGCCAGCCATAGTAGTAGAAGAGAGAGTCCAAGGCAACACGTCAAAGATTCTTCAAGCTTGGAAAGAGTAACGGTCCAAACAAACCTGAGCTATTCCCTCCCTGACTACCTGGGGGGAACGGAAGAAAAGAGGCGAAAGCAAACTAGGTCAGACATAAAATCTGGTAAGTCCGGTGATTCTTAGTATTTAAACGAGGAAAAGGGTCATAACATGAATAAACTAAATATAAGACTAAACCGTTGTAACAGGATAATATGGGATAAGCATGGGATATGGCAAGATAAACTGAATGTATCGATAAATTGAATATACTGATCAACTGAATGCGCTTCTACTCCTCTGCTTCGCAACTACCCTGTTTATACTGATTTCTATATCTTTGCACTACCTAACTGGTGTCCAAACTAGTAATCTATGATTATATGATAACGTGATCCCAATCCCCGTACTTGCGGTTGCCTTCAGGTGTGCTTCTATTATGGGGATTCCGTTTATTACCTAGATCTAATATAGGGCTTACTATCGAGTGCTTATCAGATTCAACCAGGGTTTACGCTACCCAGGGCCACTGGGGTTTATGCTACCTATTGAATGCTTCTCGGATTCAGGGTTTACATGACCTAGGTCCAACTAGGGATTATGCTACCTACGTGTATTAATTTTCCATGTGTCTATGTCAGTCGGCCCTCTCTTGCGTGTAGATACACTGTGCTGGCCCCACCATAAGGTGTATCAAGCCTTATGATAGCGACCCGACACGATTTAAGATGCACAGTGTATAACTACTGGTACCCAGTGCCTTCTTTTTCCCACTCCGAAATACGGTGCACGCCCGTAAACCGTCGGAACCTACACTGACGTACCCCCTGCCGTTATCTTTGACCACTTATAATCAGCCCAGTAATCGTGCCCCACCCTGCCTAGTTTCAGGGTACCATGATACATCTATGTGGGTTACTGCTGAAATGAGTCCCCGTTACTAGGGTTTTTTGCTGGTTAAGTTTATGGGCCTATATTTACCAATATTACCCACCAACCGATGTGTACTTAACCTTCCAACCAATTCAAGCATATTTATTTAATGGTTAAGTTCTGTGGGCCTATATTTACTAATATTACCCACCAACCCGATATGTACTTAATCTTCCTACGGATTCAAGCATGTTTATTTAATGGTTAAGTTCTGTGGGCCTATATGTACTAATATTACCCACCAACCCGATATGTACTTAACCTCCTACTCATCAAGTCGTGTTGGTTAAGTGGTTCTTATTAACTTAACCTTTCTCGCTTATCTTGTTGGATTGGTTAAGTGTGATCTATTAACTTGACCCTGTTCAGTCATCAGGTTATATTGGTTAAGTATTCCCCATTTAACTTAACCCCATTAGCTCATCAAGTTATACTGGTCAAGTGTTATTAATCAATTCAAGTTAGCTTAACCCATCCACCCGTCATGCCATATTGGTTAAGTGTTTCCTTCTGGTGTTGACTTGACCCTACTCAATTCATGTTATATTGGTTAAGTGTTGTTCTCGTGTTAACTTAACCCTATCATCTGCTTAATTAACATGTTACAACGGTTAAGTGTTCTAAATTTACTTAACCTCACCCACTTTTCTAATGAACATGTTGTAACGGTTAAGTGTTCGAATTTTACTTAACCTCACCCACTTGCCTAGTTAACATGTTATTACGGTTAAGTGTTTCCCTAATTACTTAACCTCACCATTTCTAGCTTGATTTATTCATGAGCCTTAATTAATTAATTAAAGCACCAACCACTCACATTAGACAAATATTGTTGTGGTTACAGGATGTGTCGGTCGGTTCCGGGCAGGTTTACACCACAAATCATTCTAACCTCGGGTCTTTCTGGGCTTGATGCACTAACCACCCACATTAGACAGGTATTGTTGTGGTCACTGGATGTGCCGGTCGGTTCCGGGCAGTTTTACACCACAACTCAGTCTAACCTCGGGTTAGGCATATTCGTCTTTTACTAAATTTACATATTTACTATTTATGTAAATTTTCCGTAAATCAATTTAGCCTAGATCATATTCATTTGTCATGCAAATTAGCATATTTATATTCTATGCCCAAAACTCGATTTACCTATCAACCAGCCCAACTTGCAGTTTATACCAATTTAGATTTAATATTCCCCCTTTTCAATTCATGCCTAGTCTAGATTAATATTCCAATATACGGTTCATGTCAAAACAAGATTTAATATTCTAGTTCACCGTTTATGTCCAAAACTTGGTTTACACGCCAATTACACACTTTGCGGCCAATTAAATTTATCAATTTATGCCCAAGTCTAATATGCATGTAAATCATTCACTATTATAGCCAATTTAGACTATGCCAACATATTTATTATGCCAAACTAACTTAACTAAGCTACGCCCAAATTCCCACGCCGTAATCATACGTATAACATGATTTCACAAGTTTCTAAGTACTCATGAAATGATACTAATAGTATCAAAGCAAGGAATATGGGATAAGCACGAGAATTGACATAAAAGAATAGCCATGCAAGAACGAACCAAATACAAAAATAATGGTTCCAATGGATTTGATGTATATAATAGTGAATAGGAATAAACTAGCCAAGTTACACACTAAATATGATATCCACATGATCAGGGGAATAGGCATAGGTGATTTGGTCCAACATAATGCCAGTACAAGGTACAACATGATCAGTTATTTGTAACAATTGGAATAGTCATAAGCAACTAACTACAATAGTCATAGGCAATTAACCACAATAGTCATGGGCGACTAATCACAATAATTTCTTAATCAATGTCATAGGCAATAGTCCCATAGTCATAAATCTTGGTAATAGTCTCATAGTCATGAATCATATGCAATAGTCTCAAAATTATGAATCATAGTCATAGTCATAGGAAACAGTCTTATAGTCATAGTCATATGTAATAGTCACTTTGTCATGGATCATAGTCATAGGCGATAGTTTCATGGGCAACAGTTTCATAGTCATACTCTTAGGCAAAAGTCCCATAATCATAGTCATTGGCAATTAGCCACAATAAGTTCTAGGCCACAATCGAGAATCAGATCCAAAGGCATAGATAACATTAGATTTGACATAAGCATGAATCAAAGATAATTAACTTGCAAATTGGTATAGTTTTATATTTTGATTCATTACATTCACAAATCCAATTACACGTTCAAATCTATGGTATAACCGAACTTAAAGTGATTGGTTTAGAAAAGGCGATTTGCTATGATTCGAGTGACGTTGCTTGAAACGGAATGCCTATGGACCAACTTGAAGCTTTAACTTGATTTGAATCTTCAATTTGAAGAAGAACCATAACTTGTTATAATGGAGAATAAGAGATATTTTAATTAGGATTGAGGCAGAGTATAGGCGTAATGAAGTTGTGTGGAGAAAGTGAAGTTTGGGGGCGTTTATATAGCGTAGAACTCATGAATTTGGTCCAGAAATCAGTCCGGATACATAAAAATGAATTTTGCCTCGGATTTGGAAAAACAAGGCAGGTCGACCCCCAGGTCGACCTATAGGGGGGAGGTCGACACTAGGGTCGACCCCCTGGTCGACCTGGGTCCTGGGCGGGAATTTTCCCGCCCATCCCGCTTCTGACTTCTGATTTAAATTTGAATTTGTTTTCGAGCTGTTTGAACTTATTTGAATTTTCTGGAAACTTCTGACAGCCATAACTTCCTCATACGAAGTCCGATTCACGCAAATTCGGACTCTATCTCAAGCAAAACTCCGAGACGAACGTAATGGCATAACCTGTTTCCCTTAATTCTTCTCTTAAAAATTAAGTATACTTTGATTTGTTACATTAACGTTTACAGAAAATACGGGGTGTTACATTCTCCCCTCCTTAAAGGATTTCGTCCCCGAAATCTTCAAGTTAAGAAGAATGTATCCTAACATCCAGCATCCATCTACTCAACCATTCAATCACAGGCATCCATTGTCCCTAAAAGGATTTCTAATGCTTTCATGATTCTATGCATAGTGTGTGTACATGTCCTTATCTAATGTTAAATCAGGCGGTCTACTGATTCAGTTGACCTCCTTAATGCGAATTATGTCAGTGCCATGAGTCCATCATGTATGCAATCCTAACGATACATATCATTTCTACATGAGTGCACAACCATTCACTCAAATGCAACGTCCTTATGATAACACATCAAGTTTTAATCCATAAACCAATACATATATGCATATGCAATATGGAAGTGACTGAGCCAATCTAATGCCTAACGTGTGTATATGCATCCACGAGCAACCACTAGCAAACACTTGCATCCACCAAACGTAACATGTATCAAACACATGTTTACATCCATTGGCTTCTATCTAAGGATCGAGGATAGGACCGAGAGGATATACTTAAAAGCTAAAGACTAGCATGCAAATAGATTTTTACAAAAAAAGAGGAATCAAGGATATACCCTTAAAAAGGGTAAGATGCGCGTATCTATTCTTCAGTCTTCTAAGTCGCATCTTCTTGAGCTTCACTCCACTGTACCTTATCTAATTTAACTTCATGGTTGCGAAGCTTCTTGACTTCCATTTCCAAAACCCACTAGTAAAGATAGGCCCTCGATCACTTACTATGCTAGAGGGTATCCAATGTAGTCGAACTATCTTTCCAAGATAAATAGATATTAACCATGATATCGAGTGTATATCCTAAGATGATTAGAGGTCTCTCCTCTACTTAACTTATCCATCATGCTGCAAGTCTGAGGGTCCAAATCTAATGGTTACTACGTGATTATTACCTCTCTTAAGGTCAGTCTAACTTAGGGTGCCAGCCCCAACCATTTATTTCTCACACAAACCATCCTAGTCGAACTCGACATCCCTCAAGTACAAGCCCCAAAGACCTAAACCAATATCAAACAAGCACCCAAGGGACACCTCCTTCGAATTTTGACGATCTATGTGAGATGATACTAACAAAACAACTAAACAATTGAGCACTTTACTGACTCTGGCTATCCTTGCCAATCTTGCTCCAGAATTATCATTGATCGCATAACTGGCTTTGCGGTGTCATCTAGATACATGTGGAAGTCCGTCTCGAATTTTTAGGGGGGGGGGGGACCCTACCCTAATCAAAATATCTTGCGTACTCATGGACTACCACAACGGATCGAAAATCGTCGATAGATAAGTAAAGTGATTCTAGGTAGCTAATACAAACTGATCCCTTAGGATCGTACGAAATCTCAAGGGTATTCTCGAGGCAAGTCGAAAGTCTAACTACCCTTGTTTCATAATTACTATCTATCCAATCAATGCCTAGAATCAACCCATAGCCCAAAAACATAAGCATAAATATAGTTATTCTCAAATCCTCACAAGTGAAAGATAAATGGGTCGAACCAGCAATTGGATTCGAGACTATAATAGGATCCTCTACTACACAATATCTAGGGTGCAGAGACTCAACTATGGAAGCAGATATATACGGATGTGAAGCGCTAAAATCGGAAGGAGTACTAACAGGATAATCAAAAAGGAAAAACTCTTTCAACTGAAATCTTACTGCCTCTCTCTCAGGTATGCTGGTGGTGAGAGCATGCACTCGCCTTCCGGAAAATCATGTCCCTTGTTCTTGCCCTTGTCCTCAATTATATGACCCGTTATACCCTAGTAAGGATACTTCCTCTTGTCTTAGGTTTTGTTATTTTTTCCTCCCCTCCTTTGTGAACCAAGTCCATATCCATGGGTTCTTCATCCTTGTGTTGTGCTCCTTAGCCAAACCCCCTCATTCTCAACTTTACCACCCTTGTGTAACTTGTTGACATGTCTCTCGAAAGCTTCCTCCATCGCATGGAAAATCCTACAAAGCTCGAAACAAAATTAGCTGTAGGTGAAACTACATCGGCTACAGATGGAAGTTAGGCACTTATTTGCCCTTTGACAAGTGTCGTAGTCTCATCAAGCCTACGGAACCATGCTGCGATGAGGTTACCTCCAAGAGAGCCAGGAGCCCCAGAGACTCAAGAAAGAAGGAAACAAGGATTCAGGCAGAGGGTCAAAAGATAGTGCATATGGCTTTGGGGAATATGCCTTTGAAACAAAACTTTTCTTTTTGAAAATGCTTCTTTTAAAATCGTTTTGAAAATAATTTTTCACATCTTTTATCTGATCCGGTAACCTTCAACTCTGATACCAAGTGAAACACCCCACCTTTGTTACGGTCACTCTCAAAGAGAATGCCTTAATTTCAGTGGAGCATTATAGGTGTAACGACCCGCATTCTACGCATCATAGGATCGTAGAATATTTATTTCTTTCACATATGAAGTTGTATGGTCATGTAACTTTGGGAGACGACTATTGGGGTCATTTCCCATGTTCACGATTTTTCCCGATTTTTAAATGACCATTTTACCCCTAGTTGGCACTGTTTTGGCCATAACTTTTGACTGGAAAGGAATTTTGACCTGAAACCACTTCCATTGGCTCCGGATGATGGTTTCTCTTTCCGTAGAGTGGTCACATTAGCCAAACGGACTCACCGTTTGGGAGATATGGCTGAAACAAGTTTTAGATGGTGAAAAACAGCTTAATTGGGCTTAACCGGGTGATTAGCAGCTAGGCCCAGAGGGGAATTTCGGGTTTAGAGACATAGGAGGGCTGATTAGGGTTAGGAAATCACTTTCATTTCAGTTTTGAGCCGCCACAAACCTTCTTGAGACCTTAGTAATGGCTTCCATCCTCTAAAACCACTCCAAAACACATTTTTAGTGAAGATTAAGCCTAAACTACATCAAAACAAGGCCAAATAGCATCAGAGCAAGGTTGGAGCTGCTGCTATACATAGGAATTCGACCCAAACAGAGAGTATTTCAGATTTGGTGTTTCATTTGTGGCCAAGGTGAGTGATAGCATCGTTTTGACACTAATTACAGTTAATTAAGGGTGATTAGTGAATTGATATACTAATAAATTCTGGAAAAAATGTTTAGAAATTCTTAAATAATATTTTATGCCTCTGTTAGAAATTTGGTTCGATTTGGTTAAGTTTTATTAATTCTATGATTAGTTTTATTTAATCATGCTTAAGGGAAAAATGGGACTTTGGGCATCTTTGATCCATTTTGACATGTAAATTCATTGTTTTGGTGTTTGTGGTTAGTTTGCTATGTTGTTATGACTATTTGACATGATTTGTAATTGATTAGAATAGTTAGATTTGTCAAAAACGTCGTCGAACGGCGTAAACAAGTTGCTGGAAAAAGTTGCAGAAAGTAGTGCAGGGCTTCGGATCGGATCAGATAAGGGCTCGGATAGGATATGTGAACTGGGCAAGAAAACCCGACCCGAACTGGAGTTTGGGACATAAGAGACTTGGCAAAAAGGAAGGCCGTTTACTTAGAGTTGCAGTGGACAAGGGGATCGGATCGGAAGAATAGTGGAGACCAGATCAGGCCGACTTAAGAATGGAAGGCTACGGCGGGAGAAGGCGAAGGGATCGGATCGGATCGGAGTAGATGGAAAACAAGGAAGTTGATCGGAGAAGGAGCATGAACTGGAAGGAAGACAGAAACCCGACCTGACCCGTAGGAGGACACCGACCCGCCCCGAAGTGTAGTACCCGACCCGAACCAACGAGGGTGATGACTACCGAACCGAACCAACGAGGGTAATGACTACCGAACCGAACCGAATTCTAGGGCTGCTACTGCACGACAACTCTTCTGAAGACCCACTCCAATTCGACTAAACCCGAGATGCAAAGGAAGTCCAAATGAGAAGCTAGAGCTCAAGATCCAGATGGGAATCAACGAGTTCGTTTCATGATTGGGCTTTGCTGCGGGACGCGTGTTAAGGGGTTATCGATGTCCATAGCTTTGGACCACTATGGTAGGAGGTGCGAAGGCGGAATCAGGGCCATTATGGCATCGGTAGAACCAAGGGCTACGACCAATGAAGTGGGTCATTGGAATGTTTGGTCATGACTCCATGTGTTTAGCTTGGTCACAGCAGGGTTTCTACAAGTCGGGATTTGTCGTTACCTCAAGTTGTCTAGTGTTCCAAAGTGGTAGATATCGTATGCTCTACGCACTGAGTGAGAGATGTGAGGATGGTTGCTATGGATGATCTGTTTGCTATCATTGTGACATGCACACCCCACCCCCGTATTCTTACACTATTTATTATGGCACCTTAGAGTATTGTACGGTATGTGGTACTGACTCTTTGGTTGCAGGTCCAGGTATGGTTTAGTATACCTGTTATTATTCTGTTTAGATGCTTATCGCTCATACCATGCTTTATGTCTGGCCCAGAGTTTTATGTCTCCTCTTATTACTCTGGGTGCTCACACGAGCAGACTAGAGACAGGTTAGATGGTGATGCACGGGTAGATGATCCGGAGACGAGCAGGAGGCTTCCACGTAATATATATAGTATTCTCCCTGTGTTGTTGAAGATCACTGCTTGGGCATTGGTGGTGCATCTTCTACTTTAGCTTTCCTTTGTTAGAGACAGTAAATTTGAAAAGTTGTAATAAGCTGTATTTTTATTTCCGCTGCCCTGATGATTGATGTTGATTTTAGTTATCAGCTTATGCACTGTCTCACCTGTTTTATGTCAAGTATATTATTATTATATTTTATTCCATGCGCTGTGAGACATTCTACAGGTTCCTTGATTAGTTCATTCCCTTCTTTTCTTTCTTTGGCGACCGTTCCGTGCTAGTCGGGCATGTGTACAGCGCACTTCCGGAGGAAATGCAGGCTGGTGCGGGGCGGGCCGTCACACTTGGTATCAGAGCTCTAGGTTGCGTAGTTAACCTAGGAAAGTTATCAGGGAGAGATAATACACGTATACGAGAGAGCGTATTTGTGATTATTTTGGTTTTCAAAAGCTATATATATGTATACTATTAGTAGTATAAGGATGAAGTCGTACTGCACTAGCACCACTATGGAGTCGTTAATCGTTTCCTTTTTCAGATTGACGATGAGCTGAGATACTAGAGGTGTTGGTAGGGGAGCCAATAATGGGAATGCTGCTGACATGTGGACGATGTTTACTGACCTCATGAGAGAGATGCTTAGAGATGTACAGAGGGCAGCTCCCAATGGTGGAAATGGTGGTGGCCCAATAGTGCAGGCGCCAAGAGTCGACTTCGCCAAGCTGAATAAGGATTATACTAGCCTTGGTGGGAAACCGTTCCACGGAACGGAATCGGCCACGGATGTTCAAGATTGGTTGGATAGTTGCGAACGTATCTTCGAGGATTTGGGTATCGAGGATGCGATGAAGAGAAAGCTAGCGTCCCGTCAGCTGCAAGGGCGGGCAATGAATAGGTGGAATGCTATAAAGGCAGCTACTCCCGAAGATCAGATTACTTGGGAGCAGTTTAAGGCTCGCTTTAGCGAGAAGTTCATTCCAGCTGCTCAGAAGTCAGTACTGTTTAAGAAATTCTTAGAGCTCAAGCAGAATGGCAGAGCTGTCTCGGAGTATATTGCTGAATTTGACACTCTATCAAAATATGGGTTATCTCTTATTGATACTGCCGAGAAAAAGAATGAGAAATTCATAACTGGTTTGGATCAGTACTTGGGGGAAAGACTTATTAACCACATCGATGAGACGTTTGAATCAATTGTGGGGAAAGCATTAAGATCAGAAAGTCTCTACCCTAAGCCGAAGACTGAGGTTGCATCCGCAGATGAGCCAAAGCCACAAGCAAGTGGTGAAGGCAAGGGTGGTTCCCAGAATAAGAGAAAGCAGAGTCAGACTAAGGATGGCCAGAAGAAAAAGAATAAGCAAGATGTTGAGTGCTTCAGCTGTGGTAAGAAGGGCCATTATGCTAGTAATTGTCGGGCCAAGCCAGCGGATAGGAAGTGCTTCAACTGTGGCCAAATGGGACTTCACAAGGACAAGTGTCCGCAACCCCCTAAAGAAAAGCAAATAGTGAAAGCCTGCGCCCTTAATGCTATTCCTTCTTCGTCGAATGCCCCAACAGCGGCGGAGAAGGGAAAGAATGTCGTCATTCTTTCTGTTTATGATGTTCCTGTTAGAGTTTTATTTGATACCGGAGCTTCCAGTTCTTTTATATCTAGTGACCTGGTAGATAGGTTGGGATTGGAGCCCGAGATTGTCGATAGACCATTAGTAGTGACAAACCCGATTGGTGGTTCGACTAGCCTTAGCATGATTTATCGTAATGTGGTCCTATCGAGTCATGGATGCATGTTTGTTTGTGATTGCTTTGTTTTGGGCTTTACTGGGTTTGGCATTATTTTGGGAGTAGATTGGCTCCAAAGATACGGGGTGGTGGTAGACTGTGAGGGCTTTTTAGTGACAGCTAGAGCGGATGATGGGCGGAGGATAGTGTTTGGTGGTCTACCCAGTAAGGGGGTATTGGCAAGTTTTCTAAACTCCCTCGACATTCCGCATAGTGAGTTGTCAGGTTTGCCCGTGGTTGGCCAGTATCCGGATGTTTTCGAAGAAGTGACCGGGCTTCCACCACACCGAGAGATTGAGTTTTGTATTGATTTGGTAAAGGATGCCAGACCTATAGTGATGCCACTTCGTCGTATGGCACCAAGGGAACAGCGAGAGCTCGAGGTGCAAGTCAGCGGTCTTTTGAAGAAGGGATTTATCAGAAGGAGTGTTTCTGAATGGGGAGCACCAGTTGTGTTTGCTACCAAGGCGGATGGTTCCCTTCGTTTGTGTGTAGACTACCGCGAATTGAATAAAGTGACGAGGAAGAACAAGTATCCTCTACCGCGGATAGATGATTTGTTCGATCAGTTGAGTGGCGCGAGAGTATTTTCTCAGTTGGATCTCGCGACAGGTTTTCATCAGCTTAGAGTGAAAGCTGAGAGTATAGCTAAAACGGCATTTCGAACGCCGTCTGGATTTTATGAATGGTTGGTCATGCCATTCGGGCTGACCAATGCCCCAGCATATTTTGTGGATCTTATGAATAGGGTATTCAGAGATCAGCTGAATAAGTTTGTCCTTGTATTCATTGATGATATTTTGGTCTATTCGAGGACAGAGGAAGAACACAAGGAACATTTAAGAGTAGTGATGGAGGTGTTGAGAAAACACCAATTGAAAGCAAAGTTTTCTAAGTGTCACTTCTGGAAGAGGGAAGTGAGGTTCTTGGGCCATGTTGTATCAGAGAATGGTATTGCCGTAGACCCGGTGAAGGTGGCTACGGTACAAGATTGGCCTACGCCCAAGAATGCAACAGATGTAAGAAGTTTCTTGGGATTAGCTGGATATTATCGTAAGTTTATCCAAGGTTTCTCCAAGATAGCAGCACCATTGACCCAGTTGATTAAGAAGAATCAAGCTTTTGTCTGGGATGAAAGGTGCGAGAATGCATTCAAAATTCTGAAGGACAAGTTGACGAGTGCACCAGTGTTAGTCATTCCTAAGGGGGATAAAGAGATGACGGTATACACGGATGCCTGTGGTACCGGACTGGGTGCTGTATTGATGCAAGGCGGTAGGGTTGTAGCTTATGCAATTCGGCAATTGAAACCGCACGAGAGAAGATACCCTACCCATGATTAAGAATTGGCAGCGATCGTGTTCGCGTTAAAGATGTGGAGACACTATCTCTTAGGAGAAAGATTTGAGCTGTTTACAGATCATAAGTCGTTGAAGTATCTCTTCTCCCAGAAGGATCTAAATCTCTGGCAACAAAGGTGGTTAGAGTTCTTGGCTTCCTATGATTTTGATATCGCATATACACCGGGAAAGGGCAATGTGGTAGCCGATGCGTTGAGTCGAAGACATGCCAGTTTAGGGGCTATGTTCCTTGAATGGAAGCAACTGGAGTATATCGTGGGGTTTGATTTCAGACCAAAGTGCGAATTGAATCCAGAAATGTTAGCAAGTTTGACGATTAGACCCACTTTGATTGAGCGGATCGGATCTAGTCAGAGGGACGATCCTAACCTATTGGAAATCATCTCCAAGTTAGAGATGGATATCGATGAGGAGATGAACAAGTATGGGCTTGATCGAGATGGATGGCTTAGAAAGAATGGGAAGCTTGTTGTACCCAATGTCGATGGATTGAGGGATGAAGTGCTTAGAGAATGTCATCACTCAAGACTGACTATACACCCCGGTGGTAACAAGATGTATCGAGACATGAAGCAGACCTACTACTGGGAAGGGATGAAAAGAGACATTGGAAGGTTTATATCCAAATGCATGAATTGTCAGCTAGTTAAAGCTGAGCAAAAGAAGCCTAGTGGGTTGTTACAGCCATTAGAAATTCCCGAATGGAAATGGGAGCAAGTCTCGATGGATTTCATCGATGGTTTACCAAGGACTAGATCGGGACATGATAGCATTTGGGTGATTGTGGATCGATTGACTAAAAGTGCAAGATTTATACCAGTCAAATCGACCAGAACGGCAGCCAAGTTGGCAGAATTGTATATGAAGTGGGTAGTGAGATTTCATGGAATACCTAAAAGCATTGTGAGTGACCGAGACCCGTTGTTCACTAGTGGGTTTTGGAAGAGCTTACAAGAGGCTCTAGGGTCAGAGTTACATCTCAGTACCGCATATCATCCTCAGACTGACGGACAGACGGAGAGGGTGAACCGTATTTTTGAAGATCTCTTGAGAGCATGTATATTGGATTTTGGTGGATCATGGGATGACCATTTGCATCTAGTAGAGTTTGCATATGATAATAGCTACCAATCCAGTATCGGTATGGCTCCGTTTGAAGCTTTGTACGGAAGACCGTGCAACTCACCATCATGTTGGATAGAGACTGGCGAGAAGTTTATGCTTGGACCAGATGTGGTGAGGGAAACTTCAGATAAGATCAAGATCATTCAACAACGAATGAAGGCTGCCCAAGATAGGCGGAAGAGTTATGCTGATAAGAGGAGAAGAGACCTACAATTCTCCGTTGGTGACTTGGTGTTTGTCAAGATTTCTCCGTTGAAGAGCGTAATACGATTTGGCAGGAGAGGCAAGTTGGCACCAAGATTTGTTGGCCCATTCCCTGTTCTTGAACTAGTCGGGAATTTGGCATACAGAATTGACTTACCGGAGAAGATGGCGGGAGTTCACGACGTATTTCATGTTTCCCAACTAAGGAAGTTCGTTCACGACTCAGATATGACTATTTCACCTGATCAGTTAGAGGACTTCGAAGTAGAACCCGAGGCGGTTGGGAACCGCAAGCCGACCCGTATTGTCGAGCACGACATGAAGCAACTTCGAAGGAAGGCGGTGAAGTTGGTCAAGGTTCAGTGGAGCGAGGACGAGAATGATTGTACTTGGGAGACAGAGGAGAACATTAGGAAGACATACCCAGAACTCTTTGGCTGGTAAGATTTTGACTTCGATTTAGTTTTCCGCATGCTAGGATAGGCTTGTTTGCTTGTTTTGCATGTTTGATTGTTGTATATGGCTGTTAGGCATGCGGGATCTTTTGTATGTTTTGGGGTTAAGGAATTTCGGGGACGAAATTTCTTAACGGATGGAGAGTGTAACGACCCGCATTCTACGCATCATAGGATCATAGAATATTTATTTCTTTCACATATGAAGTTGTATGGTCATGTAACTTTGGGAGACGACTATTGGGGTCATTTCCCATGTTCACGATTTTTCCCGATTTTTAAATGACCATTTTACCCCTAGTTGGCACTGTTTTGGCCATAACTTTTGACTGGAAAGGAATTTTGACCTGAAACCACTTCCATTGGCTCCGGATGATGGTTTCTCTTTCCGTAGAGTGGTCACACTAGCCAAACGGACTCACCGTTTGGGAGATATGGCTGAAACAAGTTTCAGATGGTGAAAAACAGCTTAATTGGGCTTAACCGGGTGATTAGCAGCTAGGCCCAGAGGGGAATTTCGGGTTTAGAGGCATAGGAGGGCTGATTAGGGTTAGGAAATCACTTTCATTTCAGTTTTGAGCCGCCACAAACCTTCTTGAGACCTTAGTAATGGCTTCCATCCTCTAAAACCACTCCAAAACACATTTTTAGTGAAGATTAAGCCTAAACTACAACATAACAAAGCCAAATAGCATAAGAGCAAGGTTGGAGCTGTTGCTGTACATAGGAATTCGACCCAAACAGAGAGTATTTCAGATTTGGTGTTTCATTTGTGGCCAAGGTGAGTGGTAGCATCGTTTTGACACTAATTACAGTTAATTAAGGGTGATTAGTGAAGATTAGCGAATTGATATACTAATAAATTCTGGAAAAATATTTAGAAATTCTTAAATAATATTTTATGCCTCTGTTAGAAATTTGGTTCGATTTGGTTAAGTTTTATTAATTCTATGATTAGTTTTATTTAATCATGCTTAAGGGAAAAATGGGACTTTGGGCATCTTTGATCCATTTTGACATGTAAATTCATGGTTTTGGTGTTTCTGGTTAGTTTGCTATGTTGTTATGACTATTTGACATGATTTGTAATTGATTAGAATAGTTAGATTTGTCAAAAACGTCATCGAACGGCGTAAACAAGTTGCTGGAAAAAGTTGCAGAAAGTAGTGCAGGGCTTCGGATCGGATCGGATGAGGGCTCGGATCGGATATGTGAACTGGGCAAGAAAACCCGACCCGAACTGGAGTTTGGCACATAAGAAACTTGGCAAAAAGGAAGGCCGTTTACTTAGAGTTGGAGTGGACAAGGGGATCGGATCGGAAGAATAGTGGAGACCAGATCGGACCGACTTAAGAATGGAAGGCTACGGCGGGAGAAGGCGAAGGGATCGGATCGGATCGGAGTAGATGGAAAACAAGGAAGCTGATCGGAGAAGGAGCATGAACTGGAAGTAAGACAACAACCCGACCCGACCCGACCCGACCCGGAGGAGGACACCGACCCGACCCGAAGTGTAGTACCCAACCCGAACCGACGAGGGTGATGACTACCGAACCGAACCAACGAGGGTAATGACTACCGAACCGAACCGAATTCTAGGGCTGCTACTGCACGACAACTCTTCTGAAGCCCCACTCCAATTCGACCAAACCCGAGATGCAAAGGAAGTCCAAATGAGAAGCTAGAGCTCAAGATCCAGATGGGAATCAACGAGTTCGCTTCATGATTGGGCTTTGCTGCGGGACGCGTGTTAAGGGGTTATCGATGTCCATAGCTTTGGACCACTATGGTAGAAGGTGCGAAGGCGGATTCAGGGCCATTATGGCATAGGTAGAACCAAGGGCTACGACCAATGAAGTGGGTCATTGAAATGTTTGGTCATGACTCCATGTGTTTAGCTTGGTCACAGCAGGGTTTCTACAAGTCGGGATTTGTCGTTACCTCAAGTTGTCTAGTGTTCCAAAGTGGTAGATATCGTATGCTCTACGCACTGAGTGAGAGATGTGAGGATGGTTGCTATGGATGATCTGTTTGCTATCATTGTGACATGCACACCCCACCCCCGTATTCTTGCACTATTTATTATGGCACCTTAGAGTATTGTACGGTATGTGGTACTGACTCTTTGGTTGCAGGTCCAGGTTCAGGTATGGTTTAGTATACCTGTTATTATTCTGTTTAGATGCTTATCGCTCATACCAGGCTTTATGTCTAACCCAGAGTTTTATGTCTCCTCTTATTACTCTGGGTGCTCACACGAGCAGACTAGAGACAGGTTAGATGGTGATGCACGGGTAGATGATCCGGAGACGAGCAGGAGGCTTCCACGTAATATATATAGTATTCTCCCTGTGTTGTTGAAGATCACTGCTTGGGCATTGGTGGCGCATCTTCTACTTTAGCTTTCCTTTGTTAGAGACAGTAAATTTGAAAAGTTGTAATAAGCTGTATTTTTATTTCCGCTGCCCTGATGATTGATGTTGATTTTAGTTATCAGCTTATGCACTGTCTCACCTGTTTTATGTCAAGTATATTATTATTATATTTTATTCCATGCGCTGTGAGACATTCTACAGGTTCCTTGATTAGTTCATTCCCTTCTTTCCTTTCTTTGGCGACCGATCCGTGCTAGTCGGGCATGTGTACAGCGCACTTCCGGAGGAAATGCAGGCTGGTGCGGGGCGGGCCGTCACAATAGGTGAAAGAAAGGGTCATGACATGAATAAACTAAATATAAGACTAAACCATAGTAACAAGATAATATGGGATATGGCAAGATAAACTGAATGTACCGATAAACTGAATATACTGATATACCGAATGCACTTCTACTCCTTCTCTGCTTCGCAACTACCCTATTTATACTTATTTCTATATCTCTGCACTACCTAACTGGTGTCAAAACTAGTAATCTATGATCATATGATAACGTGATCCCAATCCCTGTATTTGCGGTTGCCTTCAGGTGTGTTTCTATTATGGGGATTCCGTTTATTACCTATATCTAATCTAGGGCTTACTATCGAGTGCTTATTAGATTCAACCAGGGTTTACGCTACCCAGGGCCACTGGGGTTTATGCTACCTATTGAACGCTTCTCGGATTCAGGTTTACGCGACCTAGGTCCAACTAGGGATTATGCTACCTACGTGTATTAATTTTCCATGTGTCTGCGTCAGTCGGCCCTCTCTTGCGTGTAGATACTCTGTGCTGGCCCCACCATAAGGTGTATCAAGCCTTATGATAGCGACCCGACACGATTCAAGATGCACAGTGTATAACTACTGGTACCCAATGCCTGCTTTTCCCCACTCCGGAATACGTGCACGACGTAAACCGTCGGAACCTACACTGACGTACCCCCTGCCATTATCTTGGACCGCTTATAATTAGCCCAGTATGCATGCCCCACCCTGCCTAGTTTCATGGTACCATGATACATCTATGTGGGTTACTGCTGAAATGGGTCCCTGTTACTAGGGTTTCCTGCTGGTTAAGTTTATGAGCCTATATTTACTAATATTACCCACCAACCCGATGTGTACTTAACCTTCCCACCGATTCAAGCATATTTATTTAATGGTTAAGTTCTGTGGGCCTATATTTACTAATATTACCCACCAACCCGATATGTACTTAATCTTCCTATGGATTCAAGCATGTTTATTTAATGGTTAAGTTCTGTGGGCCTATATTTACTAAAATTACCCACCAACCCGATATGTACTTAACCTCCTACTCGTCAAGTCGTGTTGGTTATGTGGTTCTTATTAACTTAACCTTTCTCGCTTATCTTGTTGGATTGGTTAAGTGTGATCTATTAACTTGACCCTGTTCAGTCATCAGGTTATATTGGTTAAGTATTCCCCATTTAACTTAACCCCATTAGCTCATCAAGTTATACTGGTCAAGTGTCATTAATCAATTCAAGTTAGCTTAACCCATCCACCCGTCATGCCATGTTGGTTAAGTGTTTCCTTCTGGTGTTGACTTGACCCTACCTCAATTCGTGTTATATTGGTTAAGTGTTGTTCTCTTGTTAACTTAACCCTATCATCTGCTTAATTAACAGGTTACAACGGTTAAGGGTTCTAAATTTACTTAACCTCACCCACTTGTCTAATGAACATGTTGTAACGGTTAAGTGTTCTAATTTTACTTAACCTCACCCACTTGCCTAGTTAACATGTTATTACAGTTAAGTGTTTCCCAAATTACTTAACCTCACCATTTCTAGCTTGATTTATTCATGAGCCTTAATTAATTAATTAAAACACCAACCACACGCATTAGACAGATATTGTTGTGGTTACTGGATGTGTCGGTCGGTTCCGAGTAGGTTTACACCACAACTCAGTCTAACCTTGGGTCTTTCTGGGTTTGATGCACTAACCACCCACATTAGACAGGTATTGTTGTGGTCACTGGATGTGCCGGTTGGTTCCGGGCAGTTTTACACCATAACTCAGTCGAACCTCGGGTTAGGCATATTCGTCTTTTACTAAATTTACATATTTACTATTTATGTAAATTTTCCGTAAATCAATTTAGCCTAGTTCATATTCATTTGTCATGCAAATTAGCATATTTATATTCTATGCCCAAAACTCGATTTACCTATCAACCAGCCCAACTTGCAGTTTATACCAATTTAGATTTAATATTCCCCTTTTTCAATTCATGCCTAGTCTAGATTAATATTCCAATTTACGGTTCATGTCAAAACTAGATTTATTATTCTAGTTTACCGTTTATGTCCAAAACTTGGTTTACACGCCAATTACACACTTTGCGGCCAATTAAATTTATCAATTTATGCCCAAGTCTAATATGCATGCAAATCATTCACTATATAGCCAATTTAGACTATGCCAACATATTTATTATGCCAAACTAACTTAATTAAGCTACGCCCGAATTCCCGCGCCGTAATCGTACGTATAACATGATTTCACAAGTTTCTAAGTACTCATGAAATGATACTAATAGTATCAAAGCAAGGAATAAGGGATAAGCACGAGAATTGACATAAAAGAATAGCCATGTAAGAATGAACCAAATACAAAAATAATGGTTCCAATGGATTTGATGTACATAATAGTGAATAGGAATAAACTAGCCAAGTTACACACTAAATATGAGATCCACATGATCAGGGGAATAGGTATAGGTGATTTGGTCCAACATAATGCCAGTCCAAGGTACAACATGATCAGTTATTTGTAACAATGGGAATAGTCATAAGCAACTAACTACAATAGTCATAGGCAATTAACCACAATAGTCATGGGCGACTAATCACAATAATTTCTTAACCAATGTCATAGGCAATAGTCCCATAGTCATAAATCTTGGTAATAGTCTCATAGTCATGAATCATATGCAATAGTCTCAAAATTATGAATCATAGTCATAGTCATAGGCAACAGTCTTATAGTCATAGTCATATGTAATAGTCTCTTTGTCATGGATCATAGTCATAGGTGATAGTTTCATGGGCAACAGTTTCATAGTCATAGTCTTAGGCAAAAGTCCTATGATCATAGTCATTGGCAATTAGCCACAATAAGTTCTAGGCCACAATCGAGAATCAGATCCAAAGGCATAGATAACGTTAGATTTGACATAAGCATGAATCAAAGATAATTAACTTGCAAATTGGTATAGTTCTATATTTTGATTCATTACATTCACAATTCCAATTACACGTTCAAATCTAAGGAATAACCGAACTTACAGTGATCGGTTTAGAAAAGGCGATTTGCTATGATTCGAGTGACGTTGCTTGAAGCGGAATGCCTGTGGTCCAACTTGAAGCTTTATCTTGATTTGAATCTTCAATTTGAAGAAGAACCATAACTTGTTTTAATGGAGAATAAGAGATATTTTAATTAGGATTGAGGCAGAGTATAGGCGTAATGAAGTTGTGTAGAGAAGGTGAAGTTTGGGGGCGTTCATATAGCGTAGAACCCATGAATTTGGTCCAGAAATCAGTCCGGATACATAAAAATGAATTCTGCCTCGGATCTGAAAAAACAGGGCAGGTCGACCCCCAGGTCGACCTATAGGGGGAGGTCGACACTAGGGTCGACCCCTGGTCGACCTGGGTCCTGGACGGGAATTTTCCCGCCCAGCCCGCTTCTGACTTCTGATTTAAATTTGAATTTGTTTTCGAGCTGTTTGAACTTATTTGAATTTTCTGGAAACTTCTGACAGCTATAACTTCCTCATACGAAGTCCGATTCACGCAAACTCGACTCTATCTCAAGCAGAATTCCGAGATGAACGCAATGGCATAACACGTTTCCCTTAATTCTTCTCTTAAAAATTAAGTATACTTTGATTTGTTACATTAACGTTTACAGAAAATACGGGGTGTTACAATAACATTATCCTCCCCTTCAGTAGTGTACTGAGAGGGAGATTAAGAAGCGGTGCTCCTGAGTGATTCATCTTGCCGCTGCTCAGCCTCATAACTTATGAGTTGTCGTTTCCCTGAATCACTCAAATAATACTTGTTATTCACATCTGAGGTAATATCATAATACATTGATATAGGTGGTTTAGAAAATTTGGCATTATATACTTAATTGGTTGTTTTTATTTTCTCTTCTTTGAATGGAAACACATGCTCATCAAAAATAACATGTCCGGATATGAAAACTTTGCCATTACTATCCAGACATTTATAGCCCTTTATATTGTTATCATATCCTACAAATGTACAAGTAGAGGATCTAAAATCTAGTTTATGTGTCTTGTACATTCGTAGGCAGGGAAAAAACAAACAACCAGATATTTTTAGGTCAATTTACACAGTTTTTCTATTAAATAAAACTTATATTGGACTTTTGTTATGCAGGACTCTTGCAGAAAGTTTATTAATAAGAAATATTATTGTGGCAAAGGCATCAGGCCAGAGCTTGAGTGACATTGATGCTTGTGCAAGTAGGGTAAGTCCAGTTTCAACAACATGTATATGTTTTCTTTCATTAAATCCCTTTTGGTTAGAAGTATGTGGGCATGTCACCCTGTGAACTGTACCTTTCTCCAAAAAATAATTCTTAAGTGGTTTGAATTCACATCCACCGTTACTTTGTATAGTTTTGAGAATACAACCAATTTTTTTCTACCTGACTTATTAATTGCAGAATTGCATTACTGGTTTCAGTTTTATTCCTCAAGAAATATATCCAAGTATATTTAGAAAATGCATCAACAAAAGACACATAATATTTGAAACCATAATCAATATTAATTGGTGTTGGTCCCAGTAGTTCAATAGTAACCAATTCTATAGCTGATTGATATATAGTTTCAGATCTTTTAAATGAAAATTTAGGACTTTTACGTAATTGACAATGCAAACATTAGAATTATGAGGCAAATTAAATGCAATTTTACTACTGATAAGGATTCCCTTTACAATATTCAGAGTAGCACGACCTAGTTTAGCATGCCAGAATTCAAAAGAATCAACATTATTTTATTTCTCGGATATTTCAAAAAAATTGCAGTGCATAGAGTTTTCATCTATGGCTCTTGAATCATTCAGTGATATCTTGTATAGCATTTTTTTCCTTACCCTACAATAAAATTTTCTTAGTTAGAATGTATTTGATAAGGCAACAGTCAAGGTAAAACTCAAAATAAATGTTATAATCACATTCAAGTTGAGAAACAGTTTAAATTCTTTTTGATTTGAGGAACCCTGAGCATATTATTCAAGTATAGTTTTCAATCACCTTGAATGTAAGCTTTCCCAGTATGAGTGATGTCTGTAGAGACACCTTTACACATTTGAATACATTTCTTACCTCTGTATTCCTCGTTGCCAAGATTTTAATTGCTGCGATTATTAGTGACATGATTAGTGACACCCGAGTCAAGGAACCATGCATCATCATTTAGATCATCGGCCTTTGCTATTTCTAAGTTTCTTGAATTGTTAGGTGGGCTTCTTAAATCTGATTGTAAGTTTGTCATGTTGGCACTGATATTGCCTTTTTCTAGTTATTTTGGTTTGGATTATAGCCTGAATCAAATCTGAAATAAAATCGATTTGCTGTATGGCCTATTTGCTCAAAGATTTGGCATTTAGATCTATTATTGTTATTATTATTATTGTTATTCCATCTTCCACCTCTTCCTCTTTGAGTTCTATTATAACAGTTGCTTCTTTGATAATTGTTGTTTCTTTGTTGACTTTTTCCTTTATTTGAAGCAATGTAATTCACAGATAGATCTAACACTATGTTGATGCCTTTTTTATGTTCTTTTCTGTCTTTAGGAGTAAGAAGTGCAGAATGGACATAGGAAATGGATGACAGAGGGTCCATTGATGAGATGATGGCAAGTACGGCCACATATTCATCATCCAGGCCATTCAAGATGGCTGTTATATGCTTAGAATCCAAGATTTTCTGGCATGCAAACTCAAGTAAGTCATAAATATTCTCAAATTTGATGAGATACTCCCTCATAATCATGGTATCCTTCTTGGTATTTTGAAGTTATTTTCCTTATTGCATAATATTTGTTGAGGATTGACGTTGAATACCTTTTGAATGGTTGCCGAGATTTCACTCGCTGTTGCAACCTATTAGTTGACATGCGATACTAACACTGATTGCTGACAAGATCCATGCACAAAGAAGTTCATCTTGCATTTTATGAATGATATACTCTCTGTTTTGCATAATATTTCCTTTTTCATCCGTAATAGTTGCATCTGGTATTACCTTTGACCCATCGAAGCAACTTTTTAGTCCATATCCTTCGACTGCTATCTGAATCTGAAATTTCCATAGTATATAGTTGTTTTCATCAAGTTGAATGTGTGTTAATTGTCTTTGTGAGTTGATGATGAGCTTTGAAAGGTTTTCAGTTGTAGTTAATGGAACACTAGAAGAACTTGAGTCAGAGGAGGTAACAGTCTGGTTATTGTTATTTCCTTTGGCCATGAGAGAAGAATCAAGCATTCAATATAGATGGAATATAAACTCAACAGAATGATCTTGAACGGATCAAGAAATATAGAGAAAATTCTTGAACAGCGAGAGTTGCCTGGAATGGATGAAGCATAAGCTGATGTTCACGGCGAGGCTCAGTGATCACTTCAAGAATTGAAAGAAAAACAGAGGGTATAATGAAATATCCCCGGCAGATTCAAATGAAGATACAACTGACAAATCTGTCACCAGCTGCAACTGCTTCAGCAAATGATGAAGCTTTTCTATTGCTAAAGCAGGTCAGCAACTATGTCTGTTAGACTGCTTGGCTCTGATACCATATTAGAAAGATTTATATGATTGAGAGAGTAGAGAAACAGAACAGTAGAAATGAAATGTTTTATTGAAATGAACTGATAATAATGTAATAAAAGCTGGGTACATGTATTTATATCTGTACAAAATAAAGTAAAACCCCTTGGCTTAGTGGGCTGCAACGAATTATATTCAGGCCCAAAGTATAATATAAAATATATTCTTAGAGAGCTGATACTTTCATTAGCAAGTTTCAGTTACCTATCTTGTTCATCCACTGCATAAAGTCTCAACTAGTTAGGACTTAGGAGAGTGATAGGTTTCCTTTCCTTGTTCAAATATCATTGACTACCTTATTATGGTTGTATCTATTAGGGATTGTAATCAAAGTCGACATCATAGAGTACAGTTAGTCATCTCACAATGTATATGAATAAGTGTAAATTGCATTGATTAGAGCATGGAGATATTGGTGCAGTGCAGTGGACGTATAATTTTTTTTTTTTTACAAATATTTATACAGTCATTAATATAATTTAATTTTTAATAAAAAATATATTTAATGTTTCGCAATAATATACAATACGCATAATACATATTTAATTATTAATAAAAACATATTTAAATATAAAATTTAAATAAACATAAACTATTATTTAACTTGCCTAAATAAGGGCATTTTTGTTTTAAGAAATATGTTAAAATATTCGATTAAAGAAATAAATTTTATAATTTAAAAAATGGATAAATTTATTTCTTTTAATGAAGATATAGAAGAATGTGTAAAGTATCACATAAATAACAAGATTTAAAGTGGAGTTGCTATTTTTTAGTATGGTTGAGGTTCTGGCTGAAATCACTAGATTTCGTCAAACTTGAACCGGTTCAGGTCAGTGTCGGGACGAGATTAAGGTAACCGTTCAAACAACCGAAGAAAAATATAAAAAGTCACAAATGTGAAATCAGAAGAACGGAAATACAACAACAGAAAATTAGCAAAATCAACAGTTAGAAAAAAAAAACAAGAAGTAAACCTAGCTTATAGTTAAGAAATTTTCAATCGTAGGTACTTTTTGAATTCAAGCACAAGCTTGTTGTCGCGCACTCAATAATCGCGGTTGTACCTCAACTTCGCAAGAGAAATTTGATTGATGTCGTAGAAGATCTTCCTCATTTCCTTTAGGCTTTCGCTTTTTTTACTACATCGTTTTTTGTTTTAGAGTATATTTTTTATGCGCATGTAAATTGGTCTCTGGGCCAAATACCAACTTGAGTATTGCAAATACAAGTAAACTTGTGAATATATTAAATAACTTAAACTAACCCATTATGGTGAACTAACTTTTATATTACCATCTCTTTTTCATTGAAAATACAGAAATAAGATATTCGGACTGAAACCAAAATGAAATCCGGAACTTCCAAAATTTCGTAAATCAATCAAAACCAAGATTTCAAACCTTGTTTTAAAGCTATTTTGGAAAATTATAGTAGTCTAATTCTTTATAGGATATAGTGGGGTAATGTAAGGACATTAACTGCACAGCTTCAGACCCATTCTGAACACACTGTTTGATCGTTTATATGATCTCTTCAGTTCACTCAAGTCGCTGAGAGAAATCTGGACATTAGTGGAATTATAATATAATAAAGAAACTGAACATTTAAGAGACATCCCTATTTTCAAAGTTTATGTAACGCAGGTCCTTATCTAAGTTTGAATGCAAATCGGGTCCCTATTTACTGTAGCAATGTATTTTTTGATCTTCGCACGATTCTATAAAGAAATTCAGAAAATTGTAATTATAACAGAGGAATTCTACACACACATAAAAAAATTGCTGAAATATCAGCAACATTTGTGAATTGTTGCAGATATTTCTGCAATTATTCACACAATGTATGCATACATTGAAAGGGAGATGAATGATTGCTAATATATCAACAATTATTTTATAGTTGATGTAATTAAAATAAAAAAGTTGTTGATGTATCAATAAATATTGCAAATAGTTGCATCATTTGCATCAATTTACTGATGATGAAATATTTTACATTTGCATGCAAGTTTTTTTTTTTATATTTGTACTTATTTTACTGCAATATTTGAATGTGTTAATAAATACAGGCATCATGTTTGAATTTTTCACGCAAATCGGCAAAAGTTGCATAAAATTCTACAATTTTTGGGTATAATTGTTGCATTGTCAGCGATTATATAGAAAATTGCAGAAAATTTCTACAACATGCATTTTTTTTTTTTTTTGAATCATATTTTTTATAATTTTAATGTATGAATACGATGATGATTACATGTTGAATTAAATTTTAAAGTTGTGTAATTTTTTATGTAGTTTTTTGTTGATTTTTTTAATGATTTTCAAAAAATAGGGTCCTAATTTATAAAGAAAAGCAAATAATTTCATGTTTCAAATATAGGATGCTTGACAATACTCCGCTTTTGGATCAAATGCATGAATTGTGAGTCATTTTCAAAATACGCAACTAAAGCACTAAGCAGTTCTACGGCGGTAGAGGTGCAAGAAATTATAATGAGAATATAACGAAAAGTAGGGAAGGTGCTAAAAACATCATTAGATTAAAAAGAGTATTTAAAACTAATTAATTTTTATTGTCATATAATTAATATAAAACAAAAATATTTCTCTATTTTATATTACAAAACCAAAAAATATCAAAATTTATATTGTCCTAAGTTGGTGACTATAACAGGTTTCTAACTTGATTGGGCACTTATGCCTTTAAAACTGGGCATTTACCCTAATACTGTTGATTTAGTTTATAGGAGAGCTAGTCAAATCATCCTTTTTATGTTAATGTTACTACAGTAATGCAAAAAAGCATTGATTTAGCAATTCTAATGGAAAATAGTGAGGCTTTAAGGGATTAATCGTTCATTGAGGCTGAACTGAAATAATGTAGCAGTCCAAAAGGATGCACGTTATAGCAGAGATTTTGTGGGCAGTTAGTGGGGCTTTAACTGCATGGTTTTCAGTAAGCAAAAGAATTTCAATTAAGTGCTCCTGAAGCATTATATGTTAGGGCTATCATGGCTAAGCTTGCACAAAGTTATAGTTATTATGGAAGAAACTTATGCACTCAACAAAAGATCCCTATATAAAGCAGATTCAAAAACATCTTTGCACCGAAGAAGAAATTCAAATTAGTGAAAATAACGTTTCTGTATATGATGTAAATTTTGTTAATAACGAAAAAAATATCATAAGTAAACTAGAAAAACAATGAGAGAGAGAGAGAGACAACTTCCATAAAAAAGCAAAAAACAATTTAAAAAAAAATGTAAGGTTTGCAGTTTTTATGGAACACTAGGACATTTCAAATGCAATTGCATATTTTGCTAAAGATAGAAAACTAAGCAAAGTTGGAAGAAAAACACAAACTCTGCTGGCATTGTAGAAAATAATAAGTTTTAAGTAATAGAAATGATATCAAAGAAAGATATTGATATGGTAACAGAGTTAAACATGGTTGATATCTCAAAAAAGACAGATTGGTGTTATGGCTTCAGTAGTATTCATGTCTGCAATAATCATTCCATGTTCAAATTCTATGAAAATGGTATCTAATGATAACAAAGTTCATATGGATAACAATAACGCATCTCATGGCAAATAAATTCTAGGCCACTTCCCCATTTTCGACCACCATCTTCCCTTCCTAGCAACCAGCCTCTGATGGCTTTAACGCCGCCAGCTCCCCCAGACCCAAGCTCCTCGCGCATTGCTCAGGAACCAACAACTGATGAGGATGGATTTTAGCTAGCTAAGAGAAGGAAAAATCAGAATAACCCACGATTGTCGAGTCTTATAGCTCCGTTTCTCCTGGGTCGATGGTGTATAATTCTAATTTGATTCCTCCTGCCTTTACATGACCGAAATTACTGATTGGAAAGTGTAACAACCCAAAAATTCCTGCCTTTCGAATCGACTATAACCACAATAGTCCACTCCAAACGGCAGCAATCCTCGAGTTGCTTGGGGTTACAACTGATAAGAACTGAAACAAACAACATTTTTCATTATCATAACAATAATTTTACATCAGAGTACATCTTATATTAGAGTATATTAATAAATACAATGCTTAGCAGAAATAACAATATCAGAGTAACATATACATAGTGTAAGAATATAAAATGTTCTGGACACAGCTTTAAGCTTCAAACTAGCACCTGTTATAAAATATCTACAAAACCAAAATTACTAGCTGCCTGTATGGAAAATATTTGGCACCCAAAGTTTAGGTGGGAAATAATAAACTCCGAGTCAGTCATGGGATTGGTGTGAGAACTAAAACAGTTACTAACTTTTATTTTAAAGTAGGGTGAATCACAAGACCACGTCGTATAATACGGAATAGGTTTTCTCCATATGAATACCAATCATAAACTATTTGTAATGCTTTTCGAAAAATAAAGCTATTATAAGACTTTAGTCCCATCACACAATGCAATGTAAACAAGGAAAGAGTTTTAGCTTATAATAAACAAACATGCTTGATATGGGAAAACAAATATTTTTGATAATATTACTATTGCATAGTGTCAAAATCATTTCTACAAATAAAGGTATCAATATTAGGCAGCAAAATTTCCCATCCCATTATATCGCCATATATGTATACAACTGAAAGCGAAAAGCTCATATTGGAAGTTAGATTCCGTAAATGAGCCAAGGAAAAGGATCTTCCTTAACTGTTCAGACCACCCTTATCAAGGTGTCCAGGACTCTATGCATGGTCCTTCGGAGTGGTAGAGCCGGTCAGCATTGTACACGGTTGATTAGAATCTTTACTGAACATAACGTTCCCCCATTTGTATTTGACCGTCATTCGTGGTAGAGCCAGTCTGGGCTCCATACCATGGCATGAATATTTAGCTAAAAGGGATCGTTAGCCCATATCTCTATGGTCCACTATCCTGTTTTTGGCTCATTCCAGGGTGTAAGGCCCTAGAGTCATGTCCAAAAAGCTCTTCTTTTCAACAATAGCTTTGCTCTATTTTCCCGTAGCACTTAGCACTCCCCACTGTCAATTTACAACATATAATCGGTGTATATTAATATATAACCATATAAATACCAAAGTCTCAGAGGAGGGTGTTAAGCAAAAGAAAAAAATTCTTTACCACCAACAGATATAACATCAATTGACACCAATTTTTCATGTCATAAAATACAATGTCAGAAACACATCCATTTACAAGTTCATTCTAGGTTTGAATGAAACAAAAGACACCTTATTACCATCCAATTAAGGAGAGAGACCCTTGCATATCTGGTTAATCTCCAAGTACGTCTGGACGAACACCACTTATAACCTCGTCTTGGGTGTACCTACCAATTGAGACATCAACAGTAATCCAAATAATGTGAAGATCTCTGGTCTTCTACCACCGTCTTCAAGTATTTTTTAATACTCACTGTATAACTATTCAGAATGGGTCGATACTCGGTCATTCTGAATAACTAGAGCATCTTTCAAATTAATTAAGATGTACAAGATATCTTAAATCTTATTCCATTTTAGGGAATATTCTTATACTCAATCATTCTTTACATTGGGAACTATTCCCCTAACTCTTATCAAAGATTTACATTCTCTTAAACTACTTGTTTAAATTTTTCATTGGAAATCATTTTTTCCATTCCCATCCTATGGAGCAAAACTGGTGGTGCTCCATATCTGATACCCCTCTTATTTTGGTAATTTTTCTTAGCTTCTTTCATTTCATATATAATTAAAGATTTCATTAAAACTCTAACTTAGTTTTAATATCTATTTCATTCGACCAAATCTCTGTTGAAAGATTTATTAAAACTCTAACTTAGTTTTAATCTTTCCTTTAATTGGGTTAAAGAACAAATATTATTTAAAACCTCATTCACAATAAATCTGTATCCAATTGACATTAAATATAAGAATTCAAACAGAGTTATATCAACTTATATTCAACACCAATTTCTGTAATCAACGAATACTATAAGTGAATAACGATGTTAACATCTTCCAAATTCCTCGAAATATTAAATGTCTACATAACGATAATCAATACCAACTATCCGAAGATCATTTCTATCTAAATCAAATTTTTATTCAAATTGGAAATCTTTTCTAAATCAAAATATTTATCCAGACACTTCTTTCAAATCATGGTTATATTTATAAACGAAATAATTTTAAGTTTATTTGACTTAAATTTACAAAATATTGTTTTTCATGAATGTTAAAATCTGATGTTCTTACTTAATAACTTTCAAGAATGTCATTATAAAAATAGTAACTTAAACTTAAATTGAAAAATCACCTCTTCGTTATTAATATATGAAATAACATTTATATTCATTAATCATAGTATGCTAAAAAAACAATACAAATATATTAGTGTTTACAACTTATGATCCATGAACATGAATTATTATTAAACAAACAGCATAAAAAGGATCCAAAACATAAAACAAATTAATATAAAATACATAATTTCGTAGGTAATATGGTAGTAAAAGTGACGAATATGAAAATCATAAGCATTGTGGAACATATACTTATATATGATATGCTCATTTAACATGCAAAATATTAAATAACCAGAGATTATCATGGTTGGATTTGAGTTTTCTTAATTATTGTTCTGGTTTGGGGACAAGTGTAAATTTTAACTAGAAAAACCAAGATCTCGGATATATCTCAGTATCTCGTCTCGATCGATATATCGTTCGATATTGCAATATCTCGAACGATATATTTGGAACGAGATTTACAGTGAGATTTGCTATTTCATTTCGGGAGGGGACTAAAATGAGATATCGGAGGAGATCTTGGACATTATTTTCAAGATCTTAAACAGCGATTATGATTTATTGTAATTTTTCCCTATCTTTAATAATTGACAATAGCTTCTTTTATTAAAATCCATTTACGGGTCACTAATGGTCCTGGCATTGTTTTTATTCAAAATTGATTCGAGCTTATCTCTAGATCTAACCACTGGATTTTAAAGCTCTTATATTTATTGGAAAGCTACTTTTATTTTGAACCTAGTGGTTTTTTATTTCGGGAGAATCCGCAGCCGGATCTCCCGGTATGTCAATTTGGAGTCAGTGGTCGAAATTCGCGTACTATCATTGCATGACGAGTTCTATTCAAACCAAACTTTGATTTTATATTAAAATAAAATCGAATTGCTTCTAAAATAGTTTATTAATTATCTAATAATTACTGTAAACCATATTTTCAGTAATTTCCTTCTAATTCAAATATTTCTGTTAAATGACTATTATAATATTATTTTATTACTAAAATAATATTATTTTTCAAACTTTATTATTTTGAATCCAAATTTTCTTGACATGCATTATAAAAATAAATAAGATGGTTTTGAAAAGGAAATTTTGTTAAAAACTTTTCTAGATACCGTAACCGAACTTCACTTTTTCTAGTTACTATTCATTTTAAAATACAAACTTCGAAAGGCTATAACCTGCTTTTAGTTTTTCCAAAACTATATCTTTCTTTTGCAAATGTTCATCGTAATGAATTATACTTTACGTCCAAAATCAGACGTCAATTTTTGACTTTTATTTTTCATATATTATTATATTAATAAAATATTCATTAAAATTTGTTTTGATGAATGGAGACTTAACTATTGTGCCAATAATTTAATTTTTTGGCCATGTCAACTATGGTAATCACATATCATATTATCAATAACCATGATAACTCTTATATTACAACTAGTTTATACCATATAAGCCTTAAGATATTTAGTGCTTATATGGTTTTATCAATCAACAGATTAATTGTAAAACAAATCATCAACTAACATAGGCATTCAACATAAATGGGGTTCATACCCATATCCAATAACCACAATCAACGGTCATAAGATAAGAGTTTATAATTTCAACGCTTAAATAATAAACAGTATATATATATATATACCGTAAATAAACATTCATCATCCACAAAGCAACCATTGCCACTACAAGAAATCAATACATATTCAAATATGATTATAATAACTTATAAATCAGTTTACGGAGTTCTCACCTCGATTTTTGATCGTTATAATAACAATTGCTTTTTGGATTAAATTAAACGTGGATTTAATTTAACCCAAAATTCCAATTTGCTCCAATTCCAACCAAATCAGTTTTTTCGTGAAGCTCTCAACTCCAGGCTTCCAACGGATCCAGTCTCGTTGCATTTCGGTCTCATATGAGTGATATATACACGTTACAATATAGTGATTTATAATAAATAATCAAACATCCACTATTCAACTTCTTCACCGTTGCTTCTCCTCCATTCGAGCTCGTTGTATCGCCTACAGCCACCTAGACAGTCGCCGCACACCACCGCAAGCAAATCCTACCAGAGTAGCCCCCACGCCTCCAGCCTCAGGCCCAACTACGCCACCGTTCACCGGAAAAACCCAACAAACCAAAACCCACGTTTCGAGCTTCACAGGCCACATCCGACATTCGATGGCCACCAAACCTAACCACCAGCAAGGTCTCGAGATTCCGAGCAAGTTTCCAGTTGGGCATTTTGCCTGAAAATGCTCACTTCACCTCGAAAAATGCAAAATACGAAATCTACAACTAAAAATAGCACTTCCACGCCTATGTCAGGTTTCCGGCCACCTCCGGTCACATTTAGACGAAAAGCCCAACTACAAAGTTGTAGCCCTCTCTCCTCTCTCCAACTTCCTACTTTGTGACTTTTGCTAATTCTCAACCGTTTTCGCCCGAAACCCCAAAAATAAAAGTTGCCCCGCGGCCTTGTGGGCTAGATCCCGATTACCTCCGATGTCCTTTCGCCATGAAATTTTTACAGTAGCTATCCTTCCCCGAGTACTCCAACTTTCATGTCGGGCATTTTGTCTAATTCTCTAAGTGTTGTGAGATAAAAATTATGAAAGGAGGAGGGACTAAAATGAAAAATTACCATGGTTGAAATTTGTGAAGCTTTGGGGTTGGAGATGGGTTATACTTATAGGAGTAGGCATTAGCTGAACAAGCTTCGCGTATTAGTTTATAAATTTATATTGTAACGCTACTTGTATTTTTCGTTTAAAATTTCGCACGGCCACATATGAACTCCGTTCTGCGTGAAATTTGATACAATCCTATGGTTTGTCATTACTGTCCCAATGAAACTTTTTTATCGAATTCCGAGTATGTTTGCTCAAATAGAGCTAGTTCTAGCTCGAATTACTGATTTATTATCTACATTAAATGTTTATATCTCGCACGACCACAAAACAACTCCGATGGGAGCGAAATTTGGAATCTTACAATAATTTACTATTATGAATCCAACAAAATTGATTTCATCGAAAACGGAGGTCGTTTGTAAAATGACTATATTTATGGCCAATGTAATATTATTATAATATTATTAAATTCCAAAACTATTCAACTTAATAATAAACTAATTATTGTTATCCTATATATGTCCTAATTGGATTTTATATAACTTGCAATTCAATATTTACTAATTCTAAGTTAAACGACATCCATATTATATATAAAAAACCTATTTATATATTTAATAAATTGACAAAATATTAATTATTCTATGAAGACTATTTGGAAATTTGATTTGGACATAATATACGATGAAATCTCGATTTTTCACTTTCGTTGGAAAGATATACTTAAATGGATTCTAATGTTTCTTGTTTCAACAAATTCTGACTTATATTGAATTATGTACAAACATTTAAAGTTCAAAACATAATATTAAGAACTACCACGACGTTACGAGCTCGTTTTCAATTATATTATAAATTTTACATTCAAACCTTGTATTAAATAAATTTCAAGTCCTTACTTCTTAAAATAAATCGTTTTACATATTTAATATCCATTAGATTTTTCTTACTAAAATCTAGGTTGTTACATTCTTCCCCACTTAAAAGGATTTCGTCTCCGAAATCGAAGACGGAACTGAAGTCGTTTACTTAACAAACTCAACCTTCGTTTGAACCAACTCCGGTTCTTTGACTTTTCAGTTTCTACGAACTTTCATAATTCCTTGAAAGTTGGACAACGCCTTAAATTTTTGGAAAATTTCACCATAACCTCTTTTGTACAGCCCTATCAGTAAAACCACAACTCGCCTCTCTATGCCCTCTTCAGTCCAAAAGAATATCTAAAAGCCAAGCGGCTCATAAAATGATCAAACCCAATCAATACAGTAAATATGTACCTTTGTGTCGGGCTTATAATTTTATTCCTCTTTTTCTCTTCGATTCGATAACATGTCTAATATATATGTCCAATTCCATCTAATTTCTAACTCAATTCAACATTAACATTAAATTTGACTCGTCTTAACTTATTTTCCATTCTTATATTGGTTTTACTATTTCAATTTTATTTAACTCCACCTAAGCTAAATTTTAATTCATTTGGTTCACTATTATCCTTCTAATTTATTTAAGGGTTTTTTAACCTCAAGGACAAATTGAACAAAAAATTGATCCATAAGGACAAGGGGCTAAAATTTTATCCATAAGGACAAATTTTAGTGTAAAGGGAGGAATTCAGGGGCCCACTATAATTCATCTCTTTACACTAAAATTTGTCCTTATGCATAAAATTTTAGCCCTTCGTCCTTATGGAACAATTTTTTGTTCATTTTGTCCTTCACACTATTTTCCTGTTTATTTAACTTGTATTAGTTAAATCTAAAGCTCAAATCATTTATAAATACTTATTTAAATATGTTTGAGTATCTCTCGACGTTTCAATTGGAATTATATAGTCATCCCATTTTCGAAACTCGGAAATAAACACTGATGATGTTACAATCATCATCAGACCATCCCCAAGCGACTAGAATGTGATTCTACATCTATCGAGTAAATTTGAGACTTCGAATATACGCCTATATTCAAATCTTCTAATACTCGATAGTCCAACCTTAGTGTTAAACAAACTTAGACTCTTATTATAAGTTATAATCTTTTATAATCATTTTCAAATATATATATATATATATATATATATATATATATATGCAAATTCTTTTTCATATATATATATATATACATATATATAATACTCTTCAAACTCATTCTAGTGTATTACTAACCCTATCTCTAATGAGTCATTCTTTTAGGAAATTGCTAATCCTATCTCTGATGAGTCATTTCCTTCCGTTCAAATGACTCGTAACCCTAAGCTTTGTATAATACCAAAAATTCCTGCCTTTTGAATCAATTATAAACCACACAAGTTTGATCCAAACGGCAATGATCCTCGAGTCGCTTGGGATTACGACTGATAAGAACTGAAGCAAACAACATTTTTCATTATCACAACAATAATTTTACATCAGAGTATATTAATAAATAAAATGCTCAGCAGAAATAATAATATCAGAATAACATATACACAGCGGAAGAATATAAAATGTACTCAACACAAATTTAAGCTTCAATCCAACACCTGCTATAAAATATCTACAAAACAAAACTACTAGTTGCCCATGTGGAAAATAAGAGGACCAAGAGTTTAAGTGGAAAACAATAAACTCCGAGTCGGTCATGGAATTGGTGTGAGAACTAAAACAGTTACAAACTTTTATTTTAAAGTAGGGTAAATAATAGGACCACGTCGTATGACACGGAACGGGTTTTCTCAACATGAATACCAATCATAAACTTTTTGTAATGGTTTTTGAAAAACGAAGCTATTATAAGACTCAAGTCCTGTGACCTCGTACCTCCCGCATAAACCAAGGAGAAGTGCGATGTATGACGTGCCAGGCTGATACGGGACGATCATCAGGGTAGAATAACACACACGGAAACCTGTCATATAACTCACAGCGCATAGAGAAAATAAAATAGAACATATACAATAGGGATAATAGTGAAGCATAATTTAACAAAATCGGAAACTTCTCATATCATCATGAAAATATCTATACAATCAACTGTATCACATCAGAATATGTACAAGAAACCTTACTATAGGTTCACTCAGAGTAGCATACATCAATAATAACAGTGGAAACAACAGGTATGTATAGTAATAAACTAATACATAAGCCTCTAGCTCTTCATCGCTCAGCAGCATCGTCCTCATTAAGATCTACTACCTGCTACCTAGTCTGACCATCCATAACATGGATGAACAAACCCAAAGTAATAAGAGGGAAACATAAAACCTTGAGTCAGACAATAGTCTTAATGAGCGATAAAACAACTAACAACATCATCAATAAAGTATATGAGAAATAGGAAGATCAATCATCTAATCTACCAATAAATCAACAGAGAAGAAATCCAAACCGGTCTCCTCCACAACCGACAGTGATAGTCTTTCCCAGAGAATTAGAGAAGAAACAAACAGTACATCCATAACAACTAACTATCAAGTGTAGATCATACTAATCGAGCTCAACATCTCCCAAGCACAAACCTTGAAGGCCGAAACCAACATTAGATAAGCATCCAAGAGGTATCTCCCTCGACGTTGGACAATCCACACAATACGATACTAGCAAACAATTAGCATCCATAACTCTGGCTATAACCGTCTTCCTTACCTTGAAACCAACGTCTATCGTATGACTGGCCCATCTTGTCATCCATCAAGGGCTAATGGTAACCTCAGTTCTAGCAAAAATCCATACGCCATCGTGACTCATATCTAGGCCCATCGTGACTGCCCAGGGTACTCGACTTATCTAGTCTTTGGGTGCCCCCATTATACCCCTGCTTTGAGTCTGCCAAAACTTTCGATAAACGACGATCCTTGGCTTTCGATAACTCTAGCTGTCATCATCAGCGATTATCCATAAGCTCAAGCACCTTCTTGAGCAACCATTATCCATGAGCTCAAATCATCTTGAGTCATCTTCACATCTTCGTTGCATCACATCACGATCAACGAACAATTCACTTTGCTTCGAACATTCCATCTGAATTCACATCGAAGCTACGCTCATCATCGAGCCAAAAATAAACTTCATTTTGTAAATATTTGATAGGTCATTATGAGTCATCCATGGACCACGTACCGATCCAATTTCATGGATCATACCACATTGGATTACACCTATCCATCACCATTGCCTTCAATTTTGATCTGTCGATCCATGATTTTCGCATACATTCCATCATTGCATCACTCTAGATTGCGCACAATCCATCACTGGACCGCTTCAGCCGATCTGCAAATTCTACCATGCGTGCTCCATAGATTTTACACTAATCCATTCCTTTTCCCGATCCAATACTTCGGCTGATCCATTAAGTGCGCAACGGTCCATCGGTTCCAGGTGATCCGTCATGTACACCCTTGCCAATCCATCCTTTTTGTGCATATCCAACACTTTGCTCGATCACTTAATTGCGCAACGATCCCTTGCATTGGTCAATCCGTATTGTTTACAATGATCCAATCCAGTAATTTGTCGCGTTCCACATGCTGATATGATCCATCTCATTTCGCGCAATCCAGAATTCCTCTTTAACGATCCACTTGACCCAGTGACCCAATCTTTATGCCACGATCCATCACAACTTTGCAGCTAACGATCCAACCATTTGCCAAGCATTTGATCCATGCTTTAAGCCCATGCCCGATCCATGCTATTTTCCTTGATCTGATCCATTGAATCATGCCAATCCAAGCTTTACACTCAACTTTGCAGCTAACGATCCAACCATTTGCCAAGCATTTGATCCATGCTTTAAGCCCATGCCCGATCCATGCTATTTTCCTTGATCTGATCCATTGAATCATGCCAATCCAAGCTTTACACTCAACTTCACACCAATCCAAGCCTTGCACTCAACGTTCACACCGATCCAAGCCTTGCACTCAACGTTCACACCGATCCAAGTCTAGATCGCAGACGATCCATCAACACAACAAATCAATCACCAACAATCATTAGCACAACAAATAATCATCACGCAATCATATGAATTCACCAAATCATGATAAAACAATAAACGAATCAATAATTAGATCTAAACTTGCATAAACATATGTATTAACCGTTACAACTTGCTAGATTAGATCCTATGATGTGATTCAAATTAAAATATACTTACATCGATTACATCTAGGTGAATTTGATTTGAAATGATGAAATGAAGATCAAACAAACTCATATACTTGGTTCAATCCATATGAGAGATGCTTATTACTCACTTAATCCACAAAATAGCTTCAAATCAACAAATCTCTAATCCGGACAGGGAAGAACAACAAAGAACAGCCTCTGAATCAACTCAATTGATGCGATCTACCCTTCCTCGATGTTGATCTTCAACCCTAGTTTGTAGATCTATGAATTAAAATGAAGTGGTGAGGTATTTGGTTGAGTCGAAAAGTCACAGGCACACAACCAAATGAGAAAATGAAAAAACTGAACTATTCTCTCTGCCCCTACCCTCCTATTTATAGTCAACAGCCCTAAGTCTTAACGGGCCTCAGTAATCAGTCCACTAATGACTAATCAGTTTGTCCAGAGAACTAGCAACACTAAAACAACGATTCCTCCCAAACCGCTCAGCCAAAACTCTAATGTGACTACTTTGCAGAATTGGAAACACCATTTCTGATCCAATGAAATCGATCTTAGTATCTAATTCGATCCCGGTCAAAAGTTATTCCCTAAAAAAACTAATAGGGGGCAAAATGGTCAAAATTAAAATTGATAAAAATCACGGTCATGTCTCACATCACCATGAACAGCATATGAAAATTTGAGAATGATCCGACCGTTGGTGAATTAAATAAAAATATTTTACGATCCCCCGATACGTAAAATGAGGGTCATTACAAGTCCCAACACACAATGTAACGCAAACTGGAGGAAAGAGCTTTACCTTATAATAACCAAACTTGCTTGATAAAGGAAAACAAATATTTTTGATATTATTACCAGTACATAGTGTCGAAATCACTTTCACCAATAAATGTATTAATCTTAGACGACATAATGCCCTATCCCATTATGTCGCCATATAGGTATACAACTGAAAGCGCAAAGCTCGTATTGGAAGTTGGATTCTGTCGATGAGCCAAGGCAAAGGGTCTCCCTTAACCGTTCGGACCACCCCTAGCAAGGTGTCCAGGACTCAATGCATGGTCCTTCGGAGCGGCAGAGCCGGTCATCACTCTACACAGCCGATGGAAATATTTCCGGAAATGCATGGTCCTTCGGAGCGGCAGAGCCGATCATCATTGTACACGGCCGATGGAAATCTTTCCTGAATGTAACGTTCCTTCTGTCATATTTGACCGTCATTCGAGGCGCCTCTCCACCATCCATATAAGTAAACCTACCTAGGCTCCATACCACGACATCACTATTCAGTTAGAAGGGAACATTAGCCCATATCTTAGAGGTCCACTGTTCTGTTTTCGGCTTATTCCGGGGTGTGAGGCACTAGAGTCACGTCCACAAAGCTCTTCTTTTCAACAACAACTTTGCTCTATCTGCCCGTAACACTTAGCATGCCACATTATCAACTCACAACATATAATCAGTGTCTATTAATATGTAACCCTCTGAATACCGAAGTTTCAAAGGAGGGTGTTGGGCAAAAGAATAAATTCTCTGCCACCAATTGATATAACACCAACAGAAACCAAATTGTTATGTCGTAAAATACGATGTCAGAAACACATCCATTCAAGTTCGTTTTGGGTTCTGAACGAATCGAAGGCACCTTATTCCTCGTCCAATTAAGGAGAGAGGCCCTTGCATATCCGGTCAATCTCCAAGTATGTCGGGATGACCGCCACTTATAACCTCATCTTGGGTGTACCTCACAATTGAGACATCATCAATAATCCAAATGATGTGAAGATCTCCGGTCTTCAACCACTATCTTTAAGTATTTTTAATACTCATCGTATAGTTATTTAGAGTGGGTCAAAACCCGGTCATTCCGAATAATTATTGCATCTTTCAAATCAATTAAGATATACAAGATATCCTAAATCTTATTCCATTTTAGGAATATCCTTATACTAAATTATCCATTACATTGGGAACTATTCCCCTAAATCTTATAAAAGATTTACATTCTTTTGAACTACTTGTTTAAATCTTTCCTTGGAAATCATTTTTTCATTCCCACCTTATTTATCCCATAGAGCAAAACTGGTGATACTCCATATCTAAAATACCCCTCTTATTTTAGTAAGTTTACTTACCTTCTTTCATTTAAAATCTAATTTATTATTTCATTAAACTCTAACTTAGTTTTAATCTCTATTTCATTTGACTGCATCTCTACTAAAAGATTTATTAAAACTCTAACTTTGTTTTAATCTTTCTTTTAATTGGGTTAAAGAACAAATATTATTTAAAACATCGTTTATGATAAACCCTTAACCAATTGACATTAAATACAAGAATTCAAACAGAGTTATATCAACTTATATTCAACACCAATTTCCGTGATCAATGAATACTATAAGTTGAATAACGATGTTAACGTCTTCCAAATTCCTCAAAATAGTAAATGTCTATACAATGCAATCAATACCAAATATCCAAAGATCATTTCTATTCAAATCCAATTTTTATTCAAATTGGAAATCTTTTCTAAAACAAAAGATTTATCTAGACACTTCTTTCAAATCATGGTTATATTTTATAAACCAGATAATTTAAGTTTATATGACTTAAATTTACAAAACACTATTTTTCTGTTTTCAGCCAGTTAGACTGAAAATGAAAATACCCTAATTATAGTTTGAAATTTCATATTTCCTTTTCAAATCACTTTGAAATCTTTTATTATGATTTATCATAATTTTTCCCTATTTTTAGTAATTTAAAAATAGCTCTATATATTAAAATCCATTTTTGGATCATTAATGGTCCTAACGCCGTTTTTATTCAAAATTTATTTGAACTTATCTCTAGATCTATTCGTTGGATTTTAAAGCTATTATACTTATTGGAAAGAACTTTTTATTTTGAACATAATGGTTTTTTTAGGAGAATCCGACAGTTGGATCTCTCGGTATGTCAATTTGAAGCCAGTGGTCGAAATTTGCGAACTACCGCTGCGCGATAAATTCTGTTCAAACCAAACTTTGATTTTATAATAAAATAAAATTGAACTACTTCTGAAATATTTTATTAATTATCTAATAATTAATACCATATTTTCAGTAATTTCCTTCTAATTCAAATATTTCCAATAAATGACTATTATTATATTATTTTATTACTAAAATAATATTATTTTTCAAACTTCATTATTTTGAATCCAAATTATGTTGACATCCATTATAAAAATAAATAAGATGGTTTTGAAAAGGAAATTTTGTTAAAACCTTTTTTAGATACCCTAACTGAGCTTCACTCTTTCTAGTTACTATTCATTTTGAAATACAAATTTTGACAGGCTATAACCTGCTTTTAATTTCTCCAAACTATATATGTCTTTTGCAAATGTTTATCTTAATGAATTATACTTTAAATCCATCCGAAATCGGACATCAAATTTTGACTTTTATTTTTCACCCATTATTATATTAACAAAATATTCATTAAAAATTGTTTAATGAATGAAGACTTAACTAATGTGCCAATAATTTAAATTTTTGGCCATATCAACTATGGCAATCACATACCATATTATCTGTAACCATTATAACTCTTAATCATTAGTATTGTGATATAGTTTATACCATATAAGCCTTAAGCTATTTAACGCTTATATGGTTTTGACAATCAACAAATTAATCGCAAAACATATCATCAATTAACACATGCATTCAACATCAACAGGGTTCATATCCATATTCAATAACCATAATAAATAGTCATAAGATAAGTAAATATAATTTCAACGTTTAAATGTACAATAAACATGTATATAAACGGTATAAAAACATCCAACATCCACAAAGCAACCATTGTAACCATAAACAATCAATACATATTCAAATGTGATTATAATAACTTATAAATCAGTTTAGGGAGTTCTCACTTTGATTTTTGATCGTTATAATAACAATCACCTTTTGGATTAAATTAAACATGGATTTAATTTAACATAAAATCCCAACTTGCTCCAATTCCAACCAAATCAGTTTTACTATGAAGCTCTCGACTCCACGAATCCAACGGATCCAGTTTCATTGCATTTCGATCCCATATGAGTGAGATGTACACGTTACAATATAGCGATTTATATTAAATAATCAAACACTCACTATTCACCATCTTCAGCGCTGCTCCTCCTACATTCGAGCTCGCCGTCGCTCTTACAGCCACCTACACCGCTGCCGCACACCACCACCACCACCGCCTACTAGAGAAACCCCCACGCCTCTAGCCCCAGTCCGCACCTCGCCATCGTTAGCAGGAAAAAGCCCACAACCCAAAACCCACGTTTCTAGCTCCACACGCCATATCCTACCTCCAATGATCAACAAATTTCACCACCAACAAGGGCTCGACATTCCGAACAACCTTCCAGTTGAGCACTTCGCCTGAAAATGCCCCCTTCACCTCAAAATATGCAAAATACGAAACCTACAGCTAAAACAGCACTTCCACACCAATGTCAGTTTTTCGGCCACCTCTGTTCACTTTTAGGAGAAACGCCCAACTATAAAGTTGCAGCCCTCTCTCCCCTCTCCAACTTCCTAGTTGGTGACTTTTGCTAATTCTTAACCGTTTGCCCCTGAAACACCAAAAAACGAAAGTCATCCCACTACCTTGCGGGCCAGATCCCTATCACTTCCGACGTCCTTTGTCCATGAAATATTTACAGTAACTAGCCCTCACCGAGTATTCCAACTTTCATGTTGGGCACTTTGGCTAATTCTCTATGGGTTATGAGATAAAAATTATGAAAAGAGGAGGGACTAAAACGTAAAATTACCATGGCTGAAATTTGTGAAGCTTTGGGGTGGAGATAGGTTATACTTAGAGTAGTAGGAATTGGCTTATGAAGAAGCTTCGCATATTAGTTTATAAATTTATATTGTAATGCTACATGTACTTGTCATTTAAAAATTCGCACGACCACTTATGAACTTCGTTCTGAGTGAAAATTGACACACACTTATGGTTTGTCATAACGGTCCTAATGAAACTTGTTTTATCGAATTCCGAATATGTTTGCTCAAATAACGCTAACTCGAGCTCAATTATTGATCGATTATCTATATTAAACGTTTATATCTCGCACGGTCACAAAGAAACTCTGATGGGCACGAAATTTAGTATCTTACAACAATTTACTATTCCGGTTCCATAAAAATTGGTTTCACCGAATACAGAGGTCGTTTGCCAAATGGCTATTTTTAAGGCCCATGCAATATTATTATAATATTATTAAATTCCAAAACTATTCAATTTAATAATAAACTAATTATTATTATTATGTATATATCCTAATGGAATTGTATATAACTTCAAATTCAATATTTACTAATTCTAAGTTAAACGACATCCATATTATATATAAAACCATATTTATATATTTAATAAATCGATAAAATATTAATTAATTCTACAGCGACTTTGGAAATTTGATTTGGACATAACTTACAATCTATACGACGAAATCTCAATTTTTCACTTTCGTAGAAAGATATAATTAAATGGATTCTCATGTTTCTTGTTTCAAAAAATTCTGACTTATGTGGAATTATTAACAATCATTTAAAGTTCAAAACGTAATATTACGAACTACCGCGACGTTACGAGCTCATTTTTAATTATATTATAAACTTTACTTTCAAACCTTATTTTAAATAAATTTCAAGTCCTTATTTCTTAAAATAAACTGTTCTAAATATTTAATGTCCATTAAATATTTCTTACTAAAATCCAGGTCGTTATAGAAAGGATGTTGATATTCCTCGATTCAGCAGGATTTGGTATGAAGAGTTCCAGATAATTACCTATCAATGTTGCCGCCAATTCCACAATCTAAGTCTACTTCTTCGGCCTATGCTAATCATTCTAATTGCACCAATACTACTGTGACAAGAGGACGTGCATGGAATGAGATTATGTCAAGTAACCAAATCCATGTTTTTACTCCTCTTAAATTATATGAGCTTAAACATTTGGAAAACATGTCATGTGCTAAGATGTATCCAAATTTATTCTGAAAAGACAGATAACAGTTTGAAAATTCCATAGTTATTTATATGGTTGATTCTAGACCTCACTATCCCTTCTTTAAAGCTTATATTAATAGGTTATGGAAACCATTAAGTGATTTTACTATTTACTCTAAAGAAGATGGATTTTATATTATAAAATTTGATCGGATGGACACTTAATATAGAATTATGAAAGGAGGTCCTTACTTATATGATTAAAATTAATGATGATGAAGCATTGGACTGTGGGTATTAAACTTGATAAAGATATTTTACATTCTATTCCAATTTGGGTCTCTTTAGTTTGCCTCTGGATTATTGGAAAGAAGACGAAATAAGTCGTATTGTCTCAGTTCTTGGTAATCCTCCCAATCTTGATAATTTACGGAAGAAATTAGGAGAATTGCGTATGCTCGGTTGTTGGTTGAGGTTTCCAGTTCTTTTCATAACCTAAAGTATCCCAATTATGTCTGAAGAAGATCAACTGACTATGCAGGAAGTTGGATTTGAGTGGTTTCTGCCTACTTGCTCGAATTGTCATAGTTTTGGACATGCTGAAAATGTGTGTTAGTTTACAAAAGTGTGGATTCCCCAAGCAAACAACACCTCCATATTTCACTAGTAATTCTATGGATATTGATAATAATATGCAACACACTAATTTACAATAGCCTGTAGGTTCTTTTCCTCTAGTTCTAGATTACTCTACAGTTCAGCAGGATAATAATAATTTAGAGATCCGAAAGCAGATTCCTGAATCAAATACAGATGATATGTGTTCTTTTGAACCTGATGATATGGACTCAGTGGCTTCTGTTGATCGTGAGTTGGGTAATTCCTTTCATGCAGCTTCAGTTGTCGACTCACACAGGCTGCAACTTTATCTTTCTACATTAGTGTTGCTCATAGTCCAATACAACATGTGTCGGTATACACGACCATCTCGTCGTTCCTATTTGGAATAACTAATACATGGGCACTCTTCAATCTCTCTTTCAAAACCAAAAAAGCAAGCTCACACTTTTCATCCCATGCGAAGACCTGTTTCCTCTTCATTGATCCATTCAATGGTGCAACTAACTTCGAAAAGTCCTCGATAAAACTTTGATAATATCCTGCTAATCTGAGGAAACTGCAAACATCTGTAGCATTCTTCAATCGATCCCCTCCTGAATCTCTATAACCTTAGCAGGATCCACCGTTATTCCTTGTCCCGATACGACATGTCCCAAGAAGCTCATTTCCTCTTTCTAGAAATGACACTTCGAAATCTTAGCTCTCAACTGATGCTTTCGCAAAATTTCCAAAATGATTCTCAAATGCCTCTTGTGTTCTTCCTTAGTCCTTGAGTAAACTAATATATTATCCATGAACACAAGTACAAACCTATTCAACTGGTCTCTGCAAAATCCACTTAAAAGATCAACAAAATATGCTGGTGTGTTAGTCAGTCCAAATAACATCACTAGACACTCATAAAATTTAGATTGTGTCCTAAAAGCAGTCTTCGACACACTATCCCTAGCCACTCTTAGTTGGTGAAATCCCATTCCTAAATCCATTTAGGAAAACACCTTGGTTTTTTGAATCTAATCAAACAAGTAATTGAACCTCAGCAAGGATATATATTTGTTCTTCATGTTCACCTTATTCAGCTCACGATAATCCACACACAATCACAATGATTAATCAACTTTTGTTGCAAATACAACTGATGCACCTCACTAGGATATGCTTCTACAAATGAGTTCTTTACCCAAACGATAATTCATTTGCACCTTTAACTCTCGTTGTTATGCAGGTGCCATCCTCTTAAGAAGCATAACAATAGGTCTGGCTCCATCCACTAGACTAATGCACATGACTCGCCATAGACACTAGGAAGCCACACCTAAAGTTTCAACGCTCTTCGATCAATCTTCATGGATCATGTAACAACCCGCACCTCCGTTCACGCAAGATATTGTCCCCAACTTAGCCACCATATAGGTGTGGGGTTTTGTTCCTCAAAAGGCCTCGGCGTTAGTAAGAGATGGACTCTACTATATAAGTACCCACTTCACACAGGCTTCCACGATATGGGACTTAGGGGTGTTACAGATCAGTACCGATCCATGCTCCATAGACCGACATCGGTCATCATACTAAAAAAAAATCGACATGAAAACTTTTGTATAGCCTCCTTGCTCCCATATAATTTCATTATTCCAGTGGACCTATCGGGATGGATCAATACCAATCCATAGGGCATGAACCGGTATTGGAACCCTTAATAAAACAATTTTATGATGACAATTTCTAGGAACCATTCTGATGACCTCCATAGCTGCTACGCAAAATTTCGTTTGTATCTAATCATGTGAACCTCCGATTTTTTCCGTTCATCGATTCTATGTCCTATGACACATAATTTTAAAGAAACACATTGCGCGTAACGTACAATTCAACCAATCAAGAACAATTCATCCAATATTGTACACGAGCAATCATATGAACACCTGAAAATATGATTTATCTCATAATAATCACAAATCTAGAACAATTTGATAGTAAAACCATATAAACCTAATGGATATAGCAAATTATATGATATATGATCAAATCAGGCTATCTTAAAGAGTCTAACCATATTTGTAACAACCCGTATTTTGAATAACATGTTATAATGTAAATCAAGGCAGAATTTAATTATAGAATCTAAATTAAGGGAAACGGGTTGTGTCGTTGCGTTCGTCTCGGAAAAATACGCGAAATAGAGTCCAAGTTTTCGAAAATCGGAGTCCGTATGACCAAGTTATGGCCCGTCAAAGTTTCCAGGAAATTCCAAGTTCAAAAACAGTTCGAAATTTAAATCTGGAGCCAAACAGACTGGGCAGGAAAAATTCCCGCCCAAGCCCCAGGTCGACTGGGGTGTGGATTGGGGAGTCGACACGCCCAGGGGCAGGTCGACTGCCCAGTCGACACGGGTGTCGACCTGTGTGGCCCGACCACTTTGGCCTGGTGCACCTGCTGAGTGTTTTGGGTCATGTTTTAAGGCCTGTTTCAGGATTTGATGGTTCAGATCTAAACTAGGGTTAATCCTATGGCCTAAACTAACCTAAACTTCTATAAAAAGACCCCTAAACCTAGCCTAAACCCTCACAAATCACTCTTGCCACGAAGTGCTACCCAAATCTCTCTTGATCATGGCCTCCATCTCCAACTCCAAGGGCTTATGCATTCAAATCGGATTCAAATCAAAAGGTGCAAGCTTTCTACATCAAATCAAGGAAGTATAGTGTCATCTCAACATCGTTCTATGACAAATGCTTGCTCATGAGTTCCTAGCCTCGCTTTGTAAGTTCTAGCTACTTCTAGATCTAAACGGTAGATTTAATGTTGACATGGGATAAAATGAAATGAGATCTAAGTATGATTTCCTATGCGAATCTATGTTTATCCCTTTCTTGAACCTATGACTTTGGGATATTTCTTAGTGATTAAATCATGCCACTCATGTTGTATTTGACTTAGTTTATCATGCAAGTTTGAATCTTTACTTGTGGAATGTTGGCATGAACCCTTAGAACTATGACTTGTGGGATTTTTATGTGACTTGACTTGGGGCTTATGCATGTAAAAAAACCTAAACCCTTCTTGACCATTTACATGCCTGTGATGATGAACCTAGTATTATGTTATCATACATGTTAGAAACCATGTCAATCCCTTTATGGTATCATACATGTTTAAGGTCAATCCCTTTATGCTATCATATATGTTTGAGGCCAATATGCTATATGCAAGTCATGATGAACACCTTTACCTCAAATATCACCATGGTTGACTTGTGATTCACCTTTACCATCTTATACCCATCTTTGTCATATTATTCCTACTATGTTGACTCGCTTTCATGTGCGTTGGGAATACGTTTTGGGTAGTTTAGGTATACTTGGAATTTGCTATGAATTTGACATGAAAATACATGTAACATGTAATGGTAATAAACGTGTGATGACACTTAGAAAAACATGGACTTAATCGAGGGCTAAATATGGCATGAACATGACATGTAGGAAAACATGAAAGTGACCAACTCGAGGTTGGGTTGAGTTTGTAGCGTAAATCTGCCCGGATCCGCCCGGCAAATCCAGTAGCTACAAACAATAGGACCCAATGTGAGTAGTTGGTCATATCGCGCTTGAAACCCGAGGTTAGACTAGGTTATGGTGTAAAACTGCCCGGACCCGCCCGGCTTAACCAGTAACCACAACAAGGTCTAATGTGAGAGGTTGGGTGCATTAAACTAATTAATGCCACATGATAAGGTTAAGTAACTTGATTAGACTAATGACACTTAACCATACAACACGATTAGTGGAGGGGGTTAAGTTAACCAACACTTAACCAATCCGACCCAATAATTTTGATGAGGTTAAGTTAACCAATACTTAACCAATCTAACAGGATAATTTAATGGGGTTAAGTAACTTATACTTAACCAATTATACACGATGATTTAATGGGGTTAGGTTAACCAATTTGACTTGATAATTTTGATGAGGTTAAGTTAACCAATACTTAACCAATTTGACTCGGTAACTTGATGGGGTTAAGTTAACCTACACTTAACCAATCTAACATAGTAATTGGATAGGGTTAAGACACGAACCGCTTGAATATACTTAACCAACTCGACTCGGTAATTTGATAACGATAATCTATACTTAGCCAACAACGATAACGCGATAAGGTTAGGCCGTGAACTTCTTGATATACTTAACCAACTTGACATATGGTTTGTAGGGCTAAGTCTTGAACTTGAACACTTAGCCAATTTTGACATGATTCGTAGACGGGTTAAGTCATGAACTTGAGTGACACTTAACCCATTAGACAAAACCCTAGTTCAGGAAATTAAGTGGATAAATCGTAGTTAAACAGGATAACGGGAAAGGAAACTAAGTGATAAACCTTAGTTAAGGATAACTAAGTAAAATTCTTAGTCAAGGAAACTAGACCAGTTCATTTATAGATGAGTAACCTGATACGGTAGGTCATCGCTTAAACAAACACACGAGGAGGAGCGAATGTTTATCTGACTGAGATAAAGGCTCCAGCGAACTGGGTGACGAAGCGGTAGCTTCGGGGGACGTGAGGGTACTCTTGGTATCCCTCTGTGAGGTTGCAGATGGTCCATGAAACCTGGGCTCACAGAGGTTAAGTTCTACGGTAGAAGAACCAAGAGTATGCCTTGGTTGCTGTGCGAGCAACCTAAAGACTGGGGTGGATTAGCGTGGGGTCGGCGATATTTTGCGGTAGCCCTAGATAGCACATCGTCAGCCACCTACCATCTTTAGTCGATCGTGTACGTACGGAAAGGCAGAGAACACCCAACAGACCATACTTGTTATCTAGTTATGGGTGAGGTTGGCCATCTGGGAGTGGGGCATCGATGGCCTTAGTGTAGTTCTCATACATGATTGTTTCTTGTTTTGCCTTTCAGTAGTTGAGGGAGGGGTCACGTGGGACCATAACCACCGGTACAAAAACAGACCTAAATATCTGCATCGGCAGATAATCTAAAGCTCCCGACCGAGTCCTATATTTCTTTATTAGCCCTATCAAGGGACTCGGATGGCACATTGAGATACATGTGCATCTAGACATGGTATAGCGATTCACGATACATACGGGGGGAAAAGGGCGTGGTTGACGGGTAGCATAATCCCTAGTGGTCCTAGGTGGCTTAAACCCAAACCGAGTTACGTAAACGTTCAGTAGGTTGCACAATCCCTAGTGGTCCTAGGTGACATAAATCCTAGTTGAACACTCGAGAGTTCATGGTAGAAAACATAGCCAGATTCAGGGTGATAGTCCTAACGATTTTCAAGGATAATGACACCACATTGAAGTAGCATCAAATTTCGTGAAGAAGCCAGTATGAATTACGACAAAGGACTAAACATATACATAGAAAGAATTATACGAGTTGGGAAAACCTACATATGTGAGATATTAGGTTGACATGGACGTTTTCATGACATTGGGTAAGGGACATTTTATAGTTAACACATGACACGAGTTGGGGTACTAGTACGGGAGGTGCAGAGCAAATATACATAATAGATACCATGGGATGTTATACATGATAGATACCTTGGGATATTATACTTGATAGAAACCTGACGATGTGATACCTTGATTTATCTTGACACCATAGTTTATCATGATACCTTAGTTTATCTTGATACAGTAGCTCATCCTGTTATCTTGGTTTAGCTTATCTATCTTGTCATCATCCTTATGTTTACTTTCAGTTTATGCATGTCATGTTACCTTTACCTGTTTTTATGCTGGAAGTAGATAGGACTTACCAGTCTTTATGACTGACCCCGTTTTCTTTTGCCTCTTTGTCTTCCGTTCCCCCCCCCCCAGGTTTTTAGGGAGGAAATACGGTTGTTTAGATCGGACCTCTTCTGCTTGAAGGTCATCATATATGGCTTGGACTTTTCTTGGCTGTGGCTGTTTTACAGTTTTTACTTGGGGAATAATTTATGAAATGGTTTATGCTTCTTTACTATTGCAAGACAGGTTTTGATGTAAGAAATTCTCTGATGTAAAAGGCTTTAGACCTTATTTATAAAGAAATGAAAGTTGTTTTACTTCCGCTATTTTATATATGTTCTGTCTTGTAATATTTCTGTGCATGTTTACCTCGATAATACTTCACCAAACCTAGTGCATTCCCTTTGTGAGTGACCCTAGCGGAGGTGGGGTGTTACAATATTGATCTGGTTTTTGGGTTAAATTAGCATATAAGCTATTTGATTAACGTAATTAACCATGTCAGATCTAAAAACCTTTCCTCATGGTGGGTTCCATCTCTTATCTCTTCCATTTCTATGTTGAATACAGTCTTCGTTGCTCCATAAATCCTCCTTTCTGACTTCCTATATGTTTAATTGACTAGGCTAGATTCTCTGCTTTCCCCAAATTAGGGTTGTAAAATTGGGCATCTAAATCCTCCTTTTTTTACTCGATTCGCATTGATTCCACTCTAAGATGTAATAAATCTTTCCATTGATGTTGCTTTTGTAGAAATCATTGCTGGTTCTTGGCTATCATTTAGGAATGAGTAAGAAGATCTACGCTTGCTTTCATCCACTTGAGCTCTACATGCATGGTGTTGACCCTTTGAGAACCTGCAGGATTCCCCCTGTTGGTGTCGAGGGGAAGGCCATATTCAGATAAGTACTTTTGATTTTCATAAATACTACTACTATTTTTATGAACTTCCAGATTCATCTAATATTGAAATTTTTTCCCTTGATTCTCTAGAACACTACTGGCATGACGATAGCCCTTCTCTGCTGCATCAGCTAAAAAAGTGACCAGCTTACCTTCATTTATAATTAAATTATTTGGATGACATGAATGATTTTGAGAACTCCCTTTACAAGATATCATTTTAAGAGCGTCCAAGCAGTGGTCACCTCCTAATAGATAGCCAGAGGAACTACTGTCCAGCTATGTGGATTGATACGAGTGCTTGCAAGTGAACTTGTTGTTGTTAAAATGTATCTCTCCAAAAATGCTATGGACGTATTTTCCATATTGTAAGAAAGATTCTACATTATCTTATAAGTTAACAGATAGGCTTGTGCTGGCGTTTCCATTATCATAATGCTTTTTGTCGAATTTTTTGCAATGATTCTGCATTCTGAAACAATTATATTTCAAGGTTGAAAGCTACTTTTTTTTCTTTATTTTAATGGATTCTTTGGTTTCTCTCCCTCTATATGTGGTATATTGAGTTGTCAAAAGAATAGATACATATCTGAAATTTTTTGATTTGGCTTTGAAATTCTCTTATATGTACTCCACACCGTCTCTGATGTTGAGAGTGGTTTGTTCAAGTTGAAATGCAATTCCTTTTTATGACCCATCCAAATTTGCTTTGAAAAAAAGCAGTCAAAGAATAAATATCTATGCTTTCATCTTCCTTTTTGCACAAAACACATTTTAAATTAACATTTTTTTGTCCATCTTGAACTTTGTTCTCTAGTAGATAATCTGTTACTAATAACAGAGGAAGAACAGTGAGACATTTTATGGGCAATTTGCTTTATTTTAAATTATTTTATGCCACTCGACTTCAAACATATCTCCTTTTATGTACTCCCATAATTTTCTATAGGAAAATTTCCCTTTAGAGTTAAGCTTCCAATTACAAATGCCTTTTAGAAACCTATGGTCAACTTCAATTTTTTCAATTGCTAATTTGAATATAGAGGGGGTCTTTTTGTGCATAGGAACCCATATTTGATTGTTTAAAATGCTATCCAGTTTTCATTAGCACCTCCTAAAAAACACAAGTTATTCCAACCTAATGAAGTAATAATTAATTTTCCAAATATTCATGCGTCAAACAAGAGGCTTATATCTTTTCCATCCTTAATTTTTCTCTTAATCAACTTTGTACCAATTTTTGTACAATTCATGATTTTCTTTCGAGTATAAGAATGATGGTTTTCAATCTTGTGATACAAAATTTTATATTTTTGAGGTATTTAGCTTTCATCAATCTAGACCAAAGATATTTCTCTTCCACGAATTTCCAGAAAAGTTTAAAACTAGAAGCTACTTTTAGATCCTTTATATTTATACAATGCTCCAACTTTCTTTGACATGCACACTTTACCCTAAAAAAATTGTGTTGTTTATACCTTTCCATATGAAATTAGCATACATTCTCTCTATTTTTTTTATCGTATTTTCTCGAATGTTTTGGGACTGTATCCAATACATAATACTTATGATGACAGTGTGAGTTAGTTCAATTCTCCCGACTAATGAAAGAATTTTACTGGAACATACTTCCAGTTTATTCTAAACAGAATCACAAAGTCTAGTGTAATCTCTATCTTCGATCTGATTAGAGTTATGTGGCAGACCCAAATATTTGATTGGCAGGCAACCCTTCTTGAACTGAACAATATTCATAATGACCTCCTTGTTAGAACATTTTTTTTGCTAAAATAAATTTTTCTTTTCTTTGAATTAACATCAAGCCCTGGAAAAGATTTAAGATTTTCAAAAATATTTGCAATAGTTTAAGTACTTTTGATATCATCCTTTTAAAATAGCAGCATATCATCAACATATAACAAATGAGAAACGTAGGGTTTGACATTGTTTATAGGCTTAATGTTACCGTGAATTATTTCAATCTCTATTAAAGTAGAAAAGTATTCCATAACCATAGTGAATAGGTAGGGGGATAGAGGATCCCCCTTCCTAATGCCTCTATTACTATTAATGTACCCTCTAGGAGGGCCATTAATCATAATAGAGTAGTAAACATTGCTAATACATTCTTTGATAAAATCACAATATTTTCTATTAAACCTTATTTGCAACATCATATGAATGATAAATCTCCTATTAATTTTTTCAAATGCCTTATGGAAATCCACTTTGATATGCATGATGTTTTTACTATCAACATTGAAGTTTCTAATTACTTATGAATTAGAAGTGTATTCTCGGTCGTAAATCCACCAGGAATAAAAGAATTTTGATTTTCAACAATTAATAACTTAGAAACATTTTCATCATATTACATAGAATAATAGAAATAATCTTGTAGATAAAATTACAACAAGGAATATGCCTATAATTATTTAAGCTCCTAGGAATCTTTACTTTTAGTACCAAAGTAATAAAAGCGTGAATCAGATTCCTAAGTAGCTTACGGTTGCAACAGAATTCATTGATGACATTGAAAATATCATTTTTAATGCCTTCCTAATTTTTTTATAGAACTAAGCACTAAAACCATCAGGGTCTGTGCTTTTACCAATATTTTCATTAAAAATAATGTTTTTAATATCCTCTATTTTTACTGGAGCAAGAAGAATCTCCCGCTGTTAGCATTCAGTATGTATTTCAGGTGAATATTAGCGAATCTTAGATTATTTTCATAAGTAGTATATAAATCTTTAAAATAATTTAAGGCTTCTCTTTCTATCTCTGAAATGCTATTTAATAGGGTTCATTAGAATTTATAAGCGTGCCATTATCACTTATGCTTTTTCTACTAGACATCTTAACATATAAAAAATTGCTAGCTTCATCGCCATTAGTCAGCCAATCAACCTTTGTTTTCTTCCTTAAGTTCACAGATTGAACATGTAGAGCATTAACAAGGTTGTTTTGCATTGGGTAAAATTTATTGATAATATTACAACCTAAGCAGTCATGATCAATATTACTTTATAGTCTCTCACATTCCTCTTTAATTTTCTTACTTTCATTTTTATTTTCATTTTACTTCCATTTTTTCAATTTATTCATGACATTTTCCAAATTCATGAAAAACTTGAACTGGGCAGAACCATCGGTTTTAGTTTTAAGATTATCTTTAACAATATTCATGTTACTTTCATTATATACCCAACCACTGATATATATAAAAGTAGTTTTTTGAGAATCATTAGATTCTCATTTAAAAAAAGTTGAATAGGGGCATGGTCACTAGTAGCTTGGGAAAGAGTATAACATTTATATTCAGGAAATATATGAATCAATTTTTGTTTAACTAGAATTCTACCCAGTTTACAGTGAATATTCTTGTATTCACCTAATTTCAAAGTGTACTCATTACTAGAGAGAAGTTTCTACTAATCCTGTTCTTAACAAAAAAATATTTATAAACTCTAACTCTTTGAAGTGTATAGGATTACCCCCTCTTTTTTCAAATGCATGGATTGTAATATTAAAGGCTCCCATTATAATCCAAGCGTGATTTTTTTTTTTGTTTAAAGACTCTAAATTTTTCCAAACAAAAAATCTATCTTTTTCAAAGTTAAAAGCATGAATAGAAGTAATTTATAATATTAAACCACCATTATTAGTTCATAAATAGTGAATGTATTGAGAATTTAATACTTATGATTTTAGATGCCAAATGCTTTCATCCCACAAAATAATAATTCTACCATTACCCCCATAATATTATTATTCATGATATTACAGTTAGAAAGATGTCTAGTCGGTAATCTTTTATCTTATTATCATTTAGTTTATGCTCAAGAATACCAATAATACTTAGCTTTTATATGTTCAGCAAATTAGCTAAATCCAGTTTTTTTTTTTTTTTTTTTTTTTTTTGTTGGGAGACTAATCACTCACATTCTAGGCAATATTCGATAATATATTATAAAATATGAAAATTAAGTTAAAGGATACATAACTATGGTCATGTACTTTCTTCACTATGCTCTCTTTTCCCACCAGCATTTTGCTTTTCCTATTGCATGTTATATTGTTTTAAATTTCAGGTAGATAATCTCAATTTGAATTTATGTAGATGTATTTTTCTCTTAAAGAAGTTTCCCTACATCCTCTGAATTTTCCTATGATATTTGAGAATGTACTTTTATAGGATCAGAGTTAATTTCCATTAGAGCCTTTATTTTGAACTTCTTTCTCTTACTCCTTGGCTTGGAAATAGATGAGGAATTAGAAAGATTTTTAGCAGCCTCATTAAATGATTGCTCAATTATTTGTTTTGAGGCTTGCTTTCTTTGGATGGCATGAGATGAATTAGCTTTACAATCTAAATTGATTTCTAAATCCATTTTGTCTTTCAAAGCACTAGCCTTATTTTCCTCAAGAGAAACAGACCCTTCAATTGCTTATTTATATGTTTTTTCATTCATCTGAATATAAAATTCTGGCTTTGCAAATGTGATTTCAACTTTTTCTTGCAAATTTACTTCAAATTTTCCTTTTCTACTATTTTTGGTTTTTTCTTTTGTACTTCTTCTTGAATATTTTATTTAGCATTTACTTTTGGTTTGTTTGCAACATTTTCTAATTCCTGATTTTGCTTTCCTTCCCATACTTTCTTGCTAAAACAGTTTTCTTGATTATGGTGAAAACACTTGCATTCTTTACACTTTAGTGGCATCTATTCATACTCAACTTTTTGGAAAATTGTTTCCTCATCATACATTTTTATTTCAGCTTCTTCAAGTAATTCTGATTCAACATTAATTTCCATCAAGTTTCTTGCAAAATTAAGTCTTGTTTCATTGGTTGTGTGCTCATTTAGTTTAAGAGGAATCCATACTAAACTTGTTATGGCACTAAATGCCTCTTTATCCATAACGAAAGATTTAGGCTAGGAAGCTTAATCTAAATTCACATTGTAGCTAATACTTCTTTGTCCATTTTCAGTTGTTGTTCCATTTTTTTTCATAATTATAGGCCTGTCATTAATAAAATAAGGTCCTCCATTTAGTACTTTAATGTAGTCGTCATATTTTGCAAATCTAAATAATGAATAACTCATTTTCCTTTGCGAAAATTTCGATAGCTCCTGTTGGGTTCCATGCATTGGTAATATACAACTTGAAATGATGGTATGTTGGCTTGTTTTCATAGACGTAGGCAAATAATGACTGACTCTATTTACTTTCAGTTCTTTTCTTTACTAGTCATTAACCACGATCGGGTTTTTTCTGATAAATTTTGCGATACTATATGGTATAATTGAAGTGGATGGAAGTAGCTTCGTGCCGGAGAAGAAGGTTCGCAAATCGGAGCATGTAGAAGAAAGTTACAAGTGCAGAATCACACGGTTTCAGTTGGACCCTCTAACAGATGTCTATCGCGGCATGACTGACATCTGTGTTGTCAAGGTTGGAGTTTCCTGAGAGTTCAGACGGACCTCTGTCACTTCTGGACAGATGTCTGAGCTGGAGACAGACGTCTGTGGGGAGTGACAGACATCTTTGCTGAAATAGAAAATTTTCCCTAATTAGGGAGAGACGTCTGTCACAATACGATAGACGTTTGAGGCGACTTCTGAGTTGTTTCGGGCTGAAAGCTTGACATGCTAATTTGTGAAAGTTTCAGGGGTAATTTGGGCAGTTGCTATATATATTATTCTCTCCCTATATAAGCTATTCTCAGATCCAAAAGGGGTATGACTAAAAAAGAGATTAAGATCTAGGTTTATTCTAAGTAGGGTTTCGGCAACCCTAATCTTCTTCAATTCTTATCTTCAAAAAATCAATTTTTTCTGGTGAATTTGATTATTGTAATCAATGTCTTGCACTCTTCTATTGATATTAACAAAGATCTCTCTCCCAGTGGATATACACTGATAAGACGTTAGTGGAACCACTATAAATCCCCGTGTGATTTACTTTTTGTTATTTCTCCTTTATTTCCCTTGTTGGTGATTGCGATTGGTTATTGGATTGAATTGAGGTTGTTTTGATATATTGATTGACTGTTTTTGCATGTTTACCACGATTTCATCTTCAACTGGGTTGGTTTTTTTTATTTGAGCGGTCCTGAGTCGAAATTTTCCACAACATTTGGTATCAGAGCTTCGGTGTTGGTATATAGTTGTAGAAATGCCGGAATTAGATTTAAATAGTGCCTCAATATGTCCTAGTACTGTAGATCCTTATGTATGTGGTTCGTACGCAGCTTCTGGGTCATAACTGGTTATTGAAAAGTGGAATGGCGATAATGATTTTGAAAAATGGCAGTGCATGATGAACGTTGTTCTTAGGCGGAATCGGGTACATCGGGTAATGTTTGATACACATTTATTGCTAACAGACATCTCAAATGTGGAGAAAAAGAAAATGGAAGAGTGAGAATTCACTACACTTCAACTTGTTATAGGAGAGAATGTTATCTCCGAAATTAGTGGCGAGACGACTGCTAAGGGTATTTGGGAAAAGTTGGAGGAGTTGTATATAAAGAAATCACTCATAAATCACTGATCTTGTTGCTGACTTTCTTTACTTATAAGATAAAGGATGGAACTTCGCTAAAGGCACACTTGAATGTGTTTGATGATTTTCTAATGAAGATGATGGTGGTAGATTTGAAGACTGAGCAGGAGTAGAAGGCGATGATATCGTTATGTCCGTTGCCTGAGTGCTATATTGGTTTCTCAAATAGTTTGATCTACGGATGAGATACATTGACTCTTGATGATGTCAAGACAGGTCTTCTTGGCTAGCGAGGAGTTGCAAGATCAGATGAAGGAGCTGAGTGGTGGAAGTAGCTGTGCAGGTAATGGTCATGGTTTATTTGTGGAGGGGAAATCTGAGAAAAAGGAAAACCGGGGGTGTCCTAAGTATAGAAAGCCCGGTTATAGAGGAAAGTCGAAGGTAAGAAATAGCAAGTGCTTTACATGTAAGGAACCTGGTCATTGGAAGAATGATCGTCCAGACAAGGGAAAGAAGGAAGTAGCATCTTTATCAGTTGCAGTGGAGAGAGGTGTTAGCGAGGGAGATGTAGATGTTTTATCCATTGTAGCATCACTTGTTTCAAGTAGCGAATGGGTGCTTGATTATGGGGCTTCATATCACATGACGCCTAACATGAATTATTTTTCTTCTTATGCTGAGCGAGAAGGAAATTCAATTATTATGGAAAATGGTGTGGTTTGCAAGTCGAAGGGCAATGGATCCGTGCAAATTCGGATGTTTGACGGAGTTGTTCATACTCTTACTAATGTGCGCTATGTTCCGGAACTACGGAAGTTACTTATCCTTTTAGGACGACTAGATTCTTAGGATGCAAGAACACCTTTGAGAGTAATAGTGTGAGGGTTTCGAAGGGTGCGCTTGTGGTTATGAAAGGTGCCAGAACTCATGGATTTATTTTCTTCAAGTAGTAAGTGTGGATGGTGAAACTTGTGTTGGTGTTGATAGTTCTCGTGGCTTAGATGTGGCACGGTTGTGGCATTTGAGGTTGTGTTATGTCTCGGAGAAGAGTTTAGACGTTCTTCGTAGAAGGGAGATGTTTGATGGAGAAAGTTTCAACAAACTGGAGTTTTGCGAGGAATGTTTCATGGGGAAGCCAACTAGAGTATCATTAGGTGAAGGAAGACATGATTCAAGAGGGATTCTTGAGTATGTGCACACAAATGTCTGGGGACCAGCACCGGTAGCTTCTTTAGGAGGATCAAGGTATTATATTTATTTCGTTGATGATTTTTCTCGAAGGGTTAAAGTGTATGTAATGAAAGCCAAGTTGGAGGCATTTGCAAGGTTCAAAGAAGGGAAAGCTTTTATTGAGAATGATAGTGAAAAGACTTTGAAGGTCCTTAGGTCCGACAATGGCTGGGAGTATGTTTCCTGAGATTTTCTAAAATTTTGCAAGCATTATGGTATTCAAATGCATTTTACTACACTTAAGGATCCGGAATCTAATGGAGTAGCGGAGAGAATGAAACAAACTTTACAGGAGAAAGCTCAATGCTTGAGATTGACTTCAGGTTTGACTAATGGGTTTTGAGTCGAAGCTTTGTCAACCACAGTGCATATTATTAATCGAATTTCGTGCTTGGCTATTGGTTACAAAATCCCGGAGGAAGTGTGGAAGGGAAAGACCATTGACTTGAGTTATCTTCATGTATTTAGCAGTCATGTTTATGCGCATGATCTGGGGAGTGATAAGCTTGCGTCTAGAGCTTTCAAGGGGTTTTGCATGGCTATATAGGCATAGTTAAAGGCTACTGGATTTGGAATTTAGAAATAAAGAAGATTGTGGTTTCTCGTCATGTTACTTTTGATGAGTCAGCTTTGTTCAAGGTGAAGGAGGGCTCATCGGATGTTCGGTATTTGGTTCATAGTGAATCAAAGGAGAAGGAAGTTATTCCCACTTTCAGGCCTTGAGAGAGTAGAGTAGTTGAAGATGCTTCTGGGGAGGTAGCGGTTGATGTTACATCAAGTAGTCCACCGGGTTCCTCTAGTAGTATTGGTGATGTGCGCGATTCTAGAGAAGATTCAGTTCAAGGTAGAGCTGAGGAAGACCGAGTGATGAAATTGCTACTTGGGTTGGTCGTCGTGCGATAAGCCAACCCGAAAGATACGGTGATTGGAACTATCTTAGTTTTTTTTTATAATTTGGACTATTCTCTTCATGTGGTCCAAGATGAGCCGATGAACCTTGATGACGTCATGGGTCTGAGTGATAGCACAAAGTGGATTTGTGCCACGGAAGAAGAGATGCAATCGTTGATAACGAACCAGACTTGGGAGTTGGTTCCAATTCCTAAAAGAAACCGTTCTATTAGGTGCAAATGGATATACAAGGTGAAGGACGATGGAAGATACAATGCTAGACTAATGGCTAAGGGGATTGCACACAGGAAAGAAAAGGAGTATGATGAGATCTTCGCACCGATTGTGACGCATGCTTCTATCTGGTATTACTTGCTATAATGGCTATTCACAACTTGCAGTTGGAGCAACCTGATGTGAAAACCTCCTTCTTGCATGGTGACTTGGATGGAGACATTTACATGGAGCAATCGGAAGGGTTTGTTGTAGACGGTAAGTCAAAATTGGTTTGCAAGTTGAATAAATCACTATATGGTTTGAAGCAATCAGCAAGGCAATGATACAAGAGATTTGATCATTTCATGCTTGAAAGTGGCTTCTATCGAAGCATCAAAGATGCTTGTGTATATTTCAAGAAGTTGAGAAATGATTGTTGGGTTACCCCTGTATGTGGATGATATGCTTATTGCTTGTAAAGACAAGGAAGAAATCAACAAGTTGAAATTGAGATTAAAAATGGAATTTGAGATAAAAGGTCTTGGAAAAGCAAAGAAGATTTTGGGTATGGAAATTGAAAGGGATCGAAAGTGTTTTGAGTTTAAATTGACTCAAAAGGAATATATTAGAAAAGTGCTTTGCCGGTTTAGCATGGAAGATGCAAAGGCGTCCAATACACCTTTACCTTTTCATGTAAAGCTTTCAAGTAAAAGACCACCTATCAACGAGAAAGACAAGGATTATATGGAAAAGGTGTCATATGCTAGTGCGGTTGGTAGTTTGATGTATGTCATGACGTGTACAAGACCCGATATTGCAAATGTCGTCGGGATGGTTAGTTAGTTTATGACTAATCTGGGGAAATCACATTGGGAAGCAGTGAAGCTTATCTTGAGATACTTGAAAGGTACAACATCTCATGGCCTTGTTTTCAGGGGTAGTAAAGAAAAGAATTGCATGATGGTTGATTACTGTGATTCGGACTACGCTGGTGATAGGAACCGATGGAAATCAACTTCCTGATATGTCTTCACTCTTGGTGGTACAACCATAAGTTGGAGATCAAGATTGCAATTCGTAGTTGCTTTATCCACTACGGAGGCGGAGTTGATAGCTGTGGTGGATGCAGCAAAGAAAGAACTCTACTTGAAGCGATTGTTGTGTGACTTGGGATTTGAACATGATAGTGTTGATGTTCAATGTGATAGCCAAATTGTTATTTGTTTGCTGAGAATTTGGTGTTTAGCTTACGGACCAAGCATATTGAAGTGAGAGAGTCGTTTCTTGTATCCATGGACGAAGACAAACAAGTATGCATTCAGAAAGCACACACAAAGAATGATGCAACGGATATGTTCACTAAAGCATTGCCGGTTGGGTCGTTGGAGCATTGCTCGAACTTAATTCGCTTGGAGAAGTGCTAGGTGCCACAAGGTGGCGCGATAGAGAGAGAAACTTGGTTATGGATGTAGAAGAGTATCATTAAGAGATTGAAGTTCTATATTCTTGGTATGTTTGTTTTTTTGTGAGACTAGTTTTGGAGTTGGGAGTTTTCAACACTTCATCATCGGATGGGAGCTTTACCTGAATTCATTGGTAGAGTGCAATGAGCGGTGGCTATGCCGGAGCTCATTCGAGAAACATTCAAGCTTATTTGATAGAAGGTAGAGTATGATTTGGTACCATGGGTGTTGGTGATGGAGATGGATATAGTATCGAGGTGGAGTGTTAAATTTTTCGATACTATATGGTGGAATTGAAGTGGATGGAAGTAGCTTCGTGTTGGAGAAGATGGTTCGCAAATCAGAGCTTGTAGGAGAAAGTTACAGGTGCAGAATCGCACGGTTTCAGCTGGACCCTCTGACAGATGTCTGTCGCGGCATGACAGACATCTGTGTTGTCAAGGTTGGAGTTTCCTGAGGGTTCTGATAGACCTTTGTCACTTCTGGATAGATGTCTGAGCTGGAGACAGACGTTTCTTAGGAGTGACAGACGTCTGTGCTGTAACAGAAATTTTTCCCTGGTTAGGGACATACGTCTGTCACAGCACGATAGACGACTGAGGCGACTTCTGCGTTGTTTCAGGCGGAAAGCTTGGCATGCTGATTTGTGAAGGTTCTGTGGGTAATTTGGGCAATTGCTATATACTATTCTTTCCCTATATAAGCTATTCTCATATTCAAAAGGGGTATGACAAAAAAAAAAGATTAAGATTTAGGTTTAATCTAAGTAGGGTTTTGGCAACCCTAATCTTCTTCAATTCTCATCTTCAAAAAATCATTTTTTCTAGTGAATTTGATCATTGTAATCATTCTCTTATACTCTTTTATTGGTATTAAAAAAGATTCCCTCTCAAAGTGGTCGTATATTAATAAGACGTTAACGGAACAATTATAAATCCCTGTGTGATTTACATTTTGTTATTGCTCCTTTATTTCTCTTGTTGGTGATTGTGATTGGTTATTGGATTGAGCTGAGATTGATTTGATATATTGATTGGTTGTTTTTGCACGTTTGTCACGATCTCGTCTTCCGCTGGGTTGGCGGGTTTGATTTGAGTGGTCTTGAGTCGAAATTCTGCACATCATTTCCCCCTTCAACGCAAGAGGTGTCACGTAATTCAGATCAAAATCAAAGGATACCCCCTGTATTGACCATATCAGCCCATGATGAGGCTTTCTTGGTATTTGTCGCACTAGATTGATGATGAAAAAATATATCCTGAATTGGGTGTTGTACCAGAATTATCCATAATACTAGGTTTCTGGTCAGAAATCTTACGACTACCATATTGTTTTTGATGTGAGAACTCATTGCAATCGAGTTGTTGGCTTTTGTAATTCTAAAAAGGTACTTTATTGCTAGCATTCTTCTTGAGATGTTCTTGAAAGTTGTTTAATGCTCCTTTCCTAAAGAAATTATTCTCATTTTGAATGTTCGTGCATTTTGCATTTTTTTGAGAAGTATTGTTTCTGGATTTCACTCGCGTGAATCCATCTTCATAAACATCGGGTGGGTTTTCTTTGAAAAGTGGAGGAGAGGGATGACTAAAAGAGGCTGGAGAAGCACGACATTTCTTATCAAGTGAGAACGAAGAGAGGGATCTAGAGAATTTTTCTTTGACATTGTGATTTTGTGAACTGGTCGTCCATTTTTGGTTTTCACTCGAATCACTAGAAGTCAAGAATACTATTTATAATATGTTATAAACAAATAGTTTTTATTTCACAATGCAGAACACGTGTATCACAACTACTGTGGTTGCGATTGTTGGGAAACAATGGCTGAGTCACGTATTTCGTCGCTTTCTTGAAGATGATTCGGTGATCTGTCAGAGGTGCAAACCAGTTCATCCTTTCGCCGCCGCCTCTAGGATAAAACAACATCTGAAAACAATAAACGATTTGCTTGCACAACAAATAAGTGCATATTTGCACGGTCAAAAATTTAGCACTGCTCGAAAATTTGTGAAAGAAGATTTTAATGGCGGAGGCAAGAAAAGAATATGTAATTCGGTATTTTTCTTGTCTATAGCTGAAGACTATATATAGAACGGGAATTAGGGTTTTACTAAGTAGTGGAAAAAAAATCGGATCTGCTGAAACTACGGGATAAAAGTTTACCGTTGCATAAAAATTTTCCATAAAAAAAACCGTTCGAAAAAAGTAATGTTTTCTGGTCCAAAAATATAAGTGTCTACACCACACAGTCAAGGCCCAAGCCCGAACCGAATCGGACCGGACCGGGCCGGGTCGGGTCAAGTCGAGTCGTCAATCGCGCGCGCGTGTGGTGGTCATGATGCATGGTCTCCCTCCTCACAACAAAGCATGTATTGGGAGCCCCAAGGCCCCAACTTGACTTCATAGAAACAAGTATAAATACTTGCTTCTTCCATACAGTCCCATGATGTGCGACTATTCACATATAGGAGCCATTCATACACTTATTCCAAAAAATTTAATAATTCACCTAATATTTATAAAAATATTTTCAACATTTCCCCACTTGAATTTTTAAAAATATTTTCGAGCAGTTTCTAAAAAACAAAAGATGTGCATAAACAAAGGTGTCATCCGACTTGAACCTTTGCATAGTGAGTAAGATTCAGTTTTTACTAGAGTGACACGTAGTCTTGAACTCTATTCCTGACATCAAACCACATACAACCTTTTCTATAGTGCAATCAAATAAGCCCGTGCATTTATGGCCATGCACGTCTATCCTAGTTTAGTGAGCGCTCTAGAAGTTTTGCCCAAAACTTCATAGGAAACGGCCACATTTCCACATTCACAAAGGTGAGTCTATCAAGAGAACTCCTAAAGGTAGGTACTCCAATCCAAATAAAGTATAGATCTCATTTAGAGTTTCTATTAACTCATCCTCTAATCACTTCAGGAATACATGCTTCTTGGTTTATTAAATAGCATGTTCAACTCATATCACTACACAACTTGTTTTTACCCATTGAACCTAGTTCTTGGGATCTCCATTCATTTAGGTCGGGTTACCATTGTGCGTGACTCAACAATCTAAAGGCAATAGTCCCATTCTTTTAGAAGAATTAAGGACTTTCTCTCTGGATAGTCCTTTCGTCAAAGGATATGCCAAATTTTCACCCCTACGTATGTAATCCACTCTAACGGTACCTGTAGAAAGTTGTTCTCTAATAGTGTTGTGCTTACGACGTATTTGTCATCTTTTACTCTAACGGTACTACCGCAATGTATCAACACAGCTGGTATCGGTTTTTCCCATAAGGGAATCTCAACTAGCAGATTTCTCAAATACTCTGCTTCTGCACTAGCTGTGGCTAATGCTATCATCTCAGACTCCATAGTAGACTAAGCCAAAATAGTCTATTTCTTGAATTTCCAATAAACAGCTCCTCTAGCAATGCTAAATATATAGTCACTGGTCGCTTTAGAATCATCAGATAAGGTATTCTAGTCTGCATCAGAGTATCCTTCAAGTACAGCTGGAAACCTTTCATAATGTAATCCAAGGTTCATAGTTCGTTTAAAGTATCTCATAACCCTTTCAATAGCATGCCAGTGCTTTATACTAGGTCTACTGGTAAACCTGCACAATAATCCCATGACATAGGCAATGTCGGGTCTAGTACAATCAGTGGCACACCGAAGGCTGCCAATAATGCTCACATAATCAGACCGTCTTACACCTTCACTAGTGTTCTTAAATAACTTTACACTTGGATCATATGGTGTATATGCATGTTTACAGTCAAAGTAATTGTATTTCTTGAGTATCTTCTCAATGTAATGAGATTGGTCCAAAGAAAGTCCCTTTTTGACCTAGTAATTTTAATACTAAGGATTACACTCGCCTCACCTAGATCTTTCATATCAAAATTGGCACTTAATAAGGATTTGACTGAGTTTATGGCATGAATGTTTGACCCAAAAATGAGAAGGTCATCTACATAAAGGCATATAATAGTGCAAATGTCATTCTCAGATTTGTAATAAATGCATTTGTCACTTTTATTAACTTTAAAACCATGTGAAATGATTAAGTTATCAAATTTTTTATGCCATTGTTTAGGTGCTTGTTTTAAACCATATAATGATTTATCTAATTTGCATACTTTATGTTCTTGACCATGTACTACGAATCCTTCAAGCTGGTCCATATAAATTTCTTCGTCTAATTCACTGTTTAAAAGGCAGTTTTAACATCCATTTGGTGTATAAGTAAATTATGAATGGAAGCAAGTGAGATTAATACCCGAATGGATGTTATTCTAGTTACAAGTGAAAAAATGTCGAAGAAATCTATATTTTCTTTTTGTTTAAAACTTTTACCTACTAGTCCTGCTTTGTATTTATCAATAGTGCCATCAGGTTTTAATTTCTTTTTAAGCACCCATTTGCAGCCTATAGAGTTACAACAGGGGGTAAATCTACCAAATGCCAAGTCTTATTGGATCTCAGAGAATCCATCTCATCATTTATAGCCTCTTGCCAAAAATCGGCATCTAAAGAAGATAAGGCCTTTTGGAGGTTTAAGGGATCCTCCTCTATAGTAAAAGCGCAAAAATCCAAACCAAAATCTTTTACGGTTTTTGCTCTTTTACTTCTTCTAGGTTCAGCTTCAGAATTTTCATTAAGTTCCGTTCTACTAGGCATACTTAAAGTGCCCCCATTAATCCTTAATTTAAATGGAAATTTTGTTTCATAAAAATCCACATCATTTGATTCAATGATATTATGTGCATTTTGGTCATAAAATCTGTATGCTTTGCTATTAATAGCATAGCCTATAAATGCACATTCATATGCTCTACTTGCCAATTTTATTCTCTTAGGGTCTGAAATGCGAACATATGCTAAACAACCCCAAGTTCTAAAGTATGAGACATTGGGTTTATGATTCTTTAAAACTTCATAAGGTGAAATTTTATTCTTAGATTTGGGGATCCTATTCAGAACATAGCATACAGTCAATAAAATATCCCCCCCCCCCCCCACCAATGTTTTGCTCCACTAGAATTTAGTAAAATGGCAACTACTAATTTGGTAAAGGCCTTATTTTTTCTTTATGCTTTACCGTTCATTTCAGGAGAATAGGGTGTCGTTCTCTCATGTACTATACCATGTAGTTTATAGAAATTCGGAATTGAAGTAGATTCATAATCTGTTCCTCTATCACTACGAAAATTTTCCTATTTGCTTGATTCTCAATTTCAGTTTTTAATGTTTTAAACATGTCAAAAGCATCACTTTTATTTTTCGTAAGATATACATAGGAGAAATCAGAGCAGTCATCAATAAAAGTGATAAAATAATGATGTTCATGTCTAGTCAAAGTGCCATCAGGCTCACTTATATCATAAAGAATCAAGTCTAAGGGTTCAGAAACTCTATCAACATATTTATGAGGTTTCTTTGTGATTTTAGCTTGTGTACAAAATTCACATTTATCAAGTTCAGATTCTGTCATTTTAGGAATCATATCTAGGCTACACATGTTATGAATTATTCGTTTATTAACATGACATAATCTAGAATGCCAAATATTAAAGTCACACAGCATATAAGCAGAAGTAGTCACTTTATTAGTTTCAACATTCAATTTAAACATACCCTCACAAGCATAACCCTTTCCCACAAAAGTTCCCTTATAAGTTAAGGTATACAAATCAGCCCCAATAACTTGAGTAAAGCCGGCCTTATTAAGGAAAAAGCCAGAAACCATATTCTTCCTTATCTCTGGAGTATGCATAACATCTTTCAGAATTACAGTCTTTCCAAAGGTAAACTTGATTTCCACATTGTCAATCCCTGCAACTTTAGTGGTGTGAGGGTCTCCCAACAACACTTTTTGATTATCAGCAGTCATGTATATAGTGAACAAGTCACGATCATGACAGACATAGCAAGAAGCACCAGTGTCTACCCACCAATCCTCTGATCCACCAACAAGATGAATCTCAGTAATCATAGCCATAAGAGTCTCCTCAGTCAAGTTAGCATGCGGTGCAGAGCTTGGTCTGTTCCGACACTTTCGTGCCATATGTCCTGCTTTTTCATAGTTGTAATATAGAAACAACTATCCAAAATCATTCATTTGGCCTGGTTTCTGTTGTCTTTTTGGGTTTCCTTATGGATTCCCATTTTGTTTGTTGTGCTTGTTCTGATTCTTAAATGATTTCTGGCTCGGTTTCAGAACAGTGGGTTTGGTCTTTTTAGTGTTGTTGTTATTGACAATCAGCACCTCTTCTTTCTGATCCTGCTTGCATGCCTCCTCCTGTAACACCTCTCTTGAAAAGCTAACACAAAGGTCTTTTAGCACAATGATTAGTGCGTGGTGTTGCTTTCCGAAAGGTAGGGGGTTCGAATCCCGTGATTGTCACATTTGGTATCAGAGCCTATACCCAGCCGGAATTGTGTGTGTAATGTTGCGGATGTCAGTCGGTGTGGTACTGATGCGGGTTACATGCACAACGCCTGGGTGGTGAGTGATATGAGCTAACGAGGACGTTTGGCTCTTTAAAGGGGTAGTCTGTAACACCCGTCTCCAAAAGCTAACACAAAGATCTTTTAGCACAGTGGTTAGTGCGTGGTGTTGCTTTCCGGAAGGTCGGGGGTTCGAATCCCGTGGTTGTCACACCTCCTCAATACGGAGGCACGTGATCAAGCTTTCTAAAGAAAATCCCTTAGTCTTATATCGTCAGACATTCTTAAAATCTTTCCAGCCTGGGGGTAATTTGTCAATGATAACAACAATTTGAAATTGTTCGTCCAATGTCATACCTTCGCAGATGATCTCATGAGCTATTTTCTGAAGCTTATGAGACTGCATCTCTACTGACCTGTCATCGGTCATCTGGTACTTTAGGTAGCGGCTTACAACATATTTCTTTGCCCCTGCATCCTCTGTATCATATTTCTTCTTCAGTGCTTCCCACATCTCCTTTGTTGTCTTTTCATCTGAGTTGTAATAGTCATACATGTCATCGTTCAGTCCATTCAGAATGAAATTCTTGCATAGGTAATCATGTTCAGTGCAGGTCTGCAGTTGCTTTGACTGTTCAGTCCAGGATGCCATTTTGTTGCATCTGCCTCGTCAGGTCTGTCTGGTAGCTGCGGTTTGTCAGTAGTCAGCGCAACCACCACTTTTCTCATCGTTAGGTAGAACTCCATCTTCTGACGCCGTCGCTTGAAATGCAAGCCTTCGAATCTGAACGGAGCAGTAGTCACGAGAGGGATCTGGAAGGCAGAGGGTGGACCAACATCGTGTAGGGCTGAGTTCGAAGCCATTGTTTCAGATCATCTTCAAATTGTTGGGGAACAATGGCTGAGTCACATACTTCGTCGCTTTCTTGAAGACGATTCAACGATCTGGTCAGAGGTGCAAACTAGTTCATACTTTCGTCGCTGCCTCTAGGATAAAACGACATTTGAAAACAATAACTGATTTGCTTGCACAACAAATCAGTGCAGATTTGCACGGTCGAAAATTTAGCACTGCTCGAAAAATTCTAAAAGAAGAATTTAATGGCGGAGGCAAGAAGAGAATATGTAATTTGGTTTTTTCTCGTCTATAGCTGAAGACTATATGTAGAACAGGAATTAGGGTTTTAGTGAGTAGTGGGAGAAAAAATCGGATCTGCTGAAATTACGGGATAAAAGTTTACCGTTCCATAAAAAATTTCCATAAAAAAATAGTTCGAAAAATTCTAATCCAAAAATATAAGTGTCTACACCACAAAGTCAAGGCACCAAGCCCAAGCCCAAACTTAAATAGACCGGATCGGGTCAGTCGGTCGCGCGCGTGTGTGGTGGTCATGATGCATGGTCTTCCTCCTCACAACAAAGCATGTATTGGGAGCCCCAAGACCCCAAATAACTTCTTAGAAACAAGTATAAATACTTGCTTCTTCCATACAGTCACATGATGTGAGACTATTCACATATAGGAGTCATTCATACACTTATTCCAACATTTTTAATAATTCACCTAATGTTTATAAAAACATTTTCAACAACGATTAAACCCAAATTTATCCGACAATCTAATACTCCCCTCGTTCCTATATGTAAGATATTTCAATAAGTTTTGTGTGCTGCAAAATATAAGACGTTCAAAGTTTCATGCTCTCTATATCCGTGATGACGAATAAATGTTGATACATTTTATGCATCTGTCATATTACCGACCACTAGAGGTGGAGCAAAGTGTTGCATGAAAATAATAGTAATAAATGAGTTATGCATGAAAAGTAGTTAATTTAAAAGAATAAGACAACCTTTAACTCCTATGCATACAACAACATCTTACATATAGGAACAGAGGGAGTACTAGATAACACGACCTTTGGAGTTTGTAAATTTTGACGGTTGAAGGCTAGTAGCATGGTTTCCTCAAACATGTTGACATATCTAACATAAACTTGGACCAGTGTTGGGATTACCCGATGAGCTTGAGGGATGAATTATTCTGTACCCAATGTTCTCATGTGTCGGATCAATCTTATCCATTGATTTGCACAAAATCTAATGGTTTTAAGTGGATTGTAAGACCCGTTCATTAGATTATTAATAATATGTGTGGTTGATGTGTGGTGGTGATTTGTCGGACACACGGAACACCGGAGTTGTCCGTTTGATTCACAGGATAAAAATGAAGGCAAACGCACGGTTGGACAGATCATCAACACCAACTAATTGTACGAATCAATAATACAGATATGACATTCTGTCCTTTGCCAATAAACCATCTTAACCCATACCGTGGTGGCGCCTACGGAGACAAACACGGACCCAACTGCATGCTCTCCCTTCCCACCATGCTCCCATCCAGCTATGTTTTGCTATCATCGCGCACCATCCCAACTCTTTATATCACCTCACTTCTCCTTCCTTTTCCCTCCAACAACACTACGTGTACCAACTTATAACAGCTTATGAGCCATGCTAAATACACCCACTACATCATCACTTCCTCACCATCGCCGCAGCAACCAGTCTTTCTCCTCCTCCCTTCTCGACACCATTTGCAGCTCGCTCGACGATTCGTCGTCTCCACCATCTAAAGGCATCCCCATGCATGATCCATGCAGAATCACCCCTACGTGTTCAGTAATACTAACCAGAACCGATTCACTCCGCCACGGTTCATCAAACAAGAGGAGGCCTTCCAATATCAGCACTACTGACAGTAAAAGCAGGACATTATCGCAAGTAATTTCTTCATCTTCATCTTCTCCGACTTCCCCCACCTCTCCTGGAGCGAAGATAGCTGCGTTTATAAACTCTTTGTTCCATACTTCCTCGCGATACAAGATACATAAAACTTCCCCTTCTTGTTCTTCTTGTTTAAGTAAACCGAGACCAAAATGTAAAGCTAATGAAAGTAATGACCATAGAGCCAAGAATGACAAAGGTGGAGATAGCGGAGGAATAATGATGGAGGAGGAGGAGAAGATTAGGGCGAGAAGAGAGAGGAGGAGGATTTTGATGGAGGAGATAATGAAGAGGATTGAGAAGGAGTATGATGAGAGTGAGGACGATTTGTTCGAGTTGGAAATTTGCAAGAACGACCGTAAGCTTAATCAGATAAGGGATGAACTGCCTGTTTATGAAACTACTGACCCCAGGATTATTTCTGCAATTGCTAAATCCTGTGTAGTGTAGTAAAAGACATACTATAATGGAACCGTACGTGCCTCGCTGATTGGATGTCTGTGTCGGTTGTTTTACAATGGTTGATATTATATTTGTTATATGAAAATTGTATAGGGCCGGAAACTAGTTGTACTTATATACTATTGCTGCGTAGCAGATTTAAGTTATTTGGCATTATGATAATGGATATGGCAGTTGCCACTGGAGAAAAACAAAAGAAGACGATACTGATGAAAGCCGAAGTACGATAGAACACAGTAATAAATTGCACACAGTGAAGTTATTCCTTATCTAGAAACAATAAACAGTTTTATTACTATCAAACTACCAAAGTGAGGCATCAATGTTGGAGCATGGCCTAGATGCTACTAAGAGATCACTGTGTTATATAAGCATCAGCCGTTAGCAATCAAATATGTAGATAAAGGACGGCCCATGCAAGATGAACCATGGAGAAGGGTTCACTGAATATTATTTCCTTCGTATGCACTATGTTTTATGTCACAAATTGTCGTTATAGTTCAGAGAGTTATTCACTCCAAGTTAGACTTTTATCTCCACGTAAACAGAACCCGACAGCTCATGTGAAAGTATACTTCAACAATCAATCCACAGTAGTAGCCCCCATAACCTTGCGTAGAGCGTCAATGTTTGTAAATGCTAATGCTTTTCTAAGAACGTTTCTATATAGCTTTACCTTTTCCTTTTTTCTTTTTTGTCCTTTATAATAACTATTACACGAACTTTTTCTCCTGCATACCCACATGGCTCGGCCAGATGGAGTCGTCACGATTCAACAAAACTGCTCAAAAACGATCAAGTATTCAGGGATAGGTGGAATCACTTCCACATTTCGTATCCTCAAGCTTCTGATGAAACTTCGCATTCCGGAATCATACCCATATTTTGTATGCTGGAGCATCTGAGTGGATTTCGTACTCCGGCCACTTCCTCCAAAAACTATACCCCAACTCCCCTTCGCTTTTCGTATCCCGATCCCCACTTCACCATTCGAAATTCGTATCATCGAGTTTAAATCTCCAACATATACTCCATCATTGTTTAGCTTGCTAAGGGCGTACTACCAAATTCCGAGCTTGAGGCTTGGATCGAAAGAAAATTACCTACGTTAAACTTTCTACGAGAAGGCGAATCAGTTGCTATTCCAGGAAGAAGCGTGCAAGAATAGGTCTGCTTGAGCTGACCACCCCCATCAACCCGCACCAAGGCCCTGCTCAAGGCAGCACCAAAGCCAAACAAGTCAAATAAAGCGTCGACAAGGGTAAAGGAATCGCTCAGTTGATCAAGCCTACGCCGAGCAACGGCAAACCCAAGAGCCACAACAATCAAGAAAAGGACAGAGACAATATATCTTGAGACCTGTAACACGACGCAGTACAAGAATCCTTACAAGGGAGTCAACCAAAGTAGAGAAAAACTCTGGCAAATACTGCAGATTCCACGACATGTTAAACCATAATACAAATGACTGCAGACACCTCCGGGACGCTATCGGGAAGCTCATTCGTGAGAAATACTTCGAGCAATACGTCTATAATCCTGCTTCCAAAGAGGTAGTCGCGAGCCCTTCAACACCATCTCCCTAAGTCGAAGTGGCACCTAGGTCATCCAATTGAAGATCTCCTTAAAGAGGTATTGTGATTAACGCCTTTTGCGGCGGATCTCACCATACAAATTAAAGTTATTGGCATAAGGAAGAATACACCAAATCCATTAAACACGCCGACCAGGAAGCATGCTCTGCTACCGTAAACGAGTTAGTCCTGGCAAAGCAGCAAAAGACTATGAGGAATGACATAGTCTTCTGTGAGAATGATGCTACGGAAATCGATATTCTCACTATTGGTTCACTTGTCCTCTGCACATGCATAGGCCCAGCCTATGGCAAGCAAATCCCCATCGACTCGGGGAGCTCCATAAACATCATCTTGAAACGGGCCTAAAATCAAATGAAGCTTGAGGCTGGAGATTTAAAGCCATATAAGGCTAATATTTATAGATTGAATGGTGCTTCCAACCAGCCAGTCAGTCTTATAGAGCAGTCGTTTCAACTAGGAGATAGAGATCGAAGTCAAGTCAGGATACTCACCTTCGTCATTATCGAGGTAGTTTCTTGCTACAACGTCTTCCTTGGATGACCAGACCTCGCCAAGTCCCAAATATTCATGGTGTCTTGATTCCTTCTCATGCAGTTTCGATTGACAATGGGATCAGAACCATCCGGGGCGACCAAGTCATAGCAAGAGTCTACTGCCTTGCTAAATGGAAGGATACACAATCAACAAGAAAAAGAGAAAAGGTCTAGAGACGACACTCCACACCAAAAGCCTCAGTGCATAGCAGCCACCAAAATCTGAGTCTTGCCTTAGACAGCACAACCATCTCTCCTAGGATCAAGATCCGTAGAAGGACAAAGACCCCGAGTATGAAAGGGCTAATCTAGTGGAGCCAACCATATACATTAACCCCAATTAGATATTAGGGAAGAACTTGTGGATTTCCTATGGGCCAATTTTGACGTATTTGCTTGGACCACTCCGATATGTGTGACATTAACCCCAGGAATTGCTTGCCACATGCTTAGTATCGACCGAAAGTACCTTCCCGTGAAATAGAAATGCCGGCAGTATTTAGAGAAGAGGTGAATAGGTTACTTGATAAAAACTTTATTCGTGACAGCTCTATCCAGAATAGGTCTCCAACTTGGTCTTAGTTAAGGAATCGAATGGGAAATAGAGGACTTGCGTTGACTATTCTGACTTGAATAAAGCATCCTAGAAAGACAGTTTCCTACTTTCAAAGATCGACCATCTCGTTGATTCTACCACAGATCACCAGCTTCTCTCCTTCATGGATGCATACTCGGTCTAAAATCAAATTCCGATTTATATTCCTGACTAGGAGCACAATTCATTTATCTACCATCTCGGGTTGTATTGCTATATTGTCATGCCCTTCGGTCTCAAAAATGTTGGAACACCTATCAACGATTGGTCAACTAAATGTTCAAAGATCAAACTGAAAGATACATGGAAGTTTACGTGAACGACATGCTCGTAAAAACGCGATTGTCGAATGACCACTTCAAGGACCTCAAGAAGATGTTCAGTGTTGTAACAACCCGGAAAATCAGAACCAATTTAAAAATTTTATTTTGGCAATTTTAATGAATTTTTTGAATATTTAAAATGAATTATTTTAAATAGTAACGACTAGAAATTTATTTTGAATTGAATTAGAACGTATATATTTATTTAAATCGAAATTTGAATATAAATATTTATTTTAATTATAAAAGGAATTGGAAATGGCGCGGTAGTTTGAAATTTCGATTTCAAATTTCAAATGAATGTACAGGATTCAAAATAAACCGGATTTTTGTAAAGCCAAAAATATTTGAATCTGTTCAAAAATATCTTTCCAACGAATCTGAAAAACCCAGATTTCATAGCTGGAATAAAAAGTTATGTCCAGTTGAAAATTTAGAATAGTCGCTATGAAAATATAGCCCTTAAAGAGGCGATTTTGCAAACGACCTCCATTTTCGACGAGACCACTTTTGTTGGATCCAAAATGTCAAATTATTGATAGATTGCAATTTACATAATTTTTGGAATTAATATGTGAGCGTGGTGAATTTAAACGTGTTTGGTAAATTTAGTTTGAATTTAATCGACTGGAAAATGACCGTTTTTCAAACGGTCTCCAAATTCGACGAAATTATTTTTATTAGGACCATATCGTCGAAACATAGCCAGATTTATTTTTCTGGAATTTTTAGAGTTAGTATGTGGCCCCGGTAAATTAAAATGTACGTTTAAATTAAATATATACTGATTTATATTTTAATTTAAATGGAAAATTGGTCGAAATGATCGAGTTGGCTTACGAAACATATCCCATTGTGTTCGGAATGGTGGTATTTAGCTAGGGGCGACAGTCGTTGGGTTTGAATTGGAGAAAGAACAAAAAAAATATCTTTATGGAAATTAATTAATTAAATATATAATTATTTATAAAGAAACCCCCCTTTTCTCATATACGGTCAATGCCACTTCAAAAAATTAAAAAAAAAACCCAAAACCCGTCGTTGCCTAGATCTCCCCCCCTCCGATTCGTTCAGCGCCGCCAGCTCCAGGGGCCGCCGCCCCCACCCAGCCGCCGTCGGTCGGTGGCGCACCCCCCTCCGCCTCCAACAGCCCCATTGCCATCCCCTCCACTCCTACGGCCTTCTCCTTCCCCAGTTGAAACCCCATCACCCTTAAACCCTAGAATCCGCCACCATGGCCCACCAGACCACCGACGCGACGCCCCACCACCTCCTCGATCCCTGCGCCCTCTCCCCATGCCACCTCAGCCACCGTGGGCCCCTCCACAGCCCCGAAACTCAATTTATATAATTTTCTAATTCGCATTTTAGCCCTGGGCTGTTTTAACCTGAATCTCCAACACTCTGATGCTCCTCTACTCCTCTTCCACCTACTTCTCCTCCAAATCAGTCGATTGATGAAATGAAAGTGAGTTTTACTTTATTTTCATTTATTTATGTTATTAAAAATATGATCTTTATAATGTAAACATCGTGAAAAAGATGTGATTTTTAATTACAAAAAGATGTTATTTTTAATTACAAAAAGATGTGATTTTTAATTACAAAAAGAAGTGGTTTTTAATTAAAAAAGATGTGATTTTTAATTATAAAAAGAAGCGTTCTTTAGCATGTGAAGAACAAAAATAAAAATATGATTTTATTGTTTGAACGACAATATGAAAATATGATTTTTATATCGGTAGTAGATTAAAAATACGATCTATATATATAAGCAATATAAAGATATGATTTTTAACAGTATAAAAATGTGATTTTAAATATATGAATATCATAATAAAAATATGATTTTTTATTATGAACAGCGTGAAAAGAATTGCGATGGAACTGGTGGAAAACAAATCCAAATCTGAACAGTTCAGAAATATAGAATGGAGGAGAGGATCCTAAAGGTGGGAACTTCTCACTTTAATTTATTTTCTAGTTAAAAATATATACTTGGATGCAGACGGTGCTTAGTAGCATCCGACACCATCGTCCACAGACCATGGACGACATGATTGATTACAATGTGTTGTGAAAATTGATTGTGATGTGGAATGAAATAAAATATTCATGTGTTGAGTAAAATATTTTATAGCTAAAAATATAATCTTTAACGTATATATAAATTAAATAAATATTCATAAACAAATCGGACGATTTGTTTATGTACACACATTGGACGGATATTGATTGGGACGATATATTTTACATATCGCCCAACTACATAAATAATAATCAGTGTTTGTTGTTTGAAAACCCCACACGGGTATTGGGATGATATTGGACATACATTAATCCTAATATTTAGTTGTATGTCAATCGATGGGTTGACAGGCTGTTGTAAGCGTTAATTATTTATATTTAATGCTTATGTTGTTGTGTAATGCACTCTGGATGATGGTTGATTGTTCATCATTGTTGTTTTATACATGTGTCATATGAAATCTATATAAATAACATTATATGGTAATTGACTGTGTCTGATTCCAGTTCAGAAAGAATGAATATTTTAAAATAACGAATATTTTAAAATAATGAATGTTTTAAAATAATATTCAGTAAAAGATCAAAACCTGATTTTGATGTCCGATTTGGGATGGATACGAAAATATTTAAATATATAAAGCCGGGTTGATTAAATTAACGCCATTTTGGACGTGAACGATGATTATATCGATATTATTCATTTTTATAATGAATATCGAAAAGGAAGTGATTTCAAAATCTAATTTTTTGAAAATATTATAGTTAATATATTAATGATATGGAATTTCAATTTTGATTTGGAATCGAATATGAAGTTGAAATCATTTTGAAAACGAAGTTACAATGATTTATAAATACGTTTTAAATGAAAATTGATGAAATATATTTAATATATATATTATATATATTAAATGGCCTGAATAGAACGCTCCGCGCTACGACTATTCGCGAATTTCGACCATTGTCTTCGAATTGACGTTACCGGAGATCCGACCGTCGGATTTTCCTAAAACTAGAACCTGGGGTTCGTATTGAAAAGAGCTTTCCAACGAATATAAGAAACTTGAAATCTAACAGTTGGATTTGGAATTATGTCCAAATAAAATTTGGAAAAGGTCACTGTAAGTGCAGTTCGATGACCGTTTATGGCAATCAACTGTACGGGCCTTGATAAAATTATTAAAAATATTAAAAATTTGTGTAAAATCATAATAAATGATTTGGAAAGAATTGGGATGAAAAATTACAAATTTGAAAAGATAAAAATATATTTTTAATCGAAATGAACTAGTTATGAACTATAATTATAATCCAATATTTTTAAATAAATAAATTGGATTTGAAATGGTTTTAAAAATAACCGAAATTTCCAATATATGAATTGGAATTGATTTGAATCGAAATTATCTTCGGAATATTTCGATATTGGATTTCGTGATTATACAGACATTGTAGAGGAATTTGGAAGATATATATCGTTATTCCAATACGATATTTGTTGATTTCAGAATTTGATATTGAATATAAGCCGATATATTTTCAATTCAGAGGCTTGTATTTAATATCAAATGGGATTTTGGTTTTTCCGTGAACGATGTCTTCACTAACACTGTTCTCAAGCCCAGTTGAGAAAAGATTAAATCTTTTTATTAAGATTTATTGAACTTTACCAATTAATTAATATTTAATTGGAATCGAATTGAATTGAATTTTGGGTTTGTCATGAACGATGTCTTCACTAACACTGTTCTTGAACCCAGTTGAGAAAAGATATCTTTTTATTAAGATTCAATGAAGTTTACCAATTAATTAATATTTAGTTGGAATCGAATCGAATTGAATTTTGGGTTTGTCGTGAATGGTATCTTTAAAAATGCTATTCTTAGACCCAATGGAGTTAAGAAAATTAGAAACTAACTGAAGACTAGCTAAGTTGAATGGTTTCTTGGGTATTGATATGATGTTGGTTTCGGCCTTTGGGATTAATACTTAGGGAATTGTTCTCTTACTCATTTACGGTTAGAGACTGATGGAATGGTGTCTTCAGTAACACTGTTCTTAAACCCCGTGTGAAAAGAATAATTTTTTTAATTAAGATTAATAGAATTTCCAATTATATTTAGTAATTGGAATAAAATGGAATGTGATTTTGGGTTTATCGTGAACCGTGTTTTAAATGACATTGGTTCGTTAACCCAGTTAAAGACATGTTTGATTTCCCAAGCTATATAATCATTAATATTGAATTTTGGGAAGATTAAACTAAATGGAGTTTTAATGAATCTTTAATTAGATTGAAATGTGAATTGATAATTTAAATTATCAAATTTGGGAAAAGATCGAGAATGGAGTATCACCAGTTTTTCTCCTAGCGATAGTTAAATCTGTAATTAGATTTGAATGGGAAATGGTAATTAAATTTACTGATAACACCGTGGTGTTAGATATGGGGTATGACCAGTTTTGCTCCATGGGATGAATAGGTTGGGATTGGGAAATTAAACAAATGATTACTTCGGTAAGGTGCGTTTATCCCGACTAGTTTGGAAAACCTTAACGTGGTTTGAATTGATATCCAAAGGAAGATTAAAGAATAAATTTAAAGAATTTATCTTTGATAAAATTAATAGTAACCTTTCCCAAAGGATATAAATATTTAAATAAAAGCATATTCAAAATTGGAATGATGCGTATGTTGTGTTTTTATAACACTTGTTTATTATATTACACGAGTTATTCGGAAAGGTCGGGTTTATACCCATTCTGAATAACTGATTCAACGATAAGTCGAAGACGAAGACGGTGGTTGAAGATCGGAGGTCTTCACATCGTTTGGATGATTACTGATGTTTTGATTGGGATTTACACCCAAGACGAGGTAATAAGTGGTGATCATCCAGATGTATTTTGAGATCGATCGGATTTGCGAGGCCCTCTCTCCTGTATTGGACATACGGGACGAGGAATAAGGTGCCTTCGGTTTCGTTCAGATCCAGAACAAACTTGTAAATGGATGTGTGTCTGACATTGTATTTTATTCTGTGTTGATTGATCTCTATTAAATATATATCTGTTTGGCGGCGGAGAATTTATTCTCTTGCTTAACGCCCTTCTCTGAGAAGTATGAGCTCAGAGGTTATATATCGATAGACATCAGTCGCATGGCGTGAATTGCCTGTGTGGCATGCTGAGATGCAAATGATCAAGGTTTCTGTTGAAAAGCAGAGTCTATGGTTGATGATCAAACAATGGCTTTAATATAGCATAGCTTTGTGTATAGCGTTAATTCACGAGCCTCACATCTCGGTATGAGTTAAAAACGAGATAAGGGAACCGAAGGAGGACATGACGTTTCTTTCTAGCTATGTGTGGTGTCGGGTTTTGCAAGCCCAGACATTTATGTTATTTTTACCTTTGTGGTTGTTGGAATGCGAGGCGCCTCAGATATATCGGTCTGTACGGAACCGATGGATATAGGTCCTATAGGACCAGGAAATGTGTGTTCAGGTATTGCCAATCCTCAAACGTAAGGGAGGAGCGACCTTGGAGGATCCAAGTGTCTTCTGCAGGAGATTCTGAGGCATTGCTAGAGTGTCTCGAAGCCGGCGAGGAGTACATCCCTTGCCTCGACTCATGACGGAAATCCAATTTCCAATACGTGACATTCGATTTTAATTGTAGAGCTTAATATGGCGACATAGTAGGATGGGGTACTATGCCGTCTATGATTGATACATTTATATTTGAAGTTGTTTTCATACACTTTACACTATAATAGTATCAAAATGATTTGTTTTAAACGTACCAAGCATGTTTGGCTGTTATAAGGTAAAACTCTATCCTGCGGCTTGCATTGCATTGTGTGATGGGACCTGAGTCTTATAATAGCTTCATTTTTCAAAAAGCATTGCACTGTTTGTTTTATGCACGTATTCTTAGGAGGAAACCCGTTCCATGTTATACAGCTTGGTCCCTTGATTTACTTATTTTTAAAGTAAAGATCTAATAACTGTTTTGGTTCTCACACCAGTCACATGACTGACCTGGAGTTTATTGTTTTAACCTAAACTCTGGGTGCCCTGTTTTCCACACGGGCAGCTAGTAGTTTTGGTTTTGCAGATTTATATTCACAGGATCCTGGTTTATAGCTGGAACGATATTCATAAAGCTCTGTATCCGTTTATTCCTTTCAGTTGTGTTTTATATTATTTTCCGCTGCATTTTAATTTTGTAAATCTCTGATATTTATCAAATGTATATTATTTGTTCATACTCTCTATATTCTTGTACTCTGATGTAAATTGTTGTAATAAGCAATGAAATGTTCTTCTGCTTATGTTCTGATTTGCCGTGTTCTCGGACAATCTGGGCTTTCCTTTACGGGGAAGTTTGGGTCGTCATACGTGGTATCAGAGCTTTGGTTTACAGATCTCGAGAACAAGGCACATTAGAACCAAACGAAAGAATTCATAGGAGATTGGATTAGCAATATCCAATAAGAATGACTTATTAGAGATAGGATCACTAGTATCCTAGAACAAGTGTGAAGAGTAGTGTTTTTAAAATAAAAGTGAAAATAAATATTGTTTTGAAAATTTAAATCTTACAATACGTATTTGATTACTTATTTTATATTGAATTTGGACAATCGAGTATATAAAGATTTTGCATATACGCCTTGCAAACGTATTTTCAAAGTTTTAATATACTGGATAGATATATAGTCACACTCTAGTTGTCCGGAGATGATTATGATGATTGAAGCTTCATCATCAAAATTTATGTTCGAGTTTCGAAAGTGAGATATCTATATATTTCCAATTGACTGGTGTGAGAACCAAAATATAGTCAGAATATATTGTTGTGATTTGGCATCAAAAAAATGGATTTTTATATATATGAAAATTATGAATTTGAAAAGATATCAACTAATTGATTGTTGGTTGTGTTGTTTGATTATTGTTTTGATTAATTAAAATTTTGAACCATTAAGCCAAATTGAATCAAATATTGTACTAAGTTGGAAATTGTTTAGAAAGGCATACATGTTTATATACACATTGTTGAATAGGTTATGGATAACTGCTAAGATGAGAAATAAAATTTTATGCCCGATAAATAGGTACGTGTTTACTAATTTTCTTTTTCCTTTTAAAAGGTTTATGAGCATAAGGCTGACTGCTTGGCAATTTTCTTTTTCTTTTAAAAGGCTTATGAGCCTAAGGCTGGCCGCTTAGCAATTTTCTTTTGCTTTTAAAGAGTTTATGAGCCTAAGGATGGCTGATTAGCATTCTCCTTTTCTTTTGGATTGGTGAGGGCCCTGCGTGGAGAGTTGCGGTTTTAAATGTCTCCCCGTACAATGGAGGTTATGACGAAATTTTTCAAAAATTTAGGGTGTTAGCCAAATTTTTGAAGAATTGGAAAATAATTAGAAACTGAAAAGTTGAAGAATGATAGCCAAACTGAAAGTTGAGTTGATTAGTTAAACAACTTTCAACTTCATTCCTTTTCGAGGATGAATTTTTTTTAAGGGGGGATATTGTAACAACCCGGAAAATCAGAACCAATTTAAAATTTTTATTTTGGCAATTTTAATGAATTTTGAATATTTAAAATGAATTATTTTAAATAATAACGACTAGAAACTTATTTTGAATAGAATTAGAACGTATATGTTTATTTAAATCGAAATTAGAATATAAATATTTATTTTAATTATAAAAGGAGTTGGAAATGGCGGGGTAGTTTGAAATTTCGATTTCAAATTTCAAAAAATGTACATGATTCAAAATAAACCAGATTTTAGTGAAACTAGAAATATTTGAATCTGTTCGAAAATTCTTTCCAACAAATCTAAAAAATAAAGATTTCATAGCGGGAATAAAAAGTTATGTACAGTTGAAAATTCAGAATAGTCACTTTGAAAATATAGCCCTTAAAAGTGGCGATTTTGCAAACGACCTCCGTTTTAGACGAGACCACTTTTGCTGGATCCGGAATGTCAAATTATTGGTAGATTCCAATTTTCATACTTTTTGGAATTAATATGTGAGCATGGTGAATTTAAATGTGTTTGGTAAATTCAGTTTGAATTTAATCGACTGGAAAATGACCGTTTTTCAAATGGTCTCCAAATTCGACGAAATTAGTTTTTTTTAGGACCATATCGTCGAAACATAGACAGAATTATTTTTTTGGAATTTTTAGAGTCGGTATGTGGCCCCGGTAAATTAAAATATACGTTTAAATTAAAAATATACTGATTTATATTTTAATTTAAAGGGAAAACTGATCGAAACAACCGAGTTGGCTTACGAAACATATCTCATTGTGTTCGGAATGGGGGTATTAAGCTAGGGGCGATAGTCGTTGGGTTTGAATTCGAGATCGAATGAAAAAGTAACTTTATGGAAATTAATTAATTAAATATATAATTATTTATAAAGAAGCCCCCCCCCCACTTTTCTCCTATACGGTCAACGCCACTTCAAAAAAAAATCCCCAAAACCCGTCGTTGCCAAGACCCTCCCCCGATTCGTTCAGCGCTGCCAGCACCAGGGGCCGCCGCCCCCACCTCGCCGCCGTCGGTCGGTGGCGCATCCCCCCTCCGCCTCCAGCAGCCCCATCGCCTTCCCCTCCGCTCCTCCGACCTTCTCCTTCCCCAGTTGAAACCCTATCACCCATAAACCCTAGAATCCGCCACCATGGCACACCAGACCACCGGCGTGGCCCCCGACCACCTGCTCGACCCCTGTGCCCTCTCCATACGCCACCTCAGCCGCCGTGGGCCCTTCCACAGCCTTGAAACCCAATTTATATAATTTTCTAATTCGCATTTTAGCCCTTAGCTGTTTTAACCCGGATCTCCAACACTCTGATGCTCCTATGCTCCTCTTCTAGCTACTTCTCCTCCAAATCAATCGGTTAATGAAATGAATGTGAGTTTTACTTTACTTCATTTATTTATGTTATTAAAAATATGATCTTTATAATGTAAACATCGTGAAAAAGATGTGATTTTTAATTACAAAAAGATGTGATTTTTAATTACAAAAGATGTGGTCTTTAATTACAAAAAGATGTGATTTTTAACTATAAAAAGAAGTGATCTTTAGTATGTGAAGAACAAAAATAAAAATATGATTTTATTGTTTGAACGACAATATAAAAATATGATTTTTATATAGGTAGTAGATTAAAAATATGATCTTAATATATATAGAAGCAATATAAAGATATAATTTTTAATCGTATAAAAATGTGATTTTTATATATATGGATAGCGATATAAAAATGAGATTTTTAAATATATGAACATCATATTAAAAATATGATTTTTACTATGAACAGCATGAAAAGAATTGCAATGGAACTGGTGGAAAACAAATCCAAATCTGAACAATTCATAAATATAGAATGAAGGAGTGGATCCCAAAGTTGAGAACTTCTCAATTTAATTTAATTTCTTGTTAAAAATATATACTAGGATGCAAACGGTGCTTAGCAGCACCCGACACTGTCGTCCACAGACCACGGAGGACATGTTTGGTTATAATGTGTTGTGAAAATTGATTGTGATGTGGAATGGAATAAAATATTCATGTATTAAATAAAATATTTTATAGTCAAAAATATATTTTTAATGTATATATGAATAAAATAAATATTCATAAACAAATCGGATGATTTGTTTATGTATACACATTGGAGGATATTGATTGGGATGATACATTTTACATATCGCCCAATTGCACAAATATTAATCAGTGTTTGTTGTTTGAAAACCCCACATGGGTATTGGGATGATATTGGACATACACTATTCCCAATATTTAGTTGTATGTCAATTGATGGGTTGACAGGCTGTTGTAAGCGTTAATTATTTATATTTAACGCTTATGCAGTTGTGTAATGCACTCTGGATGATGGTTGATTGTTTACCATTGTTGTTCTATACATGTGTCGTAAGAAATCCATATAAATAACATTATATGGGAATTGACTATTTCTGATTCCAATTCAGAAAGAATAAATATTTTAAAATAATGAATATTATTCAGTAAAAGATCAAAACCTGATTTTGATGTCTGATTTGGGATGGACATGAAAATATTTAAATATATAAAGCCGGGTTGATTAGATTAACACCATTTTGGACGTGAACGATAACTATATCGATTTTATTCATTAAATGAATGTCGAAAAGGAAGTGATTTCAAAATCTAATGTTTTGAAAATATTATCATTTATATATTAATGATATGGAATATTCAATTTTGATTTGAAATTGAATATGAAGTTGAAATCATTTTGAAAACGAAGATAAAACGATTTATAAAATACGTTTTAAATGGAAATCGATGAAATTTATAATATATATATATATTAAATGGCCCGAATAGAGCGCACCGCGCTGCGACTGTTCGCGAATTTTGACCATTGACTTCAAATTGACGTTACAGGAGATCCAACCGTCGGATTCTCCTAAAACTGGAACCGTTGGATTCACATCGAAAATAGCTTTCCAACGAATATAAGAAACTTGAAATCTAACGATTGGATTTGGAATTATATCCAAATCAAATTTGGAAAAGGTCATTGTAAGTGCAATTCAATAACCATTTATGGAAATCGACTGTACGAGCCTTGATAATATATTAAAAATATTAATAATTTGTGTAAAATCATAATAAATGATTTGGAAAGAATTAGGATGAAAAAATCCATATTCGAAAAGATAAAAATATATTTTTATCGAAATGAACTAGTAATGAACTAGAATTTTAATCCAATATTTTTAAATAAATAAATTGGATTTGAAATGGTTTTAAAAATAACCGGAATTTCCAATATATGAATTGGAATGGATTTGAATCGAAATTATCTTCGGAATATTTCGATATTGGATTCCGTGATTATACGGACATTGTGGAGGAATTTGGAAGATACATATATCGTTATTCCTATACGATATTTGTTGATTTCAGAATTTGATATTGCATATAAGCCGATATATTTTCTATTCAGAGCCTCGTATTTAATATCAAATGGGATTTTGGGTTTGTCGTGAACGGTGTCCTCACTAACACAGTTCTTAAATCCAGCTGAAAAAAGATTAAATCTTTTTATTATGATATAATGAAGTTTACCAATTAATTAATATTTAATTGGAATCGAATTGAATTTTAGTTTTTTCGTGAACAGTGTCTTCACTAACACTGTTCTTAAACCCAGTTCAGAAAAGATTAAATCTTTTTATTATGATTTAGTGAAGTTTACCAATTAATTAATATTTAATTGGAATCGAATCGAATTGAATTTTGGGTTTGTTGTGAATGTTATCTTTAAAAATGTTGTTCTTAAACCCAATGGAGTTAAGAAAATTAGAAACTAACTAGAGATTAGCTAAGTTGAAAGGTTTCCTGGGTATTGATCTGATGTTGGTTTCGGCCTTCCGGATTAATACTTAGGGAATTGTTCTCTTACTAATTTACGGCTAGAGACTGATGGAATGGTGTCTTCAGTAACACTGTTCTTAAACCCCGTGTGAAAAGAATAATTCTTTTAATTAAGATTATTAGAATTTCCAATTATATTTAGTAATTGGAATAAAATGTAATGTGATTTTGGGTTTAGAGAGAACTGTGTTTTAAATGACATTGGTTCTTTAACCCAGTTAAAGACATGTTTGATTTCCCAATTTATATAATCATCAATATTGATTTTAGGGAAGATTAAAACTAAGTGGACTTTTAATGAATCTTTAATTAGATTGAAATGTGAACTGATAATTTAAATTATCAAATTTGGGAAATGATCAAGAATGGAGTATCACCAGTTTTTCTCCTAGTGATAATTAAATCTTTAATTAGATTTGAACGGGAAATGGTAATTAAATTTACCAATAACACCGTGGTGTTAGATACGGGTATGACCAGTTTTGCTCCATGGGATGAATAAGTTGTGATTGGGAAATTAAACAAATGATTACTTCGGTAAGGTGCGTTAATCCCGACTAGTTTGGAAAACTTTAATATGGTTTGAATTGATATCCAAAGGGAGATTAAAGAATAAATTTAAAGAATTTATCTTTGATAAAATTGATGGGAACATTTCCAAAAGGATATAAATATTTAAATAAAAGAATATTCAGAATTGGAATGAGGCGTATGTTGTGTTTTTTTAACACTTGTTTACTATATATGCAAGTTATTCGGAAAGGCCGGGTTTATATCCATTACGAATAACTGGTTCGACGATAAGTCGACGATGAAGACGGTGGTTGAAGACCGGAGGTCTTCACATCGTTCGGATGATTACTGATGTCTTTATTGGGCTTACACCCAAGATAAGGTAATAAGTGGTGATCGTCCAGACATACTTGGAGATCGACCGGATATGCGAGGACCTCTCTCCAGAATTGGACATACGGGACGAGGAATAAGGTACCTCCGGTTTCGTTCAGACCCAGAACGAATTTATAAATGGATGTGTGTCTGACATTGGATTTTATTCCATGTTGATTGATCTCTATTAAATATATATCTATTTGGCGGCGGAGAATTTATTCTCTTTCTTAACGCCCTTCTCTGAGACGTACGAGCTCAGAGGTTATTTATCGATAGACATCAGTCGCATGGCGTGAATTGCCTGTGTGGCATGCTGAGATGCAAAATATCAAGGCTTCTATTGAAAAGCAGAGTCTTGTGGTTGATGATCAAAGAATGACTTTAATATAACATAGCTTTGTGTATAGCGTTAATTCGTGAGCCTCACACCTCGGTATGAGTTAAAAATGGGATAAGGGAACCCAAGGAGGACATGAAGTTTCTTCCTAGCTATGGGTAGTGTCAGGGTTTTGCAAGCCCAGACATTTATGTTATTTTTACCTTTGTGGTTGTTGGAATGCGAGGCGCCTTGGATATATCGGTCTCTACGGAGCCGATGGATATAGGTCCTATGGGACCAGGAAATGTGTGTTCAGCAATTGTCAATCCTCAAACGTAAGGGAGGACCGACCTTGGAGGATCCAAGGGTCTTCTGCGGGAGATCCTGAGGCATTTGCTAGAGTGTCTCGAAGCCGGCGAGGCGTACATCCCTTGCCTCGACTCGTGACGGAAATCCAATTTCCAATACGTGATGTTCGGTTTTAATTGTAGAGCCTTGTATGGCAACATAGTGGGATGGGGCACTCTGCCGTCTATGATTGATACATTTATATTTGAAGTTGTTTTCATACGCTTTACAATATAATAATATCAAAATGATTTGTTTTAAACGTACCAAGCATGTTTGGCTATTATAAGGTAAAACTCTATCCTGTGGCTTGCGTTACATTGTGTGATGGGACCTGAGTCTTATAATAGCATCATTTCTCCAAAAGCATTGCGTTGTTTGTTTTATGCACTGGTATTCTTGGGAGGAAACTCGTTCCGTGTTATACGGCGTGGTCCCTTGATTTACTTTATTTGTAAAGTAAAGATTTAATAACTGTTTTAGTTCTCACACCAGTCACATGACTGACCTGGAGTTTATTGTTTTAACATAAACTCTGGGAGCCCCTATTTTCCATACGGGCAGCTAGTAGTTTCGGTTTTGCAGATTTATATTCATAGGATCCTTGTTTACAGCTGGAATGATATTCGGAAAGCTCCGTATCCATTTATTCCTTTCAGTTGTGTTTTGTATTATTTTCCGCTGCATTGTGATTTGTAAATCTATGTTATTTATCAATTGTATATTATTTGTTCATACTATGTATATTATTGTACTCTGATGTAAATTATTGTAATAAGCAATGAAATGTTCTTCTGTTTGTGTTCTGATTTTTCGTGTTCTTAGACAATCCGGCCTTTGCTTTATGGGGAAGTTTGTATCGTTATAAGTGTTCTCTGTAAATATGGCATGAAATTGTAACAACCCGGATTTTCAGAACAAATTTAAAATTTTTATTTTAGCAATTTTAATGGATTTTGAATTTTAAAATAATTTATTTTATATGATAATGGCCAATAATTTATTTTAATCGAAATTAGAATGAAATTTTTTAATTTAATTATAAAAGGAGTTTAAAATGGCATGGTAGTTTGAAAATTTGATTTCAAATTTCAATTGTATATACAGGATTCATAATAAATCGGATTTCAGTAAAACCAAAAATATTAGAATCTGTTTAACAATATCTTTCTAACGAATGTGAAAAATCCAAATTTCGTAACAGGAATTAAAAGTTATGTACATTTTAAAATTCATAATAGTCACTGTGGAATTTATATATATTTTAATATGATATATAGCCCTTAAAAATAACCATTTTGCAAACGACCTCCGTTTTTCAATGAAACCACTTTTGTTGGATTCAGAATGTCAAATTATTGTTAGATTCCAAATTTAATAATTTTTGAAATTAATATGTGAGCATGGCAAAAGAAAATGTGTTTTGACCATTTCAGACAAATTGGATCGACTAGAAAATGGTCATCTTTCAAACGGTCTCCAAATTCGATGAAATTAGTTTTGTAAGGACCGTATCATCAAAACATAGCCAGATATAATTTTTTTGGAATTTTCAGAGTCCGTATGTGGCCCCAGTAAATTAAAATGTACGTTTAATTTAAATATATATTGATTTATATTTTAATTTTGAGAAAAACTGATCGTAACAGCCGAATTGGCTTACGAAACATATTCCATGGTGTCCGGAAGGGGGGTATTTAGCTAGGACGACTGTCGTTGGGTTCGGATTGGAGTCTGTATCGATAAACAAGAATTATAGGAATTAAATAAATTAAATAATAAAATATATTATAAATATCGCTTGAAAATCGTGCTAACCCTAATACTAATACAGCAACCGCCACTAATGGCTTGAATGGCCATCGTTGTCCCGTTTTGTCTCCTCAACCATTTCCAATCCACTAAACATTTTCATACAATCATAAGGCAGGAATCGAAGAACGTTTCGAGATCTTTCTAATGGTACGGTGATGATCGGATATCATGTTGTATACTAAGCGAATTCAGCACTCTATGCCGCCAACTTTGTGGGTTTTTTGAAGCAACCAAAGAGGACATAGGGGTCAGCGTTGACTCGCGATGCCGGGGGAGTCCAGTGGTGGGTTTCGATCGGAGGTCATGTGGTGTTTGGGGTGGCCGATGACGGAAGTTCGATGTCGATGTTGGGTTCACCTTGGAACGAATGATGATAAGAGAAAAGGGTTTAAATTAATCAAGGTTAATTAAAAACTAATTATTTATGGTTCATTATTCAATAAACTTTCCAATGTCTAACTAGTTATAACTTCTTCGAACAGAAACAAAATCGAATAATTTCAGGAGCGTTGGAATCCTCTTGGCAAGCTCCACATCATGAAACTGACTAGAAAAAAATTGGGAGCAATTGCAGATTTTGATTAAATTAAACATTGGATTTAGTTTAATTAAAATAATCGCTATTCAACGATTTCAAAACCACCACAGTGAGAACTCCTTTCACTCTGATTATTTTACAGTTAAATTCATACTAGGATGTAGACGGTGCTTAGCAGCACCCGACACCATTAATTGCATAAACCATGATTGTTCTGTTTGGATTTTGTTTGAAATTGTTATTGATTGAGATTGTTGTGTGTGACGGCTCGCCCCACACCAGCCGACATTTCCTCCGAAAGTGCGCTGTACACATGCCCGACTAGCACGGAACGGTCGCCAAAGAAAGGAAAGAAGAGAATGAACTAATCGGAAACCCTGTAGAATGTCTCACAGCGCATGGAACAAAATATAATAATAATGTACTTGACATAAAACAGGTGAGACAGTGCATAAGCTGATAACAAAAATCAACATCAACATCATCATCAGAGCAGCGGAAATCCAAATACAGCTTATTACAACTTTCCAAATTACTGTCTCTAAACAAAAGAAAGAAAGGTACACCACTAATGCCCAAAGTAGTGACCGCAGCAACACAGGGAGAATGTCTATATATATCTATCATACGTGGAAGCTTCCCGCTCGTCTCTGGTACATCTACTCGTGCATACCACCTAACTTGTCTCTAGTCTGCTCGAGAGAGCACCCAGAGTAATAAGAAGAGACATAAAACTCTGGGTCAGACAAAAAGTCTGGTATGAGCGGTAAGCAGCTAAACAGAACAATAACAGGTATACTAAACCATACCTGAACCTGCAACCAAAGAGTTAGCATTACATACCGTACAATAATCTAAGGTGCCACTGAACAGATGGTGTAAAGATAACGGGGGGTGGGGGTGTGTATGTCATAATGATGGCAAACAAATCAAACATAGCAACCATCCTCACATCTCTCACTCAGTGCATAAACCATATAATATCCACCACTTTGATCACTAGACCCATCGAAGTAGTGACGAAGTTTGACCTGTATAACTACTGCTACTACCAAGCTCACCACATGGAGTCATGACCAAATCTTTACAAATGACCCCACTTCATTGGTGTATAGCTCTTTAGTCGTACCTAGGCCACTGTGGCCCTGAATCCGTTCACGTACTCCCTACATATAGTGATCCAAAGTTATAGACATCGACAACCCCTTAGCACACGTCCCGCAGCAAAGCCCAAATCATGAAGTTAACTCGTTGGTTCCCAACTAGATCCTGAGCTCTACTTCCTATTTGGACTTCCTTTGCATCTCGGGTTTTGGTCGAATTGGAGTTGGTCTTCAGGAGAAGTTATCACGATGAAGTAAAAGTATGCATCTGGTTCGGTTCGGTACTCCCAACCCGGTTCAGTTCGGTGGTCCTAGTCCATGCCTTGATCAGTGCTCCATCCCTCCTCGGTTCGGCCCACTCACACTTGCTTGGTTCGTTTCAGAAGTATAGTACTTATTCTTCTGTTCGGTTCGGTGGTTGCTCCCTTCTAGGTATCCCGATCCGATCCCATCCTTCTCCATTTGCCCAATCCGATCCCCCTTTGGTCCCTCCTATCCGATCCCCTGTCCAACTCCAAATCTAAGCAAATGGCCTTTCTTCTCGCCAAATCTCCTTTAGTGCGAAGTTCGGATCCGTTTCGGTTTCTCTGCCCAGTCCACCATCCGATCCGAGCCTCCTATCCCGATCCGATCTGAAACCCTGCACATTTCCCTGCAACTTTTCCAGCGGCTGTTTTACGCCATACGACGGCGTTTTCGACCAATCTAACACTTATAGGCAATCACAAAGCATACTATACCGTCATAGCAACATGTATAATCATCCACAAACAGCAAAACAACAATTATAGCATGTAAAATGGGTCAAATATACCCAAAATCCCGTAATTTCCCTTAAGCATGTTTAAGCAAAACTAATGATATGATTGGCAAAACTTCACCAAATCGAACTAAATTTCTAACAGAGGTCTAAAACATTATTTCGAAATTTATAAATATTTTTCCAAAATTTTATCATGTCTAATTTCGTTAATCTTCACTAATTACCCTTAATTAACCGTAATTAGTGTAAAACTATGCAAATCACTCACCGTTGCCACAAATAAAATTTTCAGAACTAAAACCTCGCTGATTTGGGCGAATACTGACGTCTAACAGCAGCTCTAATACTAATTTGGCGAAGATCTTCTTTGATTTGGTGTTGCTAAGCTTAATCCTTGATTAGAAAGTGATTTGGGGATGTTTTAGAGGTTGGAGGCCATTATTAGGGTTCTTAGGAGGTAAGTGGCGGCTAGAAAACTGAAATGAAATGAAAACCTAACTTATTTCAGCCTCTCCATAACCCTAATCCCGAAATGGGTTATGAGCCCATTTACTAATCACCTCATTTGGCCCGGTTAAGCAGCTTTTCACCATATGAAACTTGTTTCAGCCATATCTCCCAAACGGTGAGTCCGTTTGGCTAATGTGACCACTCTACGGAATTGTAAACCATCATTCGAATTCAATGGAAATGGTTTCAGATCAAAACTCCTTTCCCATCAAAAGTTATGGCCAGAACAAGATCAGCCAGGGGCAAAATGGTCATTTAAAAATCGGCAAAAATCATGAACATGGGAAATGACCCCAATAGTTGTCTCCCAAAGTTACATGACCATACGACTCTGTATGTGAAGGAAATAAATATTCTACGATCCTATGATGCGTAGAATGCGGATCGTTACACTCTCTCCCCCCCCCCCCCCCTTAAGAAATTTCATCCTCGAAATTCCTTAACCTAAAACATACAAATGATCCCACATGCCTACCAGCCACATACAACAATCAAACATGCAAAACAAACAAACAAGCCTATCCTAACATGCGGAAAGAATAGATCGAAGTTAAAATCTTACTAGGCGAAGATTTCTGGATACGTCTTCCTAATGCTCTCCTCAGTCTCCCAAGTACAGTCATTCTCATTCTCACCCCACTGAACTTTGACTAAATTCACCGCTTTCCTTCGAAGTTGTTTCGCATCATTCCTAACAATACGCATAAGCTTGCGGTTCCCAACTGCCTCGGGTTCAACTTCAATATCATCCAACTGATAAGGTGAAATAGTCGCATTTAGGTCGTGTACGAACTTTCTTAACTGGGAAACATGAAATACGTTGTGAACTCCTACCATCTTCTCTGGTAATTCAACTTTGTATGCCAAATTCCCAATTTGCTCAAGAACTGGGAATGGACCAACAAATCTTGGTGCTAACTTGCCTCTCATGCCAAATCGTATCACGCTCTTCAACGGAGAAATCTTGACAAACACCAAGTCGCCAATGGAGAACTTTAATTCTCTTCTCCTGTTATCAGCATAACTCTTCTGCCTATCTTGGGCAGCCTTCATTCGTTGTTGGATAATCTTAATCTTAGTCGAAGTTTCCCTTATCACGTCAGGTCCAAGTACAAACTTCTCACCAGCTTCTACCCAACATGACGGTGAGTTGCACAGTCTTCCGTACAAAGCTTCAAATGGAGCCATACTGATACTGGATTGATAGCTATTATTATATGCAAACTCTACTAGATGCAAATGGTCATCCCATGATCCACCAAAATCCAATACTCAAGCTCTCAAGAGGACTTCTAACACTCGATTCACCCTCTCTGTCTGTCCGTCAGTTTGAGGATGATACGCGGTACTGAGATGTAATTCTGATCCTAACGCCTCTTGTAAGCTCTTCCAAAATCACTAGTGAACAACAGATCTCGGTCACTCACAATGCCTTTGGATATTCCATGAAATCTCACTACCCACTATACATATAGTTCTGCTAACTTAGCTTCTGTTCTATTCGACTTGACGGGTATAAATCTTGTACTTTTGGTCAATCGGTCCACAATCACCCAAACGCTATCATGGCCCGATCTAGTCCTTGGTAACCCATCAATGAAATCCATTGACACTTGTTCCCATTTCCATTCTGGAATTTCTAATGGTTGTAGCAAACCACTAGGCTTCTTTTGCTCAGCTTTAACTAGCTGGTAATTCATGCATTTGGATATAAACTTCCCAATGTCTCTTTTCATCCCTTCCCAGTAGTAGTCTGCTTCATGTCTTGGTACATCTTGTTACCACCGGGGTGTATAGTCAGTTTTGAGTGATGACATTCTCTAAGAACTTCATCTATCAATCCGTTGACATTGGGTACAACTAGTCTTCCATTCTTTCTAAGCCATCCATCTCGATCAAGCCCATACATGTTCATCTCTCCATCAATTCCCATCTTTAACTTTGAGATGATTTCCAATAGGTTAGGATCGTTCCTTTGACTGGAACCAACCCGCTCAATCAAAGTGGGCATGATCGTCAAACTTGCTAACATTTTTGGATCTAATTCGCACTTTGGTCTGAAATCATACCCAGCGATGTACTCCAGTTGCTTCCATTCTAGAAACATGCCCCTAAACTGGCATGTCTCCTACTCAATGCATCAGCTACCGCATTGCCCTTTCCTGGTGTGTTTTCTATAACGAAATCATAGGAAGCTAAGAATTCTAACCACCTTTGTTGTCGGAGATTTAGGTCCTTTTGAGAGAAAAGATACTTTAATGATTTATGACCGGTAAACAACTCGAATCTTTCTCCCAAGAGATAATGTCTCCACATCTTCAATGCAAACACGATCGCTGCCAATTCCAAATCATGGGTAGGGTATCTTTTCTCATGCGGTTTCAGTTGCCGACTTGCATAAGCTACAACCCTACCTCCTTGCATCAATACAGCACCTAGTCCGGTACCACATGCATCCGTATATACCGTCATTTCTTCATTCCCCTTAGGAATGACTAACACTGGTGCACATGTCAACTTTTCCTTTAGGCTCTTGAATGCATTCTCGCACTTTTCGTCCCAGACGAAAGCTTGATTCTTCTTGGTCAACTGAGTCAATGGTGTTGCTATCTTGGAGAAGTCTTGGATAAACTTACGATAATATCCAGCTAACCCCAAGAAACTTCTTATGTTTGTTGCATTCTTGGGCGTAGACCAATCTTGTACCATAGCCACCTTCGCAGGATCCACGACAATACCATTCTCTGAAACAACATGGCCCAAAAATCTCACTTCCCTCCTCCAGAAGTGACACTTAGAAAACTTTGCTTTCAATTGGTGTTTTCTCAACACCTCCATCACTATTCTTAAATGTTCCTTGTGTTCTTCCTCTGTCCTTGAATAGACCAAAATATCATCCATGAACACAAGGACAAACTTATTCAACTGATCTCTGAATACCCTATTCATAAGATCCACAAAGTATGCTGGGGCATTAGTCAGCCCGAATGGCATGACCAACCACTCATAAAATCCAGACGGCGTCCAAAATGCCGTTTTAGCTGTACTCTCAGCCTCCACTCTAAGTTGATGAAAACCTGTCGCGATATCCAACTGAGGGAATACTCTTGCGCCACTCAACTGATTGAACAAATCATTTATCCGCGGTAGAGGATATTTATTCTTCCTCGTCACTTTATTCAACTCGCGGTAATCTACACATAAACGAAGGGAAGCATCGCCTTGGTAGCAAACACAGTTGGTGCTCCCCATTCAGAAACACTCCTTCTGATAAATCCCTTCTTCAAAAGATCGCTGACTTGCACCCCGAGCTCTCGCTGCTCCCTTGGTGCCATACGACGAAGTGGCATCACTATAGGTCTGGCATCTTTCACTAAATCAATACGGAACTCAATCTCTCGGTGTGGTGGAATCCCGATCACTTCCTCGAAGACGTCCGGATACTGGCCAACCACGGGCAAACCTGACAACTCACTATGCGGGATGTCGAGGGAATTTAGAAAACTAGCCATTACCTCATCACCGGGTAGACCACCAAACACTACCCTCTGCCCATCATCCGCTCTAGCTGTCACCAAAAAGCCCTCACAGTCTACCACCACCCCGTATCTTTGGAGCCAGTCGACTCCCAAAATAATGCCAAACCCAGTAAAGCCCAAAATAAAGCAATCACAAACATGCATCCATGACTCGATAAGACCACATTACGACAAATCATGCTAAGGTTAGTCGAACCACCAATCGGGTTCGTCACTACTAAAGGTCTATCGACAATCTCGGGCTCCAATCCCAACCTATCTACCAGGTCACTAGATATGAAAGAACTGGAAGCCCCGGTATCAAACAGAACTCTAACAGGAACATCATAAACAGAAAGCATACCTTGAACAACAACATTCTTTCCTTTCTCCGCCGCAGTTGGTGCATTCGACAAAGAAGGAATAGCGTTAAGGGAATATGCTTTCACCACCTTCATTTCTTTAGGGGGTTGCGGACACTTGTCCTTGTGATGTCCCACTTGGCCACAGTTGAAGCACTTCCTATCCGCTGGCTTGGCCCGACAATTACTAGCATAATGGCCCTTCTTACCACAGCTGAAGCACTCAACATCTTTCTTTTTCTTTTTCTGGCCATCCTTATTCTGGTTCTGCTTCTTCTTATTCTGAGGACCACTCTTGCCTCCACCACTTGCTTGTGGTTTTGGCTCCTCTGCAGATGCAGCCTCAGTCTTCGACTTAGGGTAAAGACTCTCAGACCTCAATGCTTTTCGCACAATTGACTCAAACGTCTCATCGATGTGGTTAATAAGCCTTTCCTCCAAGTATCCATCCAAGCCAGTTATGAACTTCTCATTCTTCTTCTCGGCAGTATCAATAAGAGATAGTCCATACTTCGATAAAGTATCGAATTCTGCAATATACTCTGAGACAGCTTTGCCATTCTGCTTGAGCTCCAAGAATTTCTTAAACAGCACTGACTTATGAGCAGCTGGAATGTATTTATCGCTAAAGTGAGCCTTAAACTGCTCCCAAGTAATATGATCCTCGGGAGTAGCTGCCTTTATAGCATTCCGCCAATTCATTGCCCGTCCTTGCAGCTGACGGGATGATAACCTTCTTTTCATCGCATCCTCGATACCCAAATCTTCGAAAATATGCTCGCAGCTATCCAACCAATCCTGAACATCCGTAGCCGACTCTGTTCCATGGAACGGCTTCCCACCAAGACTAGTATAATCCTTATTCAGCTTGGCGAAATCGGCCCTAGGCGCCTGCACTATTGGACGACCACCATTACCATTATTGGGAGCTTCCCTCTGCACATCCCTAAGCATTTGTCTCATGAGGTCAGTAAACATCGTCCTCATGTCAGCAGCATTCCCATTATTGGCTCCTCTACCGGCACCTCTTGCGTATCGGCTCATCATTCAATCTGTAAAGAGAAAACGATTAACCATCTCCATAGTGGTGCTAGTGCAGTGCGACTTCATCCTTAGCTATACTAATAGTATATATATATATATATAACTTTTGAAAACCAAAATAATCACAAATACTCACTCTCATATATGCATACTATCTCTCCCTGATGACTTCCCTATGTTAACTACGCAACCTAGAGCTCTGATACCAAGTGTGATGGCCCGCCCCACACCAGCCGACATTTCCTCTGAAAGTGCATTGCACACATGCCCGACTAGCACGGAATGGTAGCTAAAGAAAGGAAAGAAGAGAACGAACTAATCGAAAACCCTGTAGAATGTCTTACAGCGCATGGAACAAAATATAATAATAATGTACTTGACATAAAACAGGTGAGACAATGCATAAGCTGATAACAAAAATCAACATCAACATCATCATCAGAGTAGCGGAAATCCAAATACAGTTTATTACAACTTTCCAAATTACTGTCTCTAAACAAAAGAAAGAAAGGTGCACCACTAATGCCCAAAGTAGTGACCGCAGAAACACAAGGAGAATGTCTATATATATCTGTCATACGTGGAAGCCTCCTGCTCGTCTCCGGTACAGCTACTCGTGCTTACCACCTAACTTGTCTCTAATCTGCTCGAGAGAGCACCCATAGTAATTAGAAGAGACATAAACTCTGGGTCAGACAAAAGTCTGGTATGAGCGATAAGCAGCTAAACAGAACAATAACAGGTATACTAAACCATACCTGAGCCTGGACCTGCAACCAAAGAGTTAGCACTACATATCGTACAATAATCTAAGGTGCCACTGAACAAATGGTGTAAAGATAACGGGGGGTGGGGGTGTGCATGTCATAATGATGGCAAACAAATCAAACCTAGCAACTATCCTCACATCTCTCACTCAGTGCATAAAGCATATGATATCATCCACTTTGATCACTAGACCCATCGAAGTAGTGACGGAGTTCGACCTGTACAACTAATGCTACTACCAAGCTCACCACATGGAGTCGTGACCAAATCTTTACAAATGACTCCACTTCATTGGTTTATAGCTCTTTAGTCGTACCTAGGCCACTGTGGCCCTGAATCCGTTCACGTACTCCCTACACATAGTGATCCAAAGTTATAGACATCGACAACCCCTTAGCACACGTCCCGCAGCAAAGCCCAAATCATGAAGTTAACTCGTTGGTTCCCAACTGGAAGCTGAGCTCTACTTCCTATTTGGACTTCCTTTGCATCTCGGGTTTTGGTCGAATTGGAGTTGGTCTTCAGGAGAAGTCATCACGATGAAGTAAAAGTATGCATCTGGTTCGGTTCGGTACTCCCAACCCGATTCGGCTCGGTGGTCCTAGTCCATGCCTTGATCAGTGCTCCATCCATCCTCGGTTCGACTTATTCACACTTTCCTGGTTCGGTTCGGAAGTATAGTACCTATCCTCTGTTCGGTTCGGTGGTTGCTCCCTTCTAGGTATCCCGATCTGATCCCATCATTCTCCATTCGCCCGATCCGATCCCCTTTTGGTCTCTCCGATCCGATCCCCTATCCAACTCCTACTCTAAGCAAATGGACTTCCTTCTCACCAAGTCTCCTTTAGTGCGAAGTTCCGATCCGGTTCAGTTTCTCTGCCTAGTCCACCATCCGATCCGAGCCTCCTATCCCGATCCGATCCGAAACCCTGCACATTTTCCTGCAACTTTTCCAGCGGCTGTTTTACGCCATACGACGATGTTTTCGACCAATCTAACACTTCTAGGCAATCACAAAGCATACCATACCATTATAGCAACATGTATAATCATCCACAAACAGCAAAACAACAATTATAGCATGTAAAATGGGTCAAACATACCAAAAATCCCATATTTTCCCTTAAGCATGTTTAAGCAAAACTAATGATATGATTAGCAAAACTTCACCAAATCAAAACAAATTTCTAACAGAGGTCTAAAACATTATTTCAAAATTTATAAATATTTTTCCAAAATTTTATCATGTCTAATTTCGTTAATCTTCACTAATTACCCTTAATTAACCGTAATTAGTGCAAAACTATGCAAATCACTCATCGTTGCCACAAATAAAATTTTTACAACAGAAACCTCGCTGATTTGGGCGAATACTAACGTCTAACAGCAGCTCTAAAACTAATTTGGCGAAGATCTTCTTTGATTTGGTGTTGCTAAGCTTAATCCTTGATTAGAAAATGATTTGGGGATGTTTTAAAGGTTGGAGGCCATTATTAGGGTTCTTAGGAGGTAAGTGGCGGCTAGAAAACTGAAATGAAATGAAAACCTAACTCATTTCAGCCTCCCCATAACCCCAATCCCGAAATGGGTTATGGGTCTATTTACTAATCACCTCATTTGGCCCGGTTAAGCAGTTTTTCACCATCTAAAACTTGTTTCGGCCATATCTCCCAAACGGTGAGTCCGTTTGGCTAAAGTGACCATCTACGGAATTATAAACCATCATTCGGATTCGATGGAAATGGTTTCAGGTCAAAACTCCTTCCCCATCAAAAGTTATGGCCAGAACAAGATCAGCCAGGGGCAAAATGGTTATTTAAAAATCGGAAAAAATCATGAACATGGGAAATGACCACAATAGTCGTCTCCCAAAGTTACATGACCATATGACTCCGTATGTGAAATAAATAAATATTCTACGATCCTATGATGCGTAGAACGCGGGTTGTTAAATTTTGTGTGTGTGTGTCTATATATATATATATATATATATATATATATATATATATATATATATATATATATATATATAATTATCATGACATAAAAATAAAATGTTTAAAACAATAAAAAAATTACTTTTTATTGTATATAAGAAATAATGGAAAATATTCATTTCTTGGAATTAAATGATTAAACAATAAGAATTACAATTTTACAGTATGTTTAAATCTTTAACTGTTCAAAAATGTCAATTATTTAGATAATGTTTTGTTTAAATAAAATATCATTTTTTAGAAACGGTTAATGTTATGTTAGGATAAAATTATCATCTTAGTTAGAAACAGTTATTGTTAGATAATGTTTGTTAAAATAAAATGGTCATTTTGCTAGAAATGTGATATTAAAATAAAATTGTCATTTTATTAGAAATGTGATATTAAAATAAAATTGTCGTATTGGAAGTTTGGATTTCCATCACGATGGAGGCTGATTCGAAAGATCTATCGCGTAGTGCAATACACAACGGCTTGCGTCCCAACTAGATATGCTAATCATATGTTTTAATGTGACAAAAATGTCACTATTAACATATCAGTTTAGAATAAAAGAATTATTTATTAATACATGTTTTGTTGATAAAATTGTCATCTTTATCATGGTAGTAAAGAAATAAAATATTTGTGTTTAAAAGATAAGGATATTTACATTAAAAAATCAAACCTTTATTGTATGTTTTAAAATCATTAAAAACATTCATTGTTTAGATTAAAATAGGTTAACAATAAAAAAAATTACATTTTTATTGTGTATGTAGGAATCCTTAAAAACATTCATTATTTTAGATTAAAATACATTAACAATAAAAATATACATTTTTATTATGTATGTAGGTTAGATTAAAACATTGTCATATTAGCGATGTCTAATAAATGTTCATGTTTATATAAATGTTCATGTTTAAATAAATGTTATGTTTAATAAAATATATTTATACAATAAAAATCATATTTTTATTGTATATGAGAATCAATAAATATTCATTTACAAATCGGACGATTTGTTTATGTACACTCATTTATCTAATATGGATTGGTACGATAAATTTCACACATCGCCCAACTGCACAAACAATAATCTGTATTTGTTGTTTGAAACCCCACACGGGTATTGGGATGATATTTGAGATACACTATTCCCAATATTTAGTTGTATGTCAATCGATGGATCGACAGTCTGTGATGATCGTTATTTATTTTAATGCTCGCACAGTTGTAAATTGCACTCTATATGTCGTACGAATTTTTAATGATTGCTTATCACTGTTGTTGTATACATGCGATGTATGAAATCCATATAAGTAACATTATATGGTAATTGATTGGGCCTCATTCCAATTTGGAAAAAATAAAGAATATTTTAAAAATAATATTCCGTAAAGGATATAAAATATTTATGTGTTGAATAGAATATTCATGTTTTGAAATGAAAATATTTAAACAATAAAAATATCGTTTTTATTGAATGTATGAACAATAAAATATTCATTGTTTTGAAAAGAAAATGTTTTATACAATAAAAATCACATTTTATTGTATGTATGAATAAACAAAATATTCATTGTTTGAAATAGAATATGTTAACAATAAAAATATACATTTTTATTGTGTATGTAAGAATGATTGAAAATATTCAATGCTTTAAAATAAAATGTTTAAACAATGAAAATTACATATTATTTGTATTATAAAATCATTAAATTATGTTAAATAAAAAGATTAGACAATAAAAATTATATTTTTCGTTGTATGTTTGATTTATTAAAGAGATTTTGCTAAATTAAAAATGTAAATCATTTACATGATAGTAAAGTAGAAAAATATTCATTGATTGTAATAGAAGAGTGAATCAATAAAAATTCACATTTTTATTGAATATAGAAATAATGAAAAATATTCATTGATTGAAAAAGGTTTTTACAATAAAAAATGACATTTTCATTGTATATAAGAAATGGTGGAAAAGATTCAAGTTTGAATAAAAATATTTCAATATTAAAGGTTACGTTTTTATGTAAGTATGGTTCATTAAAATATTCATTATTTGAATAGAAATTTTGTAACATTAAAAAGTTCATTTTTAATGTATGTATGATTTATCAAAATATTCATTGTTTGGATAAGAATATTCAATTTTGATATAAATTTGAAAAAGGAGTTGAAATTGTTTTAAAATGAATTTATAAATAATTTATAAATACGATTAAAATTGAAATCAACAAAATATGTATATTATATATATTTAACGGCCTGAATAGAATGTGCCGCGCAGCTATCGTTCTTGAATTTTGACCATTAACTTCAAATTGACATTACGGGAGATCAGACCGTCGAATTCTCCTAAAACCGGAACCATTGGGCTCGTATCGAAAAGAGCTATCTAATGAATATAAGAGATTTGAAATCTAATGGTTAGATTTGGAGATATGTCCAAATCAATTTCAAAAAAGGTCGCTATGGATTCAATTCGGTGGTCGTTATTGGAAACCGACTGTATGGGCGATAATAAAATTATTAAAAATATGGAAAAATTATATAAAATCATAATAAATGAATTGGAAAGATTTTTGATGGAAAATTCCAGTTTTGAAAAGATAAAAATATATTTTTATCGAAATGAACTAGTTATTTACTAGTATAATAATTTAATTATTTTTAAGAGTAAATAAATTAGATTTGAAATTGTTTTAAAATAATCAGAATTTTCCAATATATATATATATATATATATATATATATATATTGGAATGAATTTGAATGAAAATTTTCATCGGAATATTTAGATATTGGATTCCGTGATTATACGGATATTGTTTTAGGAATTTGGAAGATATATATATATATATCGTTACTCCCAATACAATATTTGTTGGTTTCAGAATGTGATATTGAATATAAGCCGATATAATTTCTATTCAGAACCTTATATTTAATGTCAAATTAGATTTTGGGTTTGTCGCGAATGGTGTCTTTATTAACACTGTTCTTAAAACCAGTTTAAAAAAGAATAAATATTTTAATTAAGATTAAGGAAATTTTACCAATTAATTAACATTTGAATGGAATTGAATAGGAATTGGGTTTTTGGGTTTATCGTGAACAATGTTTTAAATAACATTTGTTCTTTAACCCAATTAACAGTGAAGAAATAATTTGGGATTTATAAATCTTTTATTAAGATTTAAATGGAAATTTTCCAAAGTAAAGTTTTCTAATCTAAAATATTAAATTGGAATTGAATGGAATTCGATTCAGTAATAATCGAGATGAGCTTTTGAGAATAAAGGCTGTTTCTATATATGGAATTTATAAGGTTTTGCCGTTATTCCATTTATATTATTAGTCTGATTTGGAAATTTATATCGATTATATACTGTTATGATTTCCATGTAGATTCCATTTTAATGGAAGAAGATTTGGGTTTATTGTGAACAATGTTTTTAAAAGATATTAGTTCTTTAACCCAATTAAAGATAAGATTTATTTCTCAAATTCAAATATCATTAAGTAATGATTTTTGAGATTAAAAAGAATAAATTCAAAAGAGTTTATCTTTGATAAAATTAATGGGAACCTTTCCCCTAAAATGTGAATATTTTATTAAAAGAATATTCTGAATTGGAACGAAGCGTTGGATGTGTTTTTATATCGCCTGATTATAAATTACGCGAGTTATTCGGAAAGACCGGGTTTAACCCATTCTGAATAATGAATACGACGAATAACATTCGAAGAGATTGAAGATGGTGCAAGACCGACGATCTTCACTTCGAATGGATGAGTTGCTACTGATGCCCGAGATTGAAGTAGCTACCTTGAAGGGGCTATAGTGGTGGCCATCCGGACGTACTTGTTGATTGTTCGGATATCTGAGGGCCTCTCTTCCGTATTGGGCATATGGGACGAGGAATAAGGTGCCTCCGGTTTCGTTTAGACCCAGAACTGACTTGTAAATGGATGGTATGTCTGACGTTGTATTCCTTTTATGTTGTATTCGTTGATCTTTGCTAATATATATCTGTTTGGTGGTGGAGAATTTATTCTCTTGCTTAACACCCTTCTCTAAGACGTATGAGCTCAGAGGTTATATATTGGTAGAAATCAATGATATGGTATGGATTGACAATGTGACATGATAAGATGCATTGATCAAGGCTTTTGTTGAAAAGAAGAGCCTTGTGGATGATGATCGAAGCACAACTTTATTTAGCATAGCTTTGTGTAGCATGACTTCGCAAGCCTCACACCCTGGTATGATGGTGAACTGATGGTCAAATCAGTATGCTTTCGATATTAGTTTGGATTCGGTCGACCATGATGAGGATAAGGCATTTCCCCCGATTCGCATATAGGGACAGAGTAAGCGGTGTTTTCTCTCATTGAGACGTAAGCCTCGGTGGTACTTGATTTCCCAAAAGTGCGGATGTGCATTACGGTGTTTTCTCTAGTTGGGACGCAAGCCATGGGGTATTGCACTACGCGATAGATCTTTCGAATCGGGAGCCATCATGATGGAAATCCAACTTTCCAATACGAGCTTTGTGGTTTTGATTGTAAACCTATGTATGGCGACATAGTGGGAAGGGGCACTCATGCCGTCTATGATTGATACATTTACTTTCGAAATTGATTTCTACACTATGCACTTATAGTAATAATAAAAGAGAATTTTCGCGTACCAAGCATACTTGGCTATTATAAGGTAAAACTCTATCCTCCAACTTGCGTTGCAATGTGTGATGGGACTTGAGTCTTATAATAGCTTCATTTTTCCAAAAAGCATTGCGTTGGTTACTTTATGCACTAGTATTCTTGGGGGTAAACTCGTCCCGTGTTATACGGCGTGGTCCCTTGATTTACCTAACTTTAAAATCAATTTAATAATTGTTTTGAGTTCTCTTACCAGTCCCATGACTGACCTAGAGTTTATTATTCCTTCCTAAACTCTGGGTGCCCATATTTTCCACACGGGTAGTCAATAGTTTAGTTTTGCAAATATTATCTTCACAGGATCTTGGTTTACAGCTGGAGCTATATTCGAAACGCTTTGCATCCGTGTATTTCTTTCAGTTGTCTTATGTATTATTTTTCTGCTGCTACGTAACTTAAAACTCTGATATTATTTTCTATTGTATAATTATTCATACTCTGGAATATTCTTGTACTCTGATGTAAATTGTTGTAATAAGCAACGCAAAGTTCTATTGTTTGTTTTCTGATGCGTCGTGTTCTCAAAGCACTCTGGGCTTTCCTTTGTGGGAAGTTTGGGTCGTTTCAGAAACTCAATCCCTTAAAATGATCTTTCGGTATTGCATCGGGAAAATTCTTAGGTTTCATTGTTAATTCACAAGGAATTTAAGCCAATCTTGAAAGATTGAAGCAATTTGGGGGCATCGAAGTTTTGTAGAACGTCAAAGATGTTCAAAGATTAAACAGAAAAATGGTTGTCCTAAGTTGATTCATCTTAAATGCAACAGACAAGCGCATTCTGTAACAACCTAAGATTTTAACTAAATAACTAAATTTAATTTGGGTTTTTATTCTCTAAAATGAATTAAATAAGGTTTAAATATAAAATTTAACTTGATAATTCTCTATATCTAAGTTTGAATAATTATTTTGTTTTGATTTATAAAAAAAAAATGGATGACTTACTTTTGAAACTATGTTTAAGATTTTATGAATAATTACAATATTAATAAGTAATGGCATTATATGATTCAATAATAGTATTAAGTAAAATTATTAAATGATATATACAAAATGTTATAAGGGCTATTAAACATTCGTTTAGACCAGTTTATACTTGGTAAATCATACATGGATATATTTAATAAATAATATAGAAAATAAATTTTAAAATATTAGCTAGTTATAAATATTTTGTTAAAACCTTATGTAATAAAGAAGTCACATTTATAAGAGTGCAAATTTGTTACAAATATAAGTGTTATAATGTTGTAACTAAAATTCCAGTTTATAAATAAATAAATTAGATCTTTTTGCCAAGCATGGATTGGCCAATTTTAAATTAAAATATAGGTGTCCTAATGCATGTGAATGTTGTTCCATATGGCTTCGATTAAGGTGATAAGTAAATTAAAAATATATATAAGGAGAGCATTTCCTTCCCATTCACTTCAGTTATTTTTCCATTCCTGGTGAAAATTCCTTTCTGTTGTATTCTTTCTCCTTCCATTTCAAGCTTGCAGTAAGTGAAATTTAGGTTTCCACTTCAATGAAAAATCAAAATCTCCCAATCCATCCACTTTCAGCCAAGTGATCCACACGAAAGTTATCTGAATCATAGTTTCAGATTTTTTTGATGTTAACAAATCGAGTTTTCGTTAAGAGTGGAGAAAGGAATTAATCAAAAACAGTGAATGGCCAAGAATAGGTTCAAAGCTTCAAAAAATAATAACTCACAATCCGCTTTGAATTGATCGACGCCGTCAGCACCTTTGCGATCAGCATGGAAGGTAGTATTTTTCATGCAAGTTTGGAGAGATTCAGTGATGAAGATTTGGAAAGTTAAAAACTAGGTTTAAGGTTTGGCGGAGATTCAAGCAGCGATAGAAGAATCCGAGCATGGAGCGGTGATGAGGATGAAGAAGGCTTCACTCTAGCATAATTTGGTGAAGTTCGGTGCTTAAATCAGGGGTGGAACATCGTTCGGGTTTAGGCATTTCGGAGCTCCAGGTCTTTGACATGGGAGGATCGCATTTCGTTAGAAGGCTCTGGAGTTGAGGCGAGTTGATTCAGTCGATTGAGGAGAGGACGGCGAGTTTGTGTATGGATTCAGATTTAAGTTTGGTGAAGGAATGGGTGCGTGCATGTGCACAGCGTACACGAACACGATGGGTTCAGGGAAAACAGAAGGAAGATGCGGAGGAGAGAAAGAAGAAGGGTACGGGCTTGTTGAGTGGAAGAAATACATGGGCCGGGACTGTTTCGTTATGGTGAGAAATTAATTTAATTTAATTTAGCTAATCTTTAAATAATCATATAGTACTCGGTATAAGTCCGTTTAACTTGATGTTGAAGGCGTTGGAATCATATGAATTAGTAAAACACATTTACGTAAAACATTGATGCTTTTGTTTAAGTATAAATTATAATAAAATAAAAAGAATCCTTGTATACAATATATATATATATATATATATGTATATAAATGTTGAACATCGATATTAACTTAATCCCAAATTATGTATTAACAGAAAGACCATTAGCTGCTAAGGGGAAATAGATCGGAAGCAGTACGTGTAGCTGTAACGTGGTTCGTTCATAAGGAACTCAGATAATGAAAATTTTGGAGCATAAATGGTGAGAACATCTAATTAAATTATTATTTAAATTAGTAGTTGTCGGATAAATTTAATTTGTTGGATAAGGATGATATTGTGTGAATGGATGTGCATGTAAGTAGATGACACACTGAACACTACAAAGCGCTATTGACATTAACACTTGTGCACAGCTGAATTGCTGCTTATTGATGATGATTATAATTCATGATCATCTGACTCCTATGGTTGATTTATTATGTTTGTATGATGCATACTCAACATCATGGTTATGAAATCTTATAGATGATCGATTTAATTCTCCTTCCATATAAATGAAGATTTATTTTTCGGATATTAAAATATTATTCTTTTAAATTAAGTTTTAATTTGAAAAAGATTTTTAATTTAAATATAATATTTTATAATATCAGACCGCTCTAGGATAACAAAAGAGGATGGTGTCTAGGCTTGGGTCTGGAAATTCAGTTTCCTGCTCTCCCTGGCTATCCCAAACTAGTCTGACGGACGGGACGGTTAATTAAAATATAATTTGAAAATAAATGTGAATTATTTAAACTTAGAAACAAATTTGACTTTTTTAACCTATAATGCCGCATAGAGTCCATTCATGAATATTAAGTTAAATTTCAAATAAAAGGGATTTGGAATTTCAATTGTTTACAACCTATTTAAATTTAAATTAGGTTTTGAACTGTGAATGATTTTTGATTAAACTTAACAATCAAATTTGAAATAAAGTTATTTGAATTGGAAATAAAAAATTCAATTTGAAAGGATTCGAGCGAATTTTATTTAAATCGATTTATAACACGCTACAGCGCGACAGTTCGTAAATATTGATTTCAAAAATTTAAATGGTTATAACTTAATGGTTTGAAATCGGTTTGACTTGAAAAAAAGAAATGTTGATATTCAAATACAAACATTTTTGAATAAAAGAAAAATTTTCGAATTTCAATGTACGATTTCAAGTTATATTCAAAACAAATCTAGAAAAGGTCGTTGTAAGTGCAGTTCGGCAAGCGTAACGAAAATCAAATGAATCAAGTTTAAAATTTGAGAAAATTTATGATAAATCTTACTTTATTTATTTAAATTAATTAGAATTGAAATAGTTGAGTTTTTTGAATGATTTGAAACATACTTGATTTAAATGGCTAATGCAGTACTTTTGGTAACGTTTCCAGACGTTATTATCGCTTTTCCAAAGATAAATTTGGTTTGGAGATATAAATCATGAACCATTATTTCAAATGGTTAAAGGGATTTTTAAATGGTTTGGAATGATTTTGAAGGAGTTAAATATTTGTATATCGAGTTGATCTCAGAGATTAGTCGATTTAACTTTATTAAAACTTATGTTCGAATATGAATTGTTCGGATTTTTCGTAAATGTAATTATAATCCAAATGAAGATTTGGTAAATTGAAAGACTGGAGGAATAGGGTATGTATGAAATAAAAAGATTGGTAAACCGAATATTTGATTTCAAAGAAAGAGTTAAAATGATTTGTGATCAATCAAACCTTGTTTTGTAAATGAATGAACGACGATTGGAAGGAAAGCTGAATTGAAAGATCCGGATGGTCCATAATCATTGTTTATTAATACGCTTATTACTTGGAAAGGCCGGTGTGACGACCCCAAAACCCCGTACGATGGTGTTAAGGGTAATCTTTGGAATATACACATAAACAGATAATAGCATAACAGAAATAAATAAATACACCAGATAATGTACAAATAATACACTGGATAAACATAATCATCAGAGTTACGCAGTATACAGGATCATACTTAGTACAAATACAGTTCAGCTATACATAAATATCTACAGCGGAAAACAAACATAATATGTACAATAGGAGCTGAACAGCATAAAAGAGATAAATGATAGAATCCATCTTCAGCTCCAGCTATCCAGAAAGAGCCTGCTAAAACCTGAATACAAGGTTGCCCGTGTAGAAAGAGGGGCACCCGAGTTTGCAAGTGAAACAAACTACGAGTCAGTCATGGGACTAGTATAAGAAATCTACTTAACACATTTTATAATATGGCCAACCACAGGACCACGCCACTTTCGTGGAACAGGCTAACTCCATTGGATTGCCAGTGCTTAAAACAAGTAATTCTTTTAAACTTCGCAACGCTTTTTACAAAAATGAAGCCGATATAAGACTCAAGTCCCATCACACAATGCAACGCAAACCGGAGGATAGAGTTTTACCTTATATCGACCAAGATATGCTTAATACGGGTAAAGTAAAATCACTTAAAATGTAAGTTTTGTCGTTTAATTCTTAATTAGACTCCAACTGTAAAATAGAAAGAGAACGATTCCCTAGGTATTAACCCCGAAGGCCGAAACCAACATCAGACCAATACCCAGCAAACCACCCATCTTAGCTCGTTTCCAGTTAGTTTCTAATTTTATATATAATCATAAATATCAATCAAAGACGGCATTAAAGCCCCATACCACTATGTCGCCATATATAGGTATACAATCAAAACTGCACGATGTCATATTAGAAAATTGGATTTCCGTCATGAACCAAGGCAAAAGATAGTCCTTACCGAATTCGAGACGCTCTAGCCCGTGTCTCAGTAACAGCCACAACTGCACCTTGGATCGTCAGGGCCAGTCCACATGGAGTGGATTATAATGCCTAAACAATGCGTTTCCCCGCCCTATGGGGCGTAAATGACCCAACGAATGGCTCCACTGGTCCTGGATCGACCGATATATCCAAGGCGCCTCGCAACAGCAACAACCACACAGGTGAAAATAGTATAAATGTCATCCAGTTTAAGCACTGACACCACCTCTAGCTAGAAAGAAACACACGTCCCCCTCGAGGTCCTCTCCTGTTTCTAGTTCATACCGGGGTGTGAGGCTCACGAATTCATGTTATACACAAAGCTATGCCACAAGGCCGTGCTTTGATCATCAACCACAAGACTTTGCTTTTCAACAAAAGCATTGATCACTGCATCTTAGCATGACACACATGCAATTCACACCATGCGACTGATGGCTATCAATCACACAGAACGAATTCCAATGTCAGACACACAATCTATTTACAAGTCCGTTCTGGGTCTGAACGAAAACAGAGGCACTATATACCTCGCATACCCATCAATTTCCACGTACGTCTGGACGATCACCACTCATTATCCATATTTCGGGATGCCGCCCAATCAGGACATCAGTTATCATCCATCCGAGGTGAAGATCTCCGGTCTTCGACCACCGTCTTCATCATCGACTTCTTATCGTCGATTCAGTTATTCAGAATGGGATAAACCCGGTCTTTCTGAGCAACTCGCGTATATAATAAACAAGTTCTACACAAACACGACATACGCCTCATTCCAATTCATCATCCACTAACTGTAAATTAGTAAGAGAACGATTTCCCAAATATTAACCCCGAAGGCCGAAACCAACATCAGATCAAAACCCAGGAAACCATTCGACTTAGCTAACCTTCAGTTAGTTTATAAATTTCATATTCAACCATCAAATATTCAATAAACTAGGTAAATTCGGTTTATTTCCATTCCATATCGTTTATAATATTTTATAATGATTTATCGCTATTTTTATTCATTTAAAAATAGCCAATTTATTCAAACGACGCTTCAGGTCATAACGCGGCCGTGGCGCTTTTTTTCTTCAGATTTGATTTACACATATTTGAAAATCTAACCATTGGATCCTCGAAAAATTTATATCATTAGAAAGATCTTTTTAAAACGAATCCAACGGTTCCAGTTTGGGAAAATCTGATGGTCGGATCTCCCGGTACACTCGTTTGAAGTTTCGATTTCAAAATATGAACTGCAGCGTCGTTATTCAATTTAATTTAATTATATATATATATATATAATCGATTCTGAAGCTGTTTTTCTTCAGATTTGAATTAAACATTCCAGACAATCCAGCCGTTGGATATTCACAAAGTTGGTGTCGTTGGAAAGATATTTCCAAAGCGAACTCAACAGTTTCGGTTTCGGGAAAACCCGATGGTCGGATCTCCCGCACTAATCGTTTGAAATCACGGTTTCAAAACACGAACTACAGCTTCGTTATTCGAATTATTTTGATTATATTTATATATATATATATATATATATATATATAATCTATTCTTCGATTTCAAAACTATATTCTTTTCATACATTTGATAAAATGATATTTTTATCCAAAGACATTTATTTCAACACTTCACTATTTTTAACAATTCATGTATATAATAAAAATTTGATTTTTATTGTAAAACTATTTATTTCAAAACACGACTATTTTATATAGTTCATATAGATGATAAAAATATGATTTTTATTATAAAACAATTGATTTCAAAACACGACTAATTTATATAAGTCATATAGATGATAAAAATATGATTTTTATTATAAAACAATTTATTCCAAAACATGACTATTTTATATAGTTCATATAGATGAAAAAAATATTATTTTTATTATAAAACAATTGATTTCAAAACACGACTATTTTATATAGGTCAAATAGATGATAAAAATAGGATTTTTATTATAAAACAATTTATTTCAAAACATGAATGTCGTTCAACACATGAATTTCTATTCAACACATGAATTTCTATTCAACACATGAATTTCTATTCAACACACGAATATAGTTTCAACACATGAAAATAATTCTAACACATGAATATTATTGAAAATTTCGGCAGCATAACGGCAGGGTAGTTAAAACCGGGGCTGTCCCTAGTACGGCTCCTCGCTCTACGTTAAAGCCTTGCAGTTTTTGACTATGGGGATTTCATGCATCTAGTTCGCACGCAGAAGCCATTTTTATTTTTTTATTTTCCACAAACTAATCCTATGTGGTTTCAACCAAATAATTCTCAACCACAAATGAGTATTTTTCAACCACAATCAATCAATTTCAACCACAAACAATTCTAATCAACCATTCGCTATCAACCAATTTTCATACTAATCACAACCAATAAATATTGTCCATGGTTTGTGGACGAGGGGAGTATATATATATATATATAAGTATATTTCACTACACTTCAACACATATATAATTTTTACAACGCATATATAACTTATACATCGAACGTACAACTTATACAACGCTTATACATGAGGTGTACAACGCTTATATAACTGATACATCAACTATATAATTTACACATCATCGTTTTCCATATCGTTTATAATTCAAAAAACTCACATTGGGTTCCACTCCACCAAAAATAGCAGAAGGCTTAGAAAAATATCCGGTCTCTTCTAAAATGTAGAAGACGTCCGCACGAGTCCACTGTCTCTTGTTTCACTGAATTTCGTCAGCAAACGAAAAAGATATGATTTTTACAGTGAAATCAAAAACCGTAGCGCTTTAAAGTGCTATAGAATAGTTGAAATAATATACCAGCCGTACCTCCACGAAACCTTCAAAACTAGGTTTTCAATTTGTGGCAAATCTGTGAAGTATCGCGCCAATCAGTCGGCGCCACGTGAAAGAGCGTCGAGAGACGCCTCCGCGCGTGGGTGAGGCGTCAGGTCCGATCGCCTCTGGCGATCCCTGCGGCAGCGTGAAGTCGTCCAATTCGGGAGCTCCGTTCTCGACGTACGGTGCACGAGGGAGCTTGATCCCGGTATTGAAGAGTGGAGAGGGTTCTTCAAAAAGTTCAACTGGGTCGGGGTGTAATTCTTCGTGGTTTGGTCGGAAAGCAGACGGGAAAGATGGAGCGGTTAATCGTCGTCGAGATCTGAAGGGGTCGGGGGGAGAGAAATGATGTGGCCCAATGAGATTTTTTTTATATTTATAAATTTTAAAAATCCAAAAATACCCTTTTTCACACACGAACCCCAATCCAGACCCAACGACGGTCGTCCCTAGCTAAATACCACCATTCCGAACACAATGGGATATGTTTCGTAGGCCCATTCGACTGTTTCAGTCAGTTTTTCTTCAAATTAAAATATAAAGCATTCAATATTTGATTTGAACGCACATTTCAATTTTCCGGGGCCACATACTGATTCCAAAAATTCCCGAATAATAATCCAGCTATGTTTTGACGATACGGTCCCAACAAAACTAGTTTCGTCGAATTCTGAGCCCGTTTGAAAAATGGCCCTTTTCTGGTCGATCCAATTTAATAGAAATCGACCAAACACATTTTAATTTTCCACGCTCACATGCTAGCTTCAAAAAATTATGAAATTTGACACCTAGCAATAATTTGACATCCCGGATCCAACAAAAGTGGTTTCGTCGAATTCCGAGGTCGTTTGCAAAATGGCCATTTTCACGGGCTATATAAACTCTATAGCGACTTTTCTGAAAATTCATTTGGCCATAACTTTTGCTTCCCACTACGAAACTTCGATTTTTCAGATCGTTAGAAAGATATTCACTAACAGATTTAAATATTTTTGGTTTCACTAAAATCCGTTTTAATTTGCACCCGGTACAATCAGTTAAAGTATGAATTGAAATTTCGAAACTACCGCGCCATTTTGGGCCTTGTTTATAATTATAAATAATTATATTCATTTTCAAACATCGATTCAAACTTACTTTTCGTCGTTATTATTTAAAATATTTATTTAAAAATTTTATATTCACTAAAATAGCCAAATTAAAATTTTTAAATTGGTTCAGATTTTCCGGGTTGTTACAGCCGGGATCAGATTTAACTCCACTATTCCAAGTAATAATACGACGCATGAAGCATATTCAAGACTTGGAATCGATGAATGAAGACCGTGGTTCTTCACAAATCAAACGAACTGTCTGCCGATTGGTTTCTTTATTGAATAGCTACAGTAGAGAGATGCCCCTATTACCGGAGTGGCAGGAAGTCCAGACGTATTGGGAGAACTTTCGGATTTTTGTTCCGTTCAGACCCAGGACGGACTTGTATGGATTGTGTGTCTGACAATGTAATTGACGGCGTAACACTGATTTCCGTTGATATGTATCTGGTTTGTGACGTATTAGCTCGAAGTGGTTATGTATGGATGGAAATCAGTGGTCATGTTGTGAATGGACAATGTGACATACTTAAGATACGAAATGAGCTTGTACGATCAAGGCATTGCTTCTCTAGGCATGATTTGTGTATTACTTGACATCGACAAACCTCACACCCCGGATGATGAGAAACTGGCGGTTAGGTTGTGTATATATACGAATTGATGATGACCACTGCAGCAGTGGGAAACCACTTATGACTTATGGAATAGGGTATGTTCGGGGGCCATGTCTTGTCGAAAACCGTTGATCTACCTCGCGATTTGTATTGGTGTCCGCATCTGGATGAAAAACTCGTGATTACATTTCGTTTGTGTTCCGATTGATCTTTCGTGCCAGGAATTATCAAGTTGGAAAACTCAAATCTTCAATACATGCCACACGGTTTTGGTTTGTATATATATGGCGACATAATATTATGGATATTATGTTGTCTAGGATTTATACGTTTATTTGCGAAATGGTTTTCCATGCTACGTAATAATAATATTAAAAGAGGATTTTACGTATGAAGGCATATTTGGTTATCATATGATAAAACTTGCCCATTTGGTGTCCGCTTGCATTGTGTCATGTGGGACGAGCTTATGATAGCTTCATTTTCAAAAAGGTCATTGCGTATTTATATGCACGGGTGTAGTAGATCCGTTCCGCATTAGCGGCGTGGTCCGGTGAATTTCCCAACTTTAAAATACACCTTAAAGCCACTGTTTTATGTTCTCACACCAGTCCCATGACTGACCTGGAGTTAATTGTTCCTTCCTAACTCTGGGTGCCCATTAATTTCCACACGGGCAGCTAGTAGTTTAGTTTTGCAGTTATAGATTGTTGGAGCAGGATTCAGAGCGCTTTTAGAGTTGGAGTCCACGCTAGTGTTTGGAGCTTCCTCTATATCATAAGGTTTCTTCCGTTGAGAGTATATTTTCTTTTCTTCCGCTGTATGTGTTGTAACTCTGATATTCTATGTAACTCTAATGTAATATTGTTCTACGCAATGAAAAGTTCGGTTATTTTTTTCAGTATATGGGTGTACCCATAACAATTCGTCTTTGTGAACAATTTAAGTTAGTTTAATTACCAGCGAAAATTGGGAAAAAAGGCTGGTCGTTAAAGTTGGTATCAGAGCTTTGGTTATACAAAGCTATGGGGTACGTACATATTTGAACAAAAGATCGGACTCATCAGAGTTATATTGTCTCATTAGAGATAGGGTTATAATGCCCTATAATGAGATTTCAGAATATTATGATGAGAGAGCGTACTTTGAAAATAGATTATTTTGAAACAAAAGTAAGTTGTTTTAAAGAACGTAATCCTTTTGAAAGATAACTTTTAGTAAGAATTTTCAAGTATTTTTATTCTCATGATTGGACTATCGAATATTGGAGATTTTGAATATACGCCTAGCTAACGTATATCCGAAATCCAATATATAATAGATAGATATAGAATCACATTCTAGTCACCCGGGGATGATCTGATGATGATTGCAACATCATCAGTGCTCATTTTCGAGTTTCGAAAGTGGGATGACTATATGACTCCAGTTAAGACGTCGAGGGATACTTGAATTATTTTGATATATTGAAACTATTAAGAAGGAATTTAAAGTAAGGTCAATGTGTTATAAATGCAAAACCAACTATTTTATTTCAGATGTAAACCATACTTAAGAATTAGAAGAACATGTAAGTTTGAAAATTTATTAAGAGATTATATTAAAATACCACCCAAACTGCAAGATAAGTAAAGTCATAACAAATGCTTGAATATGATCTAATAATTTGTAATCATAAAAGATATTATACCTCTCAAGGAATGTTAAAAGATGATAAAAAAAAGGTTTGAGTCGATACCTAACATGAATTGTAAAGGATAAAATGCAAGTTAAACTATTTCAGTTGTATGTATATTTTAGCAAATCCAAACCCCTCAAGAGGTTAGAAAGAATTTTTTTTTAGGTTAAGAAATTAGGTAAACAAATGATTTAATTTGTAACAAACATCTAAGTAGGGAGAAAACTGCCCTTCTTCCCTATTGAAACCTTTTGGGCAATTCAAACAGAAAATATTTTAAGAGTAATCATTTATGATGCAAGGGAATGAAATTTGAAGTAAGACTTACTTAAAAGGAAGTTAATGAAACCAAGTGTTCCAGGAATAAATAATCTGTAATTGTATCCTTAGGTTCGCTCGACTTTCCTACCTTGGCCTAAGTTAGCTTCATCGTTTAAATTCGAACCATTTATTAGTGGATAGCGTCGTTCATACCTTCTTATCTTGTGAACTTGGTCAAGTATCGTAACTCGAACTGCCATACTTTTGGTATCCATTTTGAGATTGAACCCTTATTTATACATCTTTACTTGATTTGAGTACATGAAATTGCTTTTATCTCATATATGTATACCCTTTGTATCCTTTGAGGTCGAAATCAAGATTTAGTTCAAACTAAATACCTTGTTAATATAAGTAATTATGTTAACAAACCGCAACAAATAGGGCTACATAATAAGAAGGAAAGGAAGATTTAGATCTTCGGAGTATTAAATTTAAAAATTAGGTTCTGAAGATGTTAAGGTTAATATTAGAAACAACCCTAGCTTTAACATGTACACGCGTAATCAGAGTGCGCAGAGGAAGCGTGATGGTATATTAATAACACTGTTTCAAGAAATTTTTGGCCCGTGCTACGCACACGGGTAGTGATGCGTCCAATGTTGCATATTATTGTTTTAAGAATAGTAAAATCAGATGTTTCATATATTTTTTGTTGTGGTATGGTATATAGTTTTATTATTCATAAAGTGACTTAAATTATTATTAAAAGGGAATTGAGCAAAAGGATTTTACAAACATTTTTGTTTAACGGAATCTTAGTCCTCATAACACATATTCATGCCTATTTTAGGCCGTTGCCACCAAAATGTTCTATAAATAAAAATAATTATCACTTCATTGATAAACAATTTTTGATGTAGCTTGATCTATTTACAATCTGTCGTTTAGCATATTTGATTTATGTTCAGTTAGAAAATCGGTTTAATATAATTATTATGTGTGAATGAAAAGAATAATCATTACACTTTGGTAATTAAATATTATATCAATTGAGATATGTGAAATGTAGAACATGGTGCCAATATGATGCTGCCATTACCGTATTTAACTGGAAATTCAGCGCACATTTTGCATTCCTATTCAGCTAAACATTAAATGTTGTAAATAGACAAATTATAGTTTTTTTTTCATAAAACCATAGTTTGTACAACTATTCTTAACAATGCAGGAGTTGTAATGTATGCACCTCTGTTCGTTCTTCAAATACGAAATAATAAAACAGGAAATATAGAAATATTAAAATAGAAAAAATAGTAGTCTGTACATACTATATTAGGAAATAATAATAGTTAAAACGTAAAAACTGACATCTTTCAAAATCTTTGAGACAACGCCAGAAGGCTCCCCCTTTAAGGATAATAAAATCTCAACCCAAGACATTTCAGATTGAAATCAAGAACAAAAAGGCTGTATAGAAGAAAACTCTGTTAGATCTGAATCAAAAGTAGTGCGGGCCCAAACGATAATTTGGGAAAAGAAACTTGGATCCGCTTAAAGCAAATTCAAGCGTTGGGTTGTCCTGGATTCTTAATCCTTTCCAAAACCTGAGCACTGCATTCGATTCCATCTGCTCTCCGTGTGTGTGTAAATCAACTGTCAAGGAAATTCATATTAGGGGTTCAGAAATAAAAATGGTTGAGAGATGAGGATAGCTCAAGTTAGCATAATCCTATTTTATAACTTTAATCTATTCATACAACATCACCGTACTCATGTGGTTTACAATGCAAAACAATGAAGAACAAAACAAAACCATAAGAGGCACACACATGTAATGACTTGAAATCAGACAAACAATATAAATATAGACTCCTAACAAAACCGTGATTTCTCTACTTTAAATATGGAAGCATAATCAATCCCTAAACATTACAGCAGTGACATGAATTTAGTCACTGGCATTATAATATTGGATAAACATGTATTTTAATATAGAAAATACCACACAGCCCATCCCTTACAAATTCAGCTGGTTGTATATTGCATCTATTGATTCACAATTTGGTAGTATTAGTCAACAGCACAAGCACTCAACCAACGGAAACAAAAAAATGTAAGCAGAATTACTAAAATCATATATTCTATTTTTATTAAGATCTTAAAGTAGAATTTATATAAATGAATAACACAACTCTTAGTCCTTTTCTATTGAATTCCATAAAGATAATTAATTGATGCCCGCAGTCCCACATCTCGTCTGTAAAGTCAGTTTTGAGCAACAGTAGTCTAGCACGTCACTGTTGGCTTTGTAAAATAGCAGCCCTATAGAGTTGTTGTGTTCCATTGTATAGTCTATTGTAGCAACAATGCTATCACATGTACCAGTAACAAAGTAAATTTACATTGAACCACACATAACTTTGCCTTACAAACACAGCTTTGAAATATTATAAATACTCACTTTAGTTGCACCCAAGCAGCAACCACATTCATGTTGTCTTTTGCTCATGCTGCTAGTCTGGTAGGATCATGTCGGAACCTCTCCCTTATGCTCGCTGCTCATGTTTTTGCTCAGGTAGGATCATGTCAGCACCATTCCCTTATGCTCGCTGCTCGTGTTTTTGCTCGGGCCTCAACACAACAGCTTGGCTTTTCCAGCGTTTGGTTTAAGCTTGAATTATCGGAATAGATATGGATGCTGCAGTCAGATGGGTAATAATGCAGACATTTATAAGGTGCAGTGTTCAGGAGCACGGAGTAGCAACATAAGCAAATAACAAAGATAAAGATGGTAAAGCCATTAAAGCTTATCTAACAGCGCATGTAAAAAAAAGGCACGTAGGAGAAAGCAAACCTTCATAGGAAAATGAAGAATCGGTAAAGCAAAAGCAGGAGCCATGCTATAACAATGTGAAACAAATAGATATGTAGACTCATTGATTACCTCTAAAAACACATACTTGCAACGCACAAACAATTATATAAGTTGGTACGTAAGCAAACATTTATATAAGTTGGGATGTAAGCAAATATTTTATGCTATGACCCATACACACTCATTCACCCAAGCTATCTTGCATGCAAAACCCCACTTTAAACAATAGCCACACCTAGAAGTTCCCTTGTGTACACATGAATCCATAGATCTCAGCTGACCACACAAAAGATCGGTACAGCAATCACAGAAGAGTAGGTATGTTCATCTTCAGCCCCATATTTGTAATCAAGAAGGAAGCCTAACACAAATGTTAAAAATATGCGTTTTCAAAGAGTATCATACAATACGCCATCAGATTTTGAAACACATAAGCCATGTACTGACATCCCATTAGTGGGATCATTTACTAATGCTATTATGTTGGGCTAACGGGCTTCCAACGGCTGTATCAGTGCGTGCTTGTGTGCGTGTAATTTTAATGCAAATATTTATTCACATGACGGGTTAATGGTTAACAAAAAAATGAAGAATAGAGAAAATTGGGATGTAACCGAACCTAAACTACAAAACGCAGTTAATTCATAGGGCAGAAAGCAAAAAGGTCTATCAATTTTATTTTTTAATCAAACATAAATAAGTCTACAAGTTAGCAAAAATGACCTTCCCTTAGCAGTGACAGTGAAGGGACAAATTTGACATATTATAACACCATAAAAAAAACTATGCTTGAGACAATTAAGTTATGGTCATTGTCCAAAGCTGTACAATTAAGTGGAAGACAAAATTTTTGGGAACACGAATAAGGAAAAAATTCTGAGGAATAAAAGCAAAAAACTGAAAGCTTCAAAATTCACTTTTAATCTATAAATGTATATACATTTTTAGGCTACATTGTCCAGTGAGCGGAAGGCAGGTAAAATAAAATAAAATTGGTAATAGCAAAGCCAAAGAAAAAGAAAAATCGATGATAATAAAAAATTATCTCATTAAGAATAGTCGATGCAGAACCGTAAGGAAATAAGCAGAAGTTAAATCATACTGGCAGTAGTGAAAAATAAAATTGTAACAAATATTGGGTTATGAGAATGAATATGTAGAAAGAATTAAAAGTCATATCCACAATTTAGTTCCAGTTAATCTAAAGACAAAAGTATTTGACGGATTCGTGGAAGTCTTTCTAACCGAATGTTCCCATGGCGAAAAAGATCGACCCACTATTCAGTAAAATAACCTAGTTGGAAAGTACGCCCATCAAAGGTCAACTTAGTAGTTAGATAGATTCATTTACGATACACGTAGGTAACATTAACATGAGGCAGATGATATTTTTCAACACCTAGTAAAAAGCAAAGGAGAAATTAAAAAAATAGGTAAGCAACTAATATGAATTCATCAATCAAAATGCATCCTTACTTTTGACAGTCGCTGTAACGACCCTGAATTTTGGGGCCAAGTTAAAATTTATTTTAAGTGATTTTAAATGAGTTTTGATATTTAAAATAATCTATTTTAAATAATAAGGATCACAAATTTGGTTCAAATCGAAGTTAGAATGAATGAATTAATTTTAAATATAAAAAGAGCTAGAAATGGCGCGGTAGTTTGAAAAGTCAAACTTGAACTTTGACTAACCATACAGGATGCAAAATTTAACGGATTTTAGTAAAACCAAAAATATTAGAATCTATTTAAAAATATCTTTCCAACGAATCCGAAAAATCGAAATTTCATAGCGGAAATCAAAAGTTATGGCTAATTCAATTTTTAGGAAGGTCGGTGGGTAATTTGCATAGGACAAAAATGCTACTTTTCACATATGTAGGAATTTGAACTCGAAACCACTTCCATTGGTTTCAGAATGACGTTTCTGCATTGAAAAACAGTAAACACTTATATGTTTCGAGTTTCAGAAAATATTTGTTTAAAATTGTATTTTTGATATTAAATATATTCGTCCTGAAAATAGCCATTTTTCAAAAAGTCTCAGAATTGAACGAAACGAATTTTGTTGTGATCGTATCGGCATAAGAAAGCCAAAAATAATTTTTCCGGATTTTTCTGACTTCGTATGTGGCCCGGCAAAATTATATTTACGTTCGAATTAAAAATAAAAGATTTATTTGAAAATAAAAGTAAACCATACTGTAACTTCAGAATTGGACCATAGGGATAGCGCCATCGCGTTCAGAAGACGTCAAAACATTAAGTTCGACAGTCGTTGAGCGCGAATCGGAGGTCGTATGTGAAAACGGTATTTTCTTGAATTAAATAATTAATTAAATAATTAAAATAAAACCCTAAATACTAGTATATATACCCGTATACGTGAACAGTACCTTTCTTCCTCCTTCGTTGTTTGTGGCCGCCGAAACCCACCTCTCCTTCAAATCTTTGAATCCACTTTTCTCCTTCATCTCTCAACGGTTTTCAGCGTACCATATACCGATTCGAAGCTCTTTTCCGAGATCTTTAATTTGGTACCAATCTCCGCCGCCCCCGTGACCCGTGCCGCCGCCAGCCTCCACCCAAACGTCCGCCGCACGCAGCCACGTGGACCCCACCACGTCCAGCCGCAACCACCCCCCTTCCCGGTGAGCAAAGCCCCCTCCTTCCTGGTCCTTTTCCAACAAACGTCGCTCAATTTCATTCAGTAAATCAAGAGAAAATCGAGATTGAAGTTTTGAACAAAACTGAGTTCTTAAGGTGAGAGTTCACTTCTATTTTAATTAATTTAATTTAATTCATAATATGCGATGTGAACCTGCTATGAACAAATGCGATGTGAATCAGCTATGACCAAACCTCTGTATGTATGCTAGACCTAATGTTGTGAGTATTCACTTTATTCAAATTAATTATAGATCTGTTATTTGATGTATGAAGTATGATGTGTGAATTGTATGGTTGATGTTTTGAATGATTAGAAATAGTAGATCTGAAATTCATCATCGATGAATATATTTGCTGTTGTTATGTTTCATGGAAAAATAAGATTAGCGATGTGTGTATGACATGAAAACTTGAATCACTATAGAGGTAGGAAATTTAAGTTGGACGATGTTAATATGACATGAAACAAAAGTTAGAGATTTTATTGTTTTTATAAAAAGATTATATTTTTATTGATTATATAAAAAGTTATATATTTTGTTGTTATAAACAAAAGACCACATTTTTATTGCAAACATATAAAAGTATATGTTTTGTTGATTTAATAAGATGGATAGATTTTACATTTGAAATTTGTAAATATAGTTGCAATGAAAAACGGTGTTTAATTTTACATTAGAAATATGTAAATATGAAAATGCATTGATATAAAGAATAACATTTTTGTCATGTGATAAATATAAAATGCACTGTAAGGAAAATAACATCTTTGTTTATATGTTAAAAATAGAAATTTCATCATATGGAATTATTCACCGTATGATTGATTGACATTATTTCTTTAATGTTAAAGATAAGATAATTTTTATCGTAGGAAGGTATCAATTTTGTTAATGTAATAAGAAGAGTAGAAATTTACATTGTACAAAAAGATTGAATTTATATTTTTAATATAAGGATTAAATTTACATGGTAATGAAAAATAGCATTTTGTTAATATTATATATAAAATGTGCATTGTATGAAAAATAGCATTTTGTTAATATTATATATAAAATGTGCATTGTATGAAAAATAGCATTTTGTTATTATTAAATATAAAATGCGCATTGTATGAAAAATAGCATTTTGTTAATATTATATAGAAAATATGCATTCTATGTAAAATAGCATTTTTTTTGTCATATTAAAATTAGATAAATGCATTGTATGAAAAACAGAATTTTGTCATGTTAATAATATAATTTGCACTGTATGTTCAACTAGAATTTTGTCATGTTAATAATATAATTTGCATTGTATGTTAAACTAGCATTTTGTAATGTTAAAAATGCATTGTATGTTTAACTAGCATTTGGTCATGTTAACAATATAAAAATGCACTGTATGTTAAACTAGCATTGTGTCATGTTGAAAATGCATTGAATGAAAGGTAACATTTTGACATGTTATAAAATAGAAAATGCATTGTAAGAAAATAAGCATTTATTTTTAGTGTTAATAAATATGAAATGTAAGGCATGTAAAATTAACATTTATTGTTAATGTTAATAAAAAGGAAAATGTATTGTAGGTTAAATTAACAATTTTTTTTTATGTTAATTAAAAAATGAAATGAATGCATATTAAATTAACATTCATTTTTGTTATATAAAAAGAAGGGATGATTTAGCATTATTTTAATGTCAAGATAAAAGTATTTTTGTCATTTTTATTTAATGTTTAACATATAAGAATGCATTGTATGTGAATGGTATTTTTGTCATTTTTATTTAATGTTATAAAAATATAAATTTGCATCGTATGATAAAATAGCATTTTGAAAAAAAAATGAAAATATTTACCGTATGATTGATTGATACTTATTTTGTTAAAGATGAAAATGTCACCGTATGATTCATTAACATTATTTTTAATGTTATGTATTAAGAAAATGAACCGTATGAGATTAACATTCGTTTTTGTTAATATTAGAATTATAGAAATTTTCACCGTGTGTTGAACTGACATTTTTGTCAATGTTAGAATGGGAAGTTTTCATCGCATGTAAGATTAACATTTATTTTTAATGTTAACAAATATGAAATGTAGGCATGTAAGATTAACATTTATTTTAATGTTAATAAATATGAAATATAATGCATATAAATTAACATTTATTGTTAATGTTAATAAAAAGGAAAATGTATTGTAGGTTAGATTAACATTTATTTTTAATGTTAATTAAAAGGAAATGAATGCATATTAAGTTAACATTCATTTTGATTGTTATATAAAAAGAAAGGATGATTTAGCATTATTTTTAATGTTAAAAGAAAAGAATTTTCATTTCATGTAAATTTAACATTAGTTTCAATGTTAATAAATAGAAGGTGCATGGCATGTAAATGTAACTTTATTTTAATGGTTATTAAAAGAGAATTGGCATTGTAAGATTTTTTACATTATTTATAATGTAAACAGAAAAGAGAATTTGCATTGTAAGATAATAAACATTATTTATAATGTAGATAAAAAGAGAATTTACCTCGAAGGAAACATATACATTATTTTAATGTTGGAAAAAAAGAAATGAAACTGTATGTAAGGTTTAACATTATTTATAATGTTAAATAAAAGAAATGAAACGTATGTAAGAATAACATTATTTATAATGTTAAATGAAAGGTAAGGAACTGTATTGAAACATTAACATTATTTATAATGTAGGTAAAAGGAAACTTACACCATAGGAAAGTGTTCATTATTCATAATGAAATTGGAAAAGAAACATATAAAGAAATAAATGGGATGGCACATTATAATTTACATTCTTAAATGAAAATTATAAAATATAAAAATAAATAATAATAAATTAAAAGAAAAGGTTCATCGTCTAATTCTTAATTATATTGTCATGTAAGTAGAAAAGTAAAAGATAAGAGAAACGACAGTTATATATAGGAGCGACGAGTTAAACGAACTATTTATGTATATATATATATATATATATATATAATTATAATTAAACGAATTGAGCGCGGTAGTTCGCGTTTTGTAATCAAACTTTTAAATGATTATACCAGAAGATCCGACCGTCGGATTTTCCCAAAACTGAAACCGTTAGGACCGTCTTGGAAAAATCTTTCCAACGATATAAGCTACGTTAAAATCCAACGGTTAGATTTTGAGGAAAGTGAAAAACAAAATTGATTGAAAACAGCGCCAAGGTCGCCCTTGACCTGAAGCGTCGTTAAATAAGGAAATTAATTATATTAAAATAATTAAGGCAAGAATCAATCGTTATAAAATAAAATAACGATACGAAATATGTTTTTCTCAAAATATATGAATGCGAGATTATTTGGAAAGACCGGGTTAATCCCATTCCAGATGATCGTACGATTTCAAGAATTCAAGTATGAAGACGGCGTATGAAGACCGTAAATCTCCCCTCGAATGGACAACAATCAAGACTCTGTATTGGTTTGATCCCAATTCAAGGGTCGGGGTAATTGCCCAAACGTACGTGTTGATTTCACGGGTTTGACCCTAGTTCAGACCTAGAGCATGGGTATAAATGGATAGTGTGTCTGACATCGTACCCCACAAAATATTATGTTGTTGATATTCAGTTAATATATAAACGATTGGTGGTAGAGAATTTATTCTCTACTTAACACCCGTTTATATAGTGACGGAAGATCAATAGTACGGTATGGAGTGACGGTGTGGCATACTAAGATGCAATGATCAGGGTTTCTTGTTGAAAAGCAGAACCTTGTGGTATGAAGAACATGACTTCACGAGCCTCACAAACCGGTAGAGTCTAAAAAGGGGGAAGGGAACGCAGGGAAAGTAGCACGTTTCTTTCTAGTTAGTAGTCATTTTACTTTTGGAGGATGATGAAATGAGGCGCCTCGGATAGGTCCTATAGGACCGGGGAACGTGTACTTAGGAATTGCCAATCCTCTAAGCTGTATGTGAGGACCGGCCCTGCAGGATCCAAGGGTTAACTGCGGGTAATCCTGAGACGTTAACTAGAGCGTCTCGAATCGGTAAGGAGTCCTCCTTAGCCTGGACTCATGATGGAAACCCAAATTTCCAATACGACCCCGACGGATTTGATTGTATTACTAGTATTGGAGGCATAATATATGGTACCTATGCTTCCTAGGATTGATACTTATAATTTGAATTGTTTTGAAACCATATACACTAATAATAGTATTAGTTACGTATTTGGCGTATTTAGCATGTTTAACCACCATAAGGTAAAACTCTATCCTCTTGGTATGCGTTGCATTGTGTGATGGGACCTGAGTCTTATGGCGGTTCCATTTTTCAAAAGACAGTGCGTTTTGTTACGTTTTACTTATCTGTATTGACACTATAGTTATGCACGGCAATCCATTGGTACAACCCGTTCCGCGTTAGCGGCGTGGTCTTTGGATTTGCCTTATTAGTATAAGTTATTTAAGAATTCTCACACCAGTCCCACGACTGACCCATAGTTTGTTTCACCTTTTTTTTTTTTGCAAACTTGGGTGCCCTCTCTTCTACACGGGCAGCCAAGTAGACAGGTTCATTCTTTGCTTGGAGCTTTTCTTTGTAGCTGCTTATTTTCTCTCTCTTGGATTCTGCTTGGGAGAAGAGGTGATGACTTGGAGCTTGAAGACTTTTTGTTTCTATTGGCATCTTTTCTTTTCTTTTTAGACATCAAACTTATTTCTTTTCTGCAAACTTGTTGTAATAATCTTAGTTTTCTGTGACTGTGGAATTTCTGTGATTGATAACATTATATTTTTCCGCTGCTATAATGTTATTACTCTATGAATCTCCTTTGCTATATTGTATCTGTGTTCTGTTTTATTGTATTTATGTTGTATTCCAAAAATGATTTCTCCTGCTTTCACTTGTGGAAGTTTGGGGTCATCACAGTTGGTATCAGGGCTTTAGTTTACAAAGCGGAGTACAACATATCTATAATAATTCGTTTACATAGAATCACTATATTCTATGGCGAACAGTTCATGAGATACATAATAGCCAGTCACTTTATCGTCATCTTTTCATTCATCCTTCGATCTTTTAGAATCACCTTTTCTGTTGTTTTGACTCTTTCCTTGATCATACGTTCGAAGAAGACTAAGAGAAGTGGCGATGTTCAATTGGCACATGTTTACGAAGGAGCGAAAGGACCAACTTCTTCGGTGGAAGGCCTGATGTTATAGGCGGTACTATTTCTGTTAAAACGTTTCAACATTCTCTGTGTTTATTCTTCCTCTTCTCCTCTTTTATTTTTCTTTTCCCTTTTCGGGGACGAAAAGTTTTTAAGTGGGGGAGACTGTAACGACCCTGAATTTTGGGGCCAAGTTAAAATTTATTTTAAGTGATTTTAAATGAGTTTTGATATTTAAAATAATCTATTTTAAATAATAAGGATCACAAATTTGGTTCAAATCGAAGTTAGAATGAATGAATTAATTTTAAATATAAAAAGAGCTAGAAATGGCGCGATAGTTTGAAAAGTCAAACTTGAACTTTGACTAACCATACAGGATGCAAAATTTAACGGATTTTAGTAAAACCAAAAATATTAGAATCTATTTAAAAATATCTTTCCAACGAATCCGAAAAATCGAAATTTCATAGCGGAAATCAAAAGTTATGGCTAATTCAATTTTTAGGAAGGTCGGTGGGTAATTTGCATAGGACAAAAATGCTACTTTTCACATATGTAGGAATTTGAACTCGAAACCACTTCCATTGGTTTCAGAATGACGTTTCTGCATTGAAAAACAGTAAACACTTATATGTTTCGAGTTTCAGAAAATATTTGTTTAAAATTGTATTTTTGATATTAAATATATTCGTCCTGAAAATAGCCATTTTTCAAAAAGTCTCAGAATTGAACGAAACGAATTTTGTTGTGATCGTATCGGCATAAGAAAGCCAAAAATAATTTTTCCGGATTTTTCTGACTTCGTATGTGGCCCGGCAAAATTATATTTACGTTCGAATTAAAAATAAAAGATTTATTTGAAAATAAAAGTAAACCATACTGTAGCTTCAGAATTGGACCATGGGGATAGCGCCATCGCGTTCAGAAGACGTCAAAACATTAAGTTCGACAGTCGTTGAGCGCGAATCGGAGGTCGTATGTGAAAACGGTATTTTCTTGAATTAAATAATTAATTAAATAATTAAAATAAAACCCTAAATACTAGTATATATACCCGTATACGTGAACAGTACCTTTCTTCCTCCTTCGTTGTTTGTGGCCGCCGAAACCCACCTCTCCTTCAAATCTTTGAATCCACTTTTCTCCTTCATCTCTCAACGGTTTTCAGCGTACCATATACCGATTCGAAGCTCTTTCCGAGATCTTTAATTTGGTACCAATCTCCGCCGCCCCCGTGACCCGTGCCGCCGCCAGCCTCCACCCAAACGTCCGCCGCACGCAGCCACGTGGACCCCACCACGTCCAGCCGCAACCACCCCCCTTCCCGGTGAGCAAAGCCCCCTCCTTCCTGGTCCTTTTCCAACAAACGTCGCTCAATTTCATTCAGTAAATCAAGAGAAAATCGAGATTGAAGTTTTGAACAAAACTGAGTTCTTAAGGTGAGAGTTCACTTCTATTTTAATTAATTTAATTCATAATATGCGATGTGAACCTGCTATGAACAAATGCGATGTGAATCAGTTATGACCAAACCTCTGTATGTATGCTAGACCTAATGTTGTGAGTATTCACTTTATTTAAATTAATTATAGATCTGTTATTTGATGTATGAAGTATGATGTGTGAATTGTATGGTTGATGTTTTGAATGATTAGAAATAGTAGATCTGAAATTCATCATCGATGAATATATTTGCTGTTGTTATGTTTCATGGAAAAATAAGATTAGCGATGTGTGTATGACATGAAAACTTGAATCACTATAGAGGTAGGAAATTTAAGTTGGACGATGTTAATATGACATGAAACAAAAGTTAGAGATTTTATTGTTTTTATAAAAAGATTATATTTTTATTGATTATATAAAAAGTTATATATTTTGTTGTTATAAACAAAAGACCACATTTTTATTGCAAACATATAAAAGTATATGTTTTGTTGATTTAATAAGATGGATAGATTTTACATTTGAAATTTGTAAATATAGTTGCAATGAAAAACGGTGTTTAATTTTACATTAGAAATATGTAAATATGAAAATGCATTGATATAAAGAATAACATTTTTGTCATGTGATAAATATAAAATGCACTGTAAGGAAAATAACATCTTTGTTTATATGTTAAAAATAGAAATTTCATCATATGGAATTATTCACCGTATGATTGATTGACATTATTTCTTTAATGTTAAAGATAAGATAATTTTTATCGTAGGAAGGTATCAATTTTGTTAATGTAATAAGAAGAGTAGAAATTTACATTGTACAAAAAGATTGAATTTATATTTTTAATATAAGGATTAAATTTACATGGTAATGAAAAATAGCATTTTGTTAATATTATATATAAAATGCGCATTGTATGAAAAATAGCATTTTGTTAATATTATATATAAAATGTGCATTGTATGAAAAATAGCATTTTGTTATTATTAAATATAAAATGCGCATTGTATGAAAAATAGCATTTTGTTAATATTATATAGAAAATATGCATTCTATGTAAAATAGCATTTTTTTTGTCATATTAAAATTAGATAAATGCATTGTATGAAAAACAGAATTTTGTCATGTTAATAATATAATTTGCACTGTATGTTCAACTAGAATTTTGTCATGTTAATAATATAATTTGCATTGTATGTTAAACTAGCATTTTGTAATGTTAAAAATGCATTGTATGTTTAACTAGCATTTGGTCATGTTAACAATATAAAAATGCACTGTATGTTAAACTAGCATTGTGTCATGTTGAAAATGCATTGAATGAAAGGTAACATTTTGACATGTTATAAAATAGAAAATGCATTGTAAGAAAATAAGCATTTATTTTTAGTGTTAATAAATATGAAATGTAAGGCATGTAAAATTAACATTTATTGTTAATGTTAATAAAAAGGAAAATGTATTGTAGGTTAAATTAACATTTTTTTTTTATGTTAATTAAAAAATGAAATGAATGCATATTAAATTAACATTCATTTTTGTTATATAAAAAGAAGGGATGATTTAGCATTATTTTAATGTCAAGATAAAAGTATTTTTGTCATTTTTATTTAATGTTTAACATATAAGAATGCATTGTATGTGAATGGTATTTTTGTCATTTTTATTTAATGTTATAAAAATATAAATTTGCATCGTATGATAAAATAGCATTTTGAAAAAAAATGAAAATATTTACCGTATGATTGATTGATACTTATTTTGTTAAAGATGAAAATGTCACCGTATGATTCATTAACATTATTTTTAATGTTATGTATTAAGAAAATGAACCGTATGAGATTAACATTCGTTTTTGTTAATATTAGAATTATAGAAATTTTCACCGTGTGTTGAACTGACATTTTTGTCAATGTTAGAATGGGAAGTTTTCATCGCATGTAAGATTAACATTTATTTTTAATGTTAACAAATATGAAATGTAGGCATGTAAGATTAACATTTATTTTAATGTTAATAAATATGAAATATAATGCATATAAATTAACATTTATTGTTAATGTTAATAAAAAGGAAAATGTATTGTAGGTTAGATTAACATTTATTTTTAATGTTAATTAAAAGGAAATGAATGCATATTAAGTTAACATTCATTTTGATTGTTATATAAAAAGAAAGGATGATTTAGCATTATTTTTAATGTTAAAAGAAAAGAATTTTCATTTCATGTAAATTTAACATTAGTTTCAATGTTAATAAATAGAAGGTGCATGGCATGTAAATGTAACTTTATTTTAATGGTTATTAAAAGAGAATTGGCATTGTAAGATTTTATACATTATTTATAATGTAAACAGAAAAGAGAATTTGCATTGTAAGATAATAAACATTATTTATAATGTAGATAAAAAGAGAATTTACCTCGAAGGAAACATATACATTATTTTAATGTTGGAAAAAAAGAAATGAAACTGTATGTAAGGTTTAACATTATTTATAATGTTAAATAAAAGAAATGAAACGTATGTAAGAATAACATTATTTATAATGTTAAATGAAAGGTAAGGAACTGTATTGAAACATTAACATTATTTATAATGTAGGTAAAAGGAAACTTACACCATAGGAAAGTGTTCATTATTCATAATGAAATTGGAAAAGAAACATATAAAGAAATAAATGGGATGGCACATTATAATTTACATTCTTAAATGAAAATTATAAAATATAAAAATAAATAATAATAAATTAAAAGAAAAGGTTCATCGTCTAATTCTTAATTATATTGTCATGTAAGTAGAAAAGTAAAAGATAAGAGAAACGACAGTTATATATAGGAGCGACGAGTTAAACGAACTATTTATGTATATATATATATATATATATATATATATATATATATATATATATATATATATATATAATTAAACGAATTGAGCGCGGTAGTTCGCGTTTTGTAATCAAACTTTTAAATGATTATACCAGAAGATCCGACCGTCGGATTTTCCCAAAACTGAAACCGTTAGGACCGTCTTGGAAAAATCTTTCCAACGATATAAGCTACGTTAAAATCCAACGGTTAGATTTTGAGGAAAGTGAAAAACAAAATTGATTGAAAACAGCGCCAAGGTCGCCCTTGACCTGAAGCGTCGTTAAATAAGGAAATTAATTATATTAAAATAATTAAGGCAAGAATCAATCGTTATAAAATAAAATAACGATACGAAATATGTTTTTCTCAAAATATATGAATGCGAGATTATTTGGAAAGACCGGGTTAATCCCATTCCAGATGATCGTACGATTTCAAGAATTCAAGTATGAAGACGGCATATGAAGACCGTAAATCTACCCTCGAATGGACAACAATCAAGACTCTGTATTGGTTTGATCCCAATTCAAGGGTCGGGGTAATTGCCCAAACGTACGTGTTGATTTCACGGGTTTGACCCTAGTTCAGACCTAGAGCATGGGTATAAATGGATAGTGTGTCTGACATCGTACCCCACAAAATATTATGTTGTTGATATTCAGTTAATATATAAACGATTGGTGGTAGAGAATTTATTCTCTACTTAACACCCGTTTATATAGTGACGGAAGATCAATAGTACGGTATGGAGTGACGGTGTGGCATACTAAGATGCAATGATCAGGGTTTCTTGTTGAAAAGCAGAACCTTGTGGTATGAAGAACATGACTTCACGAGCCTCACAAACCGGTAGAGTCTAAAAAGGGGGAAGGGAACGCAGGGAAAGTAGCACGTTTCTTTCTAGTTAGTAGTCATTTTACTTTTGGAGGATGATGAAATGAGGCGCCTCGGATAGGTCCTATAGGACCGGGGAACGTGTACTTAGGAATTGCCAATCCTCTAAGCTGTATGTGAGGACCGGCCCTGCAGGATCCAAGGGTTAACTGCGGGTAATCCTGAGACGTTAACTAGAGCGTCTCGAATCGGTAAGGAGTCCTCCCTAGCCTGGACTCATGATGGAAACCCAAATTTCCAATACGACCCCGACGGATTTGATTGTATTACTAGTATTGGAGGCATAATATATGGTACCTATGCTTCCTAGGATTGATACTTATAATTTGAATTGTTTTGAAACCATATACACTAATAATAGTATTAGTTACGTATTTGGCGTATTTAGCATTTTAACCACCATAAGGTAAAACTCTATCCTCTTGGTGTGCGTTGCATTATGTGATGGGACCTGAGTCTTATGGTGGTTCCATTTTTCAAAAGACATTGCGTTTTGTTACGTTTTACTTATCTGTATTGACACTATAGTTATGCACGGCAATCCATTGGTACAACTCGTTCCGCGTTAGCGGCGTGGTCTTTGGATTTGCCTTATTAGTATAAGTTATTTAAGAATTCTCACACCAGTCCCACGACTGACCCATAGTTTGTTTCACCTTTTTTTTTTTGCAAACTTGGGTGCCCTCTCTTCTACACGGGCAGCCAAGTAGACAGGTTCATTCTTTGCTTGGAGCTTTTCTTTGTAGCTGCTTATTTTCTCTCTCTTGGATTCTGCTTGGGAGAAGAGGTGATGACTTGGAGCTTGAAGACTTTTTGTTTCTATTGGCATCTTTTCTTTTCTTTTTAGACATCAAACTTATTTCTTTTCTGCAAACTTGTTGTAATAATCTTAGTTTTCTGTGACTGTGGAATTTCTGTGATTGATAACATTATATTTTTCCGCTGCTATAATGTTATTACTCTATGAATCTCCTTTGCTATATTGTATCTGTGTTCTGTTTTATTGTATTTATGTTGTATTTCAAAAATGATTTCTCCTGCTTTCACTTGTGGAAGTTTGGGGTCATCACAGTCGCCTCCCTTCCCAGAAATCTACCATCACAACAGCTTGAGTGCCAAAAAGTCAAATCAGCTGGTTTAAAAGCAGGTGCGGTTTCAGCCTAACCTACATCAGTATTTATTTGCTAATCGTCAATACATACAGCGAACAATGCTTTGCAGCCCGTATGAAAATTGAAGCGTGGGTACAAAACCAGTGAAGCATTAAAGATTAAGAGTCTATAGACCTCTGTATCGTTCATTTCTCGTAGCAAAATGAACTAAATATACAAATATCAGTTACTTAACAATATGCTTAGTTGAAAAGCCAATGGGAGAAACCTCAGCGAAAGGCTTAGTAAGCTTGATTCAAAAAACACCTTCTTCTGTCTCATACAGTATTCCTAAAAAAATTCCATTAAAAATATCTTGCATTATTAACCAGAAAATATGTAAAAGATGTATAAGACCTACACCACATTAAACCTAATTAAGTAGCAAAATGGCAGCAGATAGTAGATTAAAGAAGATGCGGAAGGTGGACCAAGAAATAAGGCATAGTGATTCATAAAAATTAACTAAAATTTAATGCCCAAACAACAATAGAGGATAATTTAAACTGAAAATGCAACCCGTACCTGCAGTTTTGTCTATATTTTACGATGGCCTGAAAAATGGAACTTCCACTTTCATCTGTACAATCTGCACAACTCAAATTTTTAGAGGACCAAAAATATTCTCAATTCCTCTTTTGAATGAGCTTGTAGTAACATAATCTAATTATGTTTATCATTATTTTAATCCGTTCGAGTGAAAAAATAATAATTAAATGAAGCATTATTAACATAAACATTTTTCTGTCATATAAGCATTTTGAATTACAAAACATAAACATTTTTCTGTCAGTTGTTAATCAATCAATGCAAAAGCTTACGTTTCAAAATGAGATTTGGGAATTTAAGTTGGGCTGCAAATTCTGTAGGACGTAGAACCCTATTTTGAAATGAAGACACACCTATTTAATCGCAGCTTCAATATAAGCATTGATCTGAAACGAAAACAAAAGAGATTCAACGCAGAATCGTGATTAGTATGTAGCAATCAAAAGGGAAAATAAATAAGGTGTAAAAAGAGGCAACAGCAATAAGATACCTGAACTGAACCGTCTTTTCGTTTGTTTTATTTTTGGTTTTCGTTCCTCCTTCGATCTGTCATGTATAAGTTTAATCCCAACTGGAAACATGACAAAGCGGTAGGTAGAGGTGGTCGGTGGTTGTTAGGGGTAAAATCGGTTGAAATTGGATCCCATCAGAATGGAATAAGGGTTTCCAATCTGCAGCGAGATCGACGTTGTCGTGGATTGGGAATAGAAATGCGACAGTGATTTTAAATTCGAAATATTCAGGGATTTCCCTTCTTTTATCTGGACCAGCGTTTCAGAAGTATGAATTTACTATGATAGAGCAGTTGAAGTTTAAGCGAAGAAGTTGAGGAACGAATTGGAACGTGCGCTACTTTATCGTTTGAGTAAGTAATGGAAAAAAAATGCAGACAGAAACAAAGAGCTTTATTTTGAAATACGGAATGAACAACAGTGCCACGTTTGCAGTTCCATTTTCCTGTTTTACTATTTAAGTAATAGATTTGTAATCATAAAAGATATTATACCTCTCAAGGAATGTTAAAAGATGATAAAAAAAGGTTTGAGTCGATACCTAACATGAATTGTAAAGGATAAAATGCAAGTTAAACTATTTCAGTTGTATGTATATTTCAGCAAATCTAAACCCCTCAAGAGGTTAGAAAGAATTTTTTTTAGGTTAAGAAATTAGGTAAACAAATGATTTAATTTGTAACAAACATCTAAGTAGGGAGAAAACTGCCCTTCTTCCCTATTGAAACCTTTTGGGCAATTCAAACAGAAAATATTTTAAGAGTAATCATTTATGATGAAAGGGAATGAAATTTGAAGTAAGACTTACTTAAAAGGAAGTTAATGAAACCAAGTGTTCCAAGAATAAATAATCTGTAATTGTATCCTTAGGTTCGCTCGACTTTCCTACCTTGGCCTAAGTTAGCTTCATCGTTTAAATTCGAACCATTTATTAGTGGATAGCGTCGTTCATACCTTCTTATCTTGTGAACTTGGTCAAGTATCGTAACTCGAACTGCCATACTTTTGGTATCCATTTTGAGATTGAACCCTTATTTATACATCTTTACTTGATTTGAGTACATGAAATTGCTTTTATCTCATATATGTATACCCTTTGTATCCTTTGAGGTCGAAATCGAGATTTAGTTCAAACTAAATACCTTGTTAATATAAGTAATTATGTTAACAAACCGCAACAAATAGGGCTACATAATAAGAAGGAAAGGAAGATTTAGATCTTCGGAGTATTAAATTTAAAAATTAGGTTCTGAAGATGTTAAGGTTAATATTCGAAACAACCCTAGCTTTAACATGTACACGCGTAATCAGAGTGCGCAGAGGAAGCGTGATGGTATATTAATAACACTGTTTCAAGAAATTTTTGACTAGTTAGTAAGGGAAAAACTTCTAAACAAGACTTGATATTTAAATCAAGAATGAGAAAGGTTATATGTTTTAGATTTCAAGTGGATTTAAATAAAAAAAGTGTTATTCAATTGTGAGAATATAAGTACTAAAACGTGAAATCCAACAATTAAAGATACAAAAATTATTCAGAAAAATCTTGAAAATATCGAAAACAATTTTGAATTCGAGCTAAAGGAAGTTAAAGGACTTATGAATTGTAAATGATTGTTTAAACTTTAGGATGTGGAAAGGCTTATTTGGAAAAATTGTTTAAGAAATCATATTGACCAAATTTGATTGAAACAGAAATTGTATAGTTATTTGAACATTAACTTCGGTGAATATTTGGATGTTTGAAATAAATCGGGGTTATGAAGCTAGATAGGATTCTCAAAATATTCGACTTTGTTAGATATGAATAAGATCATTTATTTTGAAGTGAAACATAAATGTATATTTGAAAGCTGGAATTTATTTCTAAGCAATCGAATTTGTTTTCCAGATACTTTGGATATGATGGATAGTTATAAGAGTGGTTTTCAAATAAAAAAAAATTCGATGACTTGAATCCCGATGAATTGAAATGTTTGGAAAATATATAAGTTGAAGGTCTTTGTAAATTATAGATTGCAAAAAGTGATATGCAACTTTATGATATGAAACGTTTTGATTTGTTCGAGTAACCGTGACTAAAACTGGGTTGTGAAGAGTGATTAGACTGATGGGTGATACTTAGTTGCCCTGTCATGTGGATGAACTCCTCGAACTAATAATGTATAGATTTCCGTATGAATGTATGAGCTTTGAAAGCAAATCTAGTTTTGAAAATCCCAAAGAGCAGTATGATTTTCTATATGAAAGAATATTGTATGTCAATGATTTGGGGGGGATTCCAAGTGTGAAGAAATCATTTTCAAATGTTAGTAACAAGAAATTGTAATTATGATTAAAACTCAAATTTCTTTAAATTGATCTTTGAATTGACCTCTCCAAATATATATATATATATATATATATATATATATATAAATTTCTGGTATAACAATTTAAGTTATATAAGTTTTGATATTAAAAGGCTTTACAAATCTAATCGCATGAAATGTTGGTTTGGCAAGTTCCAAGCTTAATAAAAGTTGTAAGAAAATTTTCTGACAAATAAGATTTAATTTTATAACTCTCCTTTTCGAGGACGAAAAGCCTTAAGGGGGGTGAATGTAACAACCTAAGATTTTAACTAAATTTAATTTGGAATTTTATTCTCTAAAATGAATTAAATAAGGTTTAAATATAAAATTTAACTTGATAATTCTCTATATATAAGTTTAAATAATTATTTTGTTTTGATTTATTTAAAAATATGGATAACTTACTTTTGAAACTATGTTTAATATTTTATGAATAATTTCAATATTAATAAGTAATGACATTATCTGATTTAATAATGATATTAAGTAAAATTATTAAATGATGTATATAAAATGTTATAAGGGTTATCGAACTTTCGTTTTAGACCAGTTTATATTTGGTAAATCATACATGGATATATTTAATAAATAATATAGATAATAAATTTTATAATATTAGTTAGTTATAAATATTTTGTTAAAACCTTATGTAATAAAGAAGTCACATTTACAAGAGTGCAAATTTGTTACAAACATAAGTGCTATAATGTTGTGACTAAAATTCCAATTAATAAATAAATAAATAAGATCTTTTTGCCAAGCATGCGTTGGCCAATTTTAAATTAAAATATGGTGTCCTCATGCATGTGAATGTTGAGCCATGTGGCTTGGATTAAGTGATAAGTAAATTTAAAAAAAATATAAGGAGAGCATTTCCTTCACATTCACTTCAGATATTTTTCCATTCCTGACGAAAATTCCTTTTAGTCGTACTCTTTCTCCTTCCATTTCAAGCTTACAGTAAGTGAAATATAGGTTTCCACTTCAATGAAAAATCAAAATCTCCCAATCCATCCACTTTCAGCCAAGTGATCCACACGAAAGTTATCCGAATCATCGTTTCAGATTTTTTTTTTTGATATTAACAGATCGAGTTTTCGTTAAGTGTGGAGAAAGGAATCGATCAAAAACAGTGAATGGCCAAGAATAGGTTCAAAGCTTCAAAAAATAATAACTCACAATCCGCTTTGAATTGATTGACGCTGTCAGCACCTTTGCGATCAGCATGGAAGGTAGTATTTTTATGCAAGTTTGGAGAGATTCCGTGATGATGATTTGGAAAGTTAAAAACTAGGTTTAAGGTTTGACGGAGATTCAAGCAGCGATAGAAAAATCCGAGCATGGAGCGATGATGAGGATGGAGAAGGCTTCGCTCTGGCATAATTTGGTGAAGTTCGGTGCTTAAATCAGGAGTGCGACATTGTTCGGGTTCAGGCATTTCGGAGCTCCAGGTCTTTGACATGGAAGGATCACATTTCGTTAGAAGGCTTCGGAGTTGAGGCGAGTTGATGTAGTCGATTGAGGAGAGGATGGCGAGTTTGTGTATGGGTTCGGATTTAAGTTTGGTGAAGGAATGGGTGCGTGCATATGCATGGCATATACAATCACGATGGGTTCAGGGAAAACAGAAGGAAGACGCGGAGGAGAGGAAGAAGAAGGGTGTGGGCTTATTGAGTGGAAGAAATATATGGACCGGGCCTGTTTGGTTATGGTGAGAAATTTATTTAATTTAATTTAATTTTGTGAATCTTTAAATGATCATATCGTACTCGATATAAGTCCGTTTAACTTACTGTTGAAGGCGTTGGAATCATATGAATTAGTAGAACACATTTATGTAAAACATTGATGATTTTGTTGAAGTATAGATTATACTAAAATAAAAAGAATCCTTGTATACAATATATATATATATATATATATAAATTTCGAACATCGATATTAATTCAATCCCAAAATATGTATTAACAGAAAGATCATTAGCTGCTAAGGGGAAATGGATCGAAAGTAGTACGTGTAGCTGTAATGTGGTTCATTTAGAAGGAACTCAGATAATGGAGATTTTGGAGCATAAATGGTGAGAATATCTAATTAAATTATTATTTAAATTAGTAGTTGTTGGATAAATTTAATTTGTTGGATAAGGATGTTACTATGTGAATGGATGTGCATGTAAGTAGATGACACACTGAACACTGGAAAGCGTTATAGACAGTAACGCTTGTGCACAACTGAATTGTTGTTTATTAATGATGATTATAATTCATGATCATCTGACTCCTATGGTTGATTTATTATGTTTGTATGATGCATACACAACATCATGGTTGTGGAATCTTACAGATGATCAATTTAATTCTCCTTCCATATAAATGAAGAATTATTTTTCAAATATTAAAATATTATTCTTTTAAATTACGTTTTAATTTGAAAAAGATTTGGAATTTAAATATAATATTTTATAATAATATACCAGACTGCTCTCGGATGACAGAGAGGATAGTGTCTAGGTTTGGGTCTGTAAATTCAGTTTCCTGCTCTCCTTGGCTATCCCTAACTGGTTCGACGGACGGGATGGTAAATTAAAATATAATTTGAAATTAAATTTGAATTATTTAAACTTAGAAACAAATTTGAATATTTTTAACCTATAATGCCGCATAGCATCCATTCATGAATATTAAGTTAAATTCAAATAAAAGGGTTTTGGAATTTCTATTGTTTACAGCCTATTTAAATTTAAAATAGGTTTCGAACTATGAATGATTTTTTATTAAACTTAACAATCGAATTTGTAATAAAGTTATTTGAATTGGAAATAAAAAATTCAGTTTGAAAGGATTCAAGCGAATTTTATTTAAATCGATTTATAACGCGCTACGGCGCGACAGTTCGTAAATATTGATTTCAAAAATTTAAACGGTTATAACTTGATGGTTTGAAATCGGTTTGATTTGAAACCAAAAAAGAAACGTTGATCTTCAAATACAAACAGTTTTGAATAGAAGAGAAATTTTCGAATTTCAATGTACGATTTCAAGTTATATTCAAAACAAATCTAGAAAAGGTCGCTGTAAGTGCAGTTCGGCAAGCGTAACGGAATTCAAATAAATCTAGTTTAAAATTTGAGAAAATTTATGATAAATCTTACTTTATTTATTTTAAGTAATTATTATTGAAATAGTTGAATTTTTTGAATGATTTGAAATATACTTGATTTAAATGAATGTTGCAGTGCTTTTGGTAACATTTCCAAATGTTATTATCACTTTTCCAAAGATAAATTTGGTTTGGAGATATAAATCATGAACCATTATTTCAAATGGTTAAAGGGATTTTTAAATGGTTTGGAAAGATTTTTAAGTAGTTAAATATTTGTATATGGAGTTGATCTCAGACATAAGTCGATTTAACTTTATTAAAACTTATGTTCGAATATGAATTGTTTGGTTTTTCGTAAATGTAATTGTAATCCAAATGAAGATTTGGTAAATTGAAAGACGGAGGAATAGGGTATGTTTGAAATAAAAGGGTTAGTAAACCGAATATTTGATTTCAAAGAAAGAGTTAAAATGATTTATGATCAATCAAACCTTGTTTTGTAAATGAATGAACGATGATTGGAAGGAAAGTTGAATTGAAAGATCCGTACGGTCCATAATCATTGTTTATGAATACGCTTATTATTTGGAAAGGCCGGGATCGGATTTAAGTCCGAAAACCATTCCAAGTAATAATACGACGCATGAAGCAAATTCAAGACTTGGAATCAATGAATGAAGACCGTGGTTCTTCACAAATCAAACGGACTGTCTGCCGATTGGTTTCTTTACTGAATAGCTACAGTAGAGAGATGCCCCTATTACCAAAGTGGCAGGAAGTCCGAACGTATTGGCAGGACTTTCAGACTTTTGTTCCGTTCAGACCCAGGACGTACTTGTATGGATTGTGTGTTTGACACTGTAATTGACGGCATAACAATGATTTCCGTTGATATGTATTTGGTTTGTGATGTATGACCTCAAAGTGGTTATGTACGGATGGAAATCAGTGGTCATGTTGTGAATGGACAATGTGACATACTTAACATATGAAATGAGCTTGTACGATCAAGGCATTGCTTCTCTAGGCTTGCTTTGTGTATGACGTGACATCGACAAACCTCACACCCTGAATGATGAGAAACTGACGGTTAGATTGTGTGTATGTAAATATATATATATATATATATATAAATTGATGATGACCGCTGCAGCGGTGGGAAACCACTTATGACTTATAGAATAGGGTATTTTCGGGGGGCCATGTCTGGTTGATAACCGTTAATCTACCTTGCGATTTGTATTGGTGTCCGCGTCTGGATGAAAACCCCATGATTACATTTCCTTTGTGTTCCGATTGATCTTTCGTGCCAGGAATTATCAAGTTGGAAAACCCAAATCTCCAATACGTGCCACATAGTTTTGGTTTGTATATATACGGCGACATAATATTATGGGTGTTATGCCATCTAGGATTTATACATTTATTTACAAAATCGTCTTCCATACTAAGTAATAATAATATGAAAAGAGGATTTCATGTATGAAGGCATTTTTGGTTATCATTAGATAAAACTCACCCACTTGATGTGCACTTGCATTGTGTGATGTGGGATGAGCTTATGATAGCTACATTTTCAAAAAGGTCATTGCGTATTTATGTACACGGGTGTTCACATGGAGTAAACCCGTTCCGCATTAGCGGCGTGGTTCGGTGAATTTCCCAACTTTAAAATATACCTTAAAGCCACTGTTTTATGTTCTCACACCAGTCCCATGACTGACCTGGAGTTTATTGTTCCTTCCTAAAGTCTGGGTGCCCATTAATTTTGTGACGACCCGCCCCGCACCAACCGACATTTACTCCAAAAGTGCGCTGTACCCATGTCCAGTTAGCACGGGACGGATCGTCAGAAGAAAAAGGGAAGAAGGAAATGAACTAACAAGGAACCTGTAGAATGTCTCACAGCGCATGGAACAAAATATAATAACAACATATTTGACATAAAACAGATGAGACAGTGCATAAGCTGAAAACAACTAACATAGCAGCGGAAAATCCAAGTACAGCTTATGATCCAAAGTTAACATTATTACAACTTTTCAAACTATCTCAAAGAGCAAAAGCAAGATAAAGGAGGTACACTACTAATGCCCAAGTAGCGACCACCAATGACACAGGGAGAATATCTATATATCATACGTGGAAGCCTCCTGCTCACCTCCGAATCAGCTACTCGCGCATCACCAGCTAACCTGTCTCTAGTCTGCTCATGCGAGCCCCCAGAGTAATAAGAGGAGACATAAAACTCTGGGTCAGACATAAAGCCTGCTATGAGCGATAAGCATCTAAACAGAACAATAACAGGTAGACTAAAACATACCTAAACTTGGACCTGCAACCAAAGAGTTAGCACTACATACTGTACAACACTCTAAGGTGACATTTCAATTGGTGTAAAGGTAACGGGGGTGGGGATGTTCATGTCATAGTGATGGCAAACAATCAAACATAGCAACCATCCTCACATCTCTCACTCAGTGCATAAAGCATACGATATTCACCACTTCGATCACCTAACATACCTTGCTATGATCACTTTGCCCCATGAAGTCATAAATGGTTTCACTATACTGATACATAGCCACTAATCCTTTGATATGTCCACTTTGCCCCATGGAGTCGCAATGACCCCATTGCACTGGCTCATAGCCTCACTAATCCTTTACTATGTCCACTCTGCCCCATGGAGTCGCAATGACCCCACTGCACTAGCTCATAGTCTTACTACGCATCACTTTGCCCCTCGAGTCATAATGACTCTACTGCACTGATAACGTAGTCTTGCTACCATCACCTTGCCCCTCGAGTCATAATGACTCTACTGCACTGATAAGTAGCCCATCATCCAATTCCAGTGGTGAATCGAAGTTATGAACGTCGACAACTCCTTAGCACACGTCCCGCAGCAAAGTCCAACCATGAAGTGAACTCATTGGTTCCCCATTGGATCCTGAGCTCTAACTTCCATTTGGACTACCTTTGCATCTCGGGTTATTGGTCATCACCGGATCGGTTCGGATTCCCTCTTAGCCATCAGTTCGGTTCGGATCGAAGTGCTCCTCCTTCGCAGGATCGGATCGGGTCATCATCACCACAGCGGGTCGGATCGAGTCTCCATGTCCAATCGCCATCATCGGTTCGGGTCGTAATCCTCCAATGTGCCACAGTTCGGATCGACTTCTTCTAATCAACTCGGGTCGGGTCGTAGTCTCCAAGCCTCGTCGTAGTACATTGGTTCAGGTCGGGTACTATGGCGGATCGGGTCGGAGAACATCAGGCGGGTCGGATCGGACGATGCATGCCACGAGAAGAGCGAATAGACTGAAGAGTAAAGTATAGGGGCGGATCGGGTCCTCCCTCCATTCAGATCCGGATCGGCCTGTTTTCTGTACCTTTCCAGCAAGCAATTTACGCCACTTGACGGCGTTTTCGACCATTCTACCTATTCTAATCAATCAAAAAACACACCATACAGTCATACCAACAAGTAGAAGTGACCTCAAACACCAAAACATCAATATGATAGGTTAAAATGGATCAAACATACCCAAAACCCCATATTTCCCCTTAAGCATGTTTAGGTGAAACTAATGATGTGATTAGCAAAACTTAACCAAATTAACCCAAATTCATATCAGAGGTCTAAAACATCATTTCGAATTTTATAAATATTTTTCCAGAATTTTATCATGTTTAAATTCGCTAATTAACACTAATTACCCTTAATTAGCCATAATTAGTGAGGAACTATGCAAATCACTCACCTTAGCCACAAATAAACTTAGATCTGAAATAAATCTCTGATTTGGTGCGAATCCCAATGCTAAACAGCAGCTCTAACGTTGATTTGGTGTAGATCTCCCTTGATTTGATGTTGCTAAGCCCAATCTTCAAGTATAAAGTGATTTGGAGGTGATTTAGAGGTTGGAGGCCATTTTTAGGGTTTCTTAGAGGTAAGTGGAGGCTAGAAAACTGAAATGGAATGAATCCCTAACTCCTTTCAGCCTCCCCATAACCCTAATCCCGAAATGGGTTATTGGCCCATTCACTAATCACCCTATTTGGCCCGGTTAAGCAGTTTTTCACCTTCCAAACCTTATTTCAGCCATATCTCCCAAACGGTAAGTCCGTTTTTCACATGTAACCACTCTACGGAAAGCTAAACCATCAAACGAATCTAATGGAAGTGGTTTCAGGTCAAAATTCCTTCCCAATCAAAAGTTATGGCCAAAACAAGATCAGCTAGGGGCAAAATGGTCATTTAAAAAACGACAAAAATCATCAACATGGGAAATGAGTCAAATGGTTGTTTTCCAAAGTTACATGACCATACGACTTCATACGGGAAAGAAATAAATATTCTATGATTCTCCGATGCGTAGAATGCAGGTTGTTACATTCTCCCCCTTAAGAAATTTCGCCCCCGAAATTCCCTAACCAAAACACACAAAGGGTCCCGCATGCCTACCAACCATAAAACAACAATCAAACATGCAAAACAGGCAAAACAAGTCTATCCTAGCATACGGAATAACTAAATTACAAGGTAAATCTTACCAGGCAAAGAGTTCTGGATACATCTTTCTAATGCTCTCTTCTGTCTCCTAAGTGCAGTCATCCTTGTTCTCGCCCCACTGAACCTTGACTAGCTTCACCGCCTTCCTTCGAAGTTGCTTCGTATCGTGCTCGATAATACGAATCGGCTTGCGGTTCCCAACCGCCTCGGGTTCTACTTCGAAGTCCTCTAACTGATCAGGTGAAATAGTCATATCTGAGTCGTGAACGAACTTCCTTAGTTGGGAAACATGAAATACGTTGTGAACTCCCGCCATCTTCTCTGGTAAGTCAACTCTATACGCCAAGTTCCCGACTAGTTCAAGAACAGGGAATGGGCCAACAAATCTTGGTGCCAACTTGCCTCTCCTGCCAAATCGTATCACGCTCTTCAACGGAGAAATTTTGACAAACACCAAGTCACCAACGGAGAATTTTAAATCTCTTCTCCTCTTATCAGCATAACTCTTCTGGCTATCATGGGCAGCCTTTATGCGTTGTTGAATGGTCTTAATCTTATCTGAAGTTTCCCTCACCACATCTGGTCCAAGCATGAACTTCTCGCCTGTCTCTATCCAACATGATGGTGAGTTGCATGGTCTTCCGTACAAAGCTTCATATAGAGTCATACCGATACTGGATTGGTAGCTATTATTATATGCAAACTCTACTAGATGCAAATGGTCATCCCATGATCCACCAAAATCCAATATACATGCTCTCAAGAGATCTTCCAATATACGATTCACCCTCTCCGTCCGACTGTCGGTCTGAGGATGATATGCGGTACTGAGATATAATTCTGACCCTAGAGCCTCTTGTAAGCTCTTCCAAAACCCACTAGTGAACAACGGGTATCGGTCACTCACAATGCTTTTAGGTACTCCATGAAATCTCACTACCCACTTCATATACAATTCTGCTAACTTAGCTGCCGTTCTGGTCGATTTGACTGGTATAAATCTTGCGCTCTTAGTCAATCGATCCACAATTACCCGAATGCTATCATGTCCCGCTCTAGTCCTTGGTAAACCATCGATGAAATCCATCGAGACTTGCTCCCATTTCCATTCGGGAATTTCTAATGGTTGCAACAACCCACTAGGTTTCTTTTGCTCGGCTTTAACTAGCTGGCAATTCATGCATTTGGATATAAACTTCCCAATGTCTCTTTTCATTCCTTCCCAGTAGTAAGTTTGCTTCATGTCTCGATACATCTTATTACCACTGGGATGTATAGTTAGTTTTAAGTGATGACATTCTCTAAGCACTTCATCTCTCAAACCATTCACGTTGGGTACAACAAGTCTTCCATTCTTTCTAAGCCATCCTTCTCGATCAAGCCCATACAAATTCATCTCCTCGCCGTCGATGTCCATCTCTAACTTGGAGATGATTTCCAATATATTAGGATCGTCCCTCTGGTTGGAACCAATCCGCTCTATCAAAGTGGGTCTGATCGCCAAACTAGCTAGCATTTCTGGATCCAATTCGCACTTTGGTCTGAAATCAAACCCCGCGATATACAGTTGCTTCCATTCAAGAAACATAGCCCCTAAGCTGGCATGTCTCCTACTGAAGGCATCGGCTACCGCATTACCTTTCCCAGGTGTGTATGCGATATTAAAATCATACGAAGCCAAGAACTCTAACCATCTCTACTGACGGAGATTCAGATCCTTCTGGGAGAAGAGATAATTCAACGATTTATGATCGGTAAACAACTCAAATATTTCTCCCAAGAGATAATGTCTCCACATCTTCAGCGCGAACACGATCGCTGCCAGTTCCAAATCATGGGTAGGATACTTCTTCTCATGCGCCTTTAGCTGCCGACTAGCATAAGCTACAACCCTACCTCCTTGCATCAACACAGCACCTAGTCCGGTACCACAAGCATCCGTGTATACCGTCATTTCTTCATTCCCTCTAGGAATGACTAATACTGGCGCACGCGTTAACTTTTCTTTTAGACTCCTGAATGCATTCTCACACACTCCGTCCTAGACGAAGGATTGATTCTACTGAGTCAACTGAGTCAACAGTGCTGCTATCTTGGAGAAGTCCTGGATAAACTTACGATAATATCCAGCTAACCCCAAGAAACTTCTTACATCTGTTGCATTCTTGGGCGTAAGCCAATCCTGTACTGTAGCCACCTTCGCAGGGTCCAGGGCAATACCATTCTCTGAAACAACATGGCCCAAGAATCTCACTTCCCTTCTCCAAAAGTGACACTTAGAGAATTTCGCTTTCAATTGGTGTTTCCTCAACACCTCCATCACTATTCTCAAGTGTCCCTTGTGTTCCTCCTCTGTCCTCGAGTAAACAAGGATATCGTCTACGAACACAAGAACAAACTTATTCAACTGATCTCTGAATACTCGATTCATAAGATCCACAAAATAGGCTGGTGCATTGGTCAACCCAAATGGCATGACCAACCACTCATAGAATCCAGACGGCGTCCTAAATGCCGTTTTCGGAACACTTTCATCCGCTACTCGGAGCTGATGAAATCCTGTCGCGAGGTCCAACTGGGAGAACACTCTTGCTCCTTCCAGTTGATCAAACAAATCATCTATCCGCGGTAGAGGATACTTATTCTTCTTCGTCACCTTATTCAACTCGCGATAGTCCACACACAAACGAAGGGAACCATCTGCCTTAGTGACAAACACAACTGGTGCTCCCCACTCGGAGATACTTCTTCTAATAAATCCCTTCTTCAAAAGATCGCTGACTTACACCCCGAGCTCTCGCTGCTCCCTTGGTGCCATACGACGAAGTGGCATCACTATAGGTCTGGCATCTTTCACTAAATCAATACGGAACTCAATCTCTCGGTGTGGTGGAAGCCCGGTCACCTCCTCGAAGACGTCCGGATACTGGCCAACCACGGGCACATCTGACAACTCATCCTGCGGGATGTCGAGGGAATTTATAAAACTAGCCATTACCCCATCACAAGGTAGACTACCAAACACTACCCTCCGCCCATCATCCGCCCTAACTGTCACCAAAAAGCCCTTACAGTCTACCACCACCCCGTATCTTTGGAGCCAATCGACTCCCAATATGATGTCATAACCAGTAAAGCCCAAAACAAAGCAATCACAAACAAACATACATCCGTGACTCGATAAGACCACATTTCGGCAAATCATACTAAGGCTAGTCGAACCACCAATCGGGTTCGTCACAACCAATGGTCTATCGACTATCTCGGGTTCCAGTCCCAACCTATCTACCAGGTCACTAGATATGAAGGAACGGGAAGCCCCAGTATCAAACAAAACTTGAACGGGTACATCATAAATAAAAAAGAATACCTTGAATAACAACATTCTTTCCTTTCTCTGCCGCAGTTGGGACATTCGACGAAGAAGGAACAACATCAATAGCATATGCTTTCACAATCTGCTTCTCCTTAAGAGGTTGCGGACACTTATCCTTATGATGTCCCACTTGGCCACAGTTATAGCACTTCCTTTACGCTGGCTTGGCCCGACATTCTTTAGCATAATGGCCCTTCTTACCACAGCTGAAGCACTCAACATCTTTCTTGCTCTTTTTCTGGCCATCCATAGATTAGCTCCGTTTCCTCTTATTCTGAGAGTTGTTCTTGCCTCCACTGCCTGCTTGCAGCTTCGGCCCTTCTGCAGATGTAGCCTCAGTCTTTGACTTAGGGTAAAGACTCTCTGATCTCAATGCTTTCCCCACAATCGATTCAAAAGTCTCATCGATATGGTTGATAAGCCTTTCCCCCAAGTATCCATCCAAACCAGTAATGAACTTCTCATTCTTCTTCTCAGAAGTATCAATAAGAGATAGTCCATACTTCGAAAAAGTGTCGAACTCAGCAATATAGTCCGAGACTGCCCTACCATTCTGCTTGAGTTCCAAGAATCTCTTAAACAACACTGATTTCTGGGCAGCTGGAATGAACTTCTCGCTAAAGCGAGCTTTGAACTGATCCCAAGTAACCTGATCTTCTGGAGTAGCTGTTCTAATGGCATTCCACCAATTCATTGCTCGCCCTTGCAGCTGACGAGACGCTAGCCTTCTCTTCATTGCATCCTCGATACCCAAGTCGTCGAAGATACGATCACAGCTATCCAACCAATCCTGAACATCTGTGGCCGACTCCGTTCCGTGGAACGACTTCCCACCAAGGTTAGTGTAATCCTTGCACAACTTGGCGAAATCGACCCTAGGTGCCTGCACTACTGTACCACCACCAATTCCGGGATTGGGAACTGCCCCTTGCACCTCCCTAAGCAAGTCTCTCATGAGGTTAGTAAACATCGCCCTCATGTCAGCAACATTCCCATTATTAGCTCCCCTACCAGCGCCTCTAGCATATCGGCTCATCGTCAATCTGTAAAAGGGGAAACGCTTAACGAACCCATAGGTGCTAGTGCAGTACGACTTCATTCTTATACTACTAATAGTACATACATATATAGCTTTTGAAAACCAAAGTAATCACTAATACACGCTCTCATATACGTACTATCTCTCCCTAGTGTCTTTCCCTAGGTTAACTACGCAACCTAGAGCTCTGATACCAAATGTGACGGCCCGCCCCGCACCAACCGACATTTACTCCAAAAGTACGTTGTACCCATGTCCAGTTAGCACGGGACGGATCGTCAGAAGAAAAAGGGAAGAAGGAAATGAACTAACAAGGAACCTGTAGAATGTCTCACAATGCATGGAACAAAATATAATAACAACATACTTGACATAAAACAGGTGAGACAGTGCATAAGCTGAAAACAACTAACATAGCAGCGGAAAATCCAAGTACAGCTTATGATCCAAAGTTAACATTATTACAACTTTTCAAACTGTCTCAAAGAGCAAAAGCAAGATAAAGGAGGTACACTACTAATGCCCAAGTAGCGACCACCAATGACACAGGGAGAATATCTATATATCATACGTGGAAGCCTCCTGCTCGCCTCCGAATCAGCTACTCGCGCATCACCAGCTAACCTGTCTCTAGTCTGCTCGTGTGAGCACCCAGAGTAATAAGAGGAGACATAAAACTCTGGGTCAGACATAAAGCCTGCTAAGAGCGATAAGCATCTAAACAGAACAATAACAGGTAGACTAAAACATACCTAAACCTGGACCTGCAACCAAAAAGTTAGCACTACATACTGTACAACACTCTAAGGTGCCATTTCAATTGGTGTAAAGGTAACGGGGGTGGGAGTGTGCATGTCATAGTGATGACAAACAATCAAACATAGCAACCATCCTCACATCTCTCACTCAGTGCATAAAGCATACGATATTCACCACTTCGATCACCTAACATACCTTGCTATGATCACTTTGCCCCATGAAGTCATAAATGGCTTCACTGCACTGATACATAGCCACTAATCCTTTGCTATGTCCATTTTTCCCCATGGAGTCGCAATGACCCCACTGCACTGGCTCATAGCCTCACTAATCCTTTACTATGTCCACTCTGCCCCATGGAGTCGCAATGACCCCACTGCACTGGCTCATAGTCTTTCTACGCATCACTTTGCCCCTCGAGTCATAATGACTCTACTGCACTGATAACGTAGTCTTGCTACCATCACCTTGCCCCTCGAGTCATAATGACTCTACTGCACTGATAAGTAGCCCATCATCCAATTCCAGTGGTGAACCGAAGTTATGAACGTCGACAACTCCTTAGCACACGTCCCGCAGCAAAGTCCAACCATGAAGTGAACTCATTGGTTCCCCATTGGATCTTGAGCTCTAACTTCCATTTGGACTACCTTTGCATCTCGGGTTATTGGTCATCACCGAATCGGTTCGGATCCCCTCTTAGCCATCAGTTCGGTTCGGATCGGAGTGCTCCTCCTTCGCTGGATCGGATCGGATCATCATCAGCACAACGGGTCGGATCGAGTCTCCATGTCCAATCGCCATCATCGGTTCGGGTCGGAGTCCTCCAATGTGCCACAGTTCGGATCAGCTTCTTCTAATCAACTCAGGTCGGGTCGTAGTCTCCAAGCCTCGTCGTAGTACATTGGTTCGGGTCGGGTACTATGGTGGATCGGATCGGAGAACATCAAGCGGGTCAGATTGGACGATGCATGCCACGAAGAGCGAATAGATTGAAGAGTAAAGTATAGGGGCGGATCAGGTCCTCCCTCCATTCCGATCCGGATCGGCCTGTTTTCTGTACCTTTCCAACAAGCAATTTATGCCACTCGACGGCGTTTTCGACCATTCTACCTATTCTAATCAATCACAAAACATACCATACAGTCATAGCAACAAGTAGAAGTGACCTCAAACACCAATACATCAATATGATAGGTTAAAATGGATCAAACATACCCAAAACCCCATATTTCCCCTTAAGCATGTTTAGGTGAAACTAATGATGTGATTAGCAAAACTTAACCAAATTAACCCAAATTCATATCAGAGGTCTAAAACATCATTTTAAATTTTATAAAAAAATTTCCAGAATTTTATCATGTTTAAATTCGCTAATTAACACTAATTACCCTTAATTAGCCATAATTAGTGAGGAATTATGCAAATCACTCACCTTAGCCACAAATAAACTTAGATATGAAATAAATCTCTAATTTGGTGCGAATCCCGATGCTAAACAGCAGCTCTAACGTTGATTTGGTGTAGATCTCCCTTGATTTGATGTTGCTAAGCCCAATCTTCAAGTAGAAAGTGATTTGGAGGTGATTTAGAGGTTGGAGGCCATTTTTAGGGTTTCTTAGAGGTAAGTGGAGGCTAGAAAACTGAAATGGAATGAACCTCTAACTCCTTTCAGCCTCCCCATAATCCTAATCCCGAAATGGGTTATGGGCCCATTCGCTAATCACCCTATTTGGCCCGGTTAACCAGTTTTTCACCTTCCAAACCTTATTTCATCCATATCTCCCAAACGGTAAGTCCGTTTTTCACATGTGACCACTCTACGGAAAGGTAAACCATCAAACGAATCTAATGGAAGTAGTTTCAGGTCAAAATTCCTTCCCAATCAACAGTTATGGCCAAAAAATGATCAGCTAGGGGCAAAATGGTCATTTAAAAATCGACAAAAATCATGAACATGGGAAATGAGTCAAATGGTTGTTTCCCAAAGTTACATGACCATACGACTTCATATGGGAAAGAAATAAATGTTCTACGACCCTCCGATGCATAGAATGCCGGTTGTTACAAATTTCCACATGGGCAGCTAGTAGTTTAGTTTTGCGGTTATAGATCGTTGGAGCAGAACTCGGAGCGCTTTTAGAGTTGGAGTCCACGCTAGAGTTTGGAGCTTCCACTATATCATACGGTTTCTTCCGCTGAGGGTATATTTTCTTTTCTTCCGCTGTATGTGTTGTAACTCTGATATTCTATGTAACTCTGATGTAATATTATTCTGTGCAATGAAAAGTTCGGTTATTTTGTTCGATATATGGGTGTACCCATAACAATTTGTCTTTGTGAACGATTTAAGTTAGTTTAATTACCAGCGAAAATAGGGGAAAAAGGCGGGTCGTTAAACATTCCTTTCTTTTATTTGATCAAAAAAGGAAAACACAACTTTGCATGGACACCTGGCATCGCTGCATCATCAATTCACAAGGAATTTAAGCCAATCTAGAAAAAATGAAGCAATTTGGGACATCAAAGTTCCATAGAACATCAAAGACGTTCAAAGCTTAAACAGAAAAGTGGTTGCCCTAAGTCGATTCATCTTCAAAGAAACCGACAGATGCATTCCTTTCTTTGATTTGATAAGAAAAGGGAAGCGTAACTTTGCATGGACATCTAGCATCGCCGCATTATGGGACCTCCTGAATCACTTAAAATGGACCCCTATTCTATCAAAACATGTGGGCCACGAGGACTTTTTTATTGATTTGGCTGTTTCTACACAAGCAACTAGCTCGGCGCTTGTGCGCGAAAAAGATTGTGTCCAAAGGCCAGTTTACTACATTAGCAAGAGATTGTGTAACAACCCGAATTTCGACAAACACGATTTTTTTTAAAATCCAAATCTATCAAAGATCAAGTTGGCATGTCTAGTATCCTATAGAAAGTCAAAGATAAATAATCAGAGCTTATAATAGAAATCTCATAGCGGAAGGGAATAAAATATAATAGTAAGTAAATACTTAACAATATAGTGACACTTATCAAACAAGTGTCCCCAAGCTACAAAATATCAACTACCTGACTAACCTGCATGTTTGTCATGAGTAGGGAGTCAGAACGAAAGTTTTGGCAAATGGGCAAATTATACTTTCAACAAATAACACTACATATACCGTTCTATCACTGGTTCATATTTATTAGGTTATTCGGGTTTATTTACAAATATACTTTCGATTTTTCCACATGAATCATACTCATCTACTCCCCAACAGATTTAACTAATAAATCATACGTACGTAGCTAAATGACCAACATCTCAAGGTACTCCCCATAGTATCCTCCTTGTATGGTCTCCACCATCATGACATGGAAGCATATCTAACCTCCATCCAAAGCCCAGCCGCATACTGAATCTTCATCACTACGCCACATAAATGCATAGGACCATAATCGTTATGCCACGTAAGCGTATGGATCATCATATCCGAACTCCACGGTCAAGCTAAATCCCAACACAAAGTTAAATGCCCTGATGTCTACAATACACTGCCCAATGCATGCATCGAGTCCCTCACACGAATATGCTGCCTACTACAACCTAAGTTCTGCAATCGGGTTGCACCTATGCACGAAACTCAGTCGGGAGCTTTTGATACATGTAAAGGATAGCTTTGTTAAGCCTATAATACTGATACCTACATATAGGTCTGTCTCTTTACATAGTGGCTATGACCCCGCCCCGGCCCCTACCTCAACTACTGAAAGACTACTTCTAGAGCTAAGTGATGTGCTCCTAACATCCAATTTAAAGTATCTAATTGGCGGGTCCCTTATCCAATGTCTCGATAGTGAAAGATCTTTGGCCGATTTAGCTCTAGTCTTTCTGCATCCCATTGGCTGTCGATGATAGGTATCCAACGATTACTATCCTTATTTGTTGTTGTCCAACCTCCTCTGCAAGCAAAGCAATCGATGGATCGTCCTAAGGTCATTCGTCCAACTTTTTTGCTGCAACATCATAATTGCAGCCAAGGTATACACTTAGATGGAACTACAGCTATAACGCCCCGTAAAATATATATATATATATATATATATATAGTAGATTGGATAATTAAGTAATAATAGTAAGTTAAATAAACGATAAATGTAAAACAACTAGAAAAATGGAATTTTGGTCAATTAAGAATTTGACCAGGAAAATTTTATATTTGTTTTGTGACAAAATTCTGATATGTTTTCATACATAATATGTTGAAAATGGGGTTTGTATGAAGAAATTACAATTACATTAGATTGTACGGTAAATTGTACATACAAACGTTTGAATAAATAAAATAAATAAATGTCTAGGGATAATAATGAATGAATTGGAATAAAAGAATATTTCCATAGGGAATTTGAAATTCAAACGTATGGATAAGTAATAAGGGACAAGTAATAAATAAATGTTAATTAAATTGCACGCAAAATAGTATGTGCACAAAGGATGAAATTCAAATAGAATAAATAAATATATGGAATACGAATACGTATTAGTTAGCTAAAAGAATAATCCATGAAATTTGAATTTGTATGCATATATTTATATGCAAGAGGGGACTAGATTTGAAAACAAGGAAATCAATCAATCAAGGTAATCAATGTAATGAGGGAACATTTAATTAAATCAATCTATCCATAAATTAAGCAAATTCACTACCCATTTCAGGCCCTAAGGGGTCGACTGCTTCCCTTAAAGGGGTTGACCGCTTCACTTAGAGCGGTCGACCGCTTGGTGCGGCCTAGGCATGATGAAGGTGGTTTAGTTTAGTTTTATGGGAAATTAACAGTTGAGATTTAATTATAATAATCTAACAGATGTTATTCTTTTTCACTCCTATAAATACAACCCCACTTACCTCACCATTCCCTAGCCATCTCATTTCCTCGTGCTTTCATTATGCTGCTGAAATTCCAAAAAATAGGTTTCTTCTTCTTCTATCTCAATTCCATTTCTATTTTCTTTTCTAAATCCTAATTCTTATTAGATTAACATTATGAAATTCTAAATTTATATAGTTGACTCAATTTTATAGGGTCCTTCATATAGATCTACAATCAAAATTGGACAACAACATCAATTTGTGCATACAATGTTTAGTTTGTTGATATTTTCATCACTGATACAGTTATGAGTGGAAATAAGATTTGTTTAGACTGTTCCCTATAATTTTGTAGATTTTATATGAATCTGTATGCCTAGGAGATTTGCGTTTTCACTATAATATCAGAATAATCCCCCCCCCCCCCCCCCCCCGCGCCAAATCTCCTATCTTTATTTTGTCCAAAGTTTGTCAATCAATATTTTGGGCTTGTAATTGTTCAGTAATGTTTAAGAAATAATTTGGTGGTTATTTTTTAATTTGGTTGGATTTGTCCATTTTAGTGCAAATTAAATATAAATTGTTTGTAGTATAAAAAGGCTAAGATTTGGTTGCAGTATTTAAGTAGGTTTAGATCTCTATTTTAGATAGAGCATTTGAACGTATTTAGATCTGTAGTAATTAAATACTAGTGTTTTTATGTGCTAATAGACAAAAGGACAAAATTGATCTAAACAGAGGTTTATATATATATACACACACACGCCTGTTTCACTTTCATTACCTAAATAATTCTAACAAGCCTATGATACAAGTTTGAATGATTAGTGTTGACACTACAAGAAATTTGACTTTTACCTATCAATATTTTACCTACCAATAAATATGGGAAGGTAAAGAGAACCTTTATCTACCAATATTCAATGTTAATGTTACAAAATTTGAAGGATGATCACCTACCGATAATTATAGGCAGGTAAAACGTATTATCTGCACATATACAAAAAAAGAAGTTTTTTTGCGACTAGCCCCTACATTTTTCTCATATTATTTTAACCTGTCATCAAAAATAATGTTGTGTTGTGTGATGATGTGTCAAAAAAGTATATTCTAGCAATTTTTTTGAATTGAAGATTTCGTTTACATATCCTAGCATTATTATCTATAAAAATTGTTTCTTTATTAGTTATTAATAATTATTTTGAAATATAAAATAATTAACAGTTAATGAATTGATAAAAAATAATTAAATTGTAAATAATTAACATTAAATAATCATTTGTTAATAACTGATCATACATTGTTATTTTTTCCAAATAATTGACTACAAAAATTTTAACTTTAATTTTTTCTAAAATGTTTCACAATTTCACACTAATATGTTATCATCTAAAATGACTAAAACGTATTTTCTCTAGTTTATTATAGAGATGCAATCCATACCATCCTCTCCGGCTATAAATTTTAACAACTTATTTTAAATCAAATCTAACGGTACAAATCTCAATCCACGTGATCTCTTTTGTAGCCTCAATCTTGATTGGCCACTGTATAAACCATAAAAACTACCTCTACCAAATAATACCAATAATCATGATCACAACTATTTATTACAATTTCTATGTTTACATATCTTAATATTATAAAGGTTAAATATGGTCAAAATATTTTCAATAAAACACTACAAACAAAACAATTTGCCGGTTAAATTTCAAACTTCCTACTCATCGTCTTTACTGTGTACAAAATAGCGAAATATACAGATGGACGTTAATTTTTGAACTATTATTTTAATAATGAGGCAAAATCCGCTTTTTCCAAATTTGATATCAGGAATCTGCAAATTGCGTTTTTAATTGCCAAATTTCTCGTGCTCTTTTTTACTTTCTCTTCTCTTCTCAATTTATCCGCTCCTGAATATTTTTTGGCAACTCAATTTTGGATTTTCTCCCTTTGAAGTCGAGGTAAAATTTTAATTCTCTCTCTCTCTGTCTATTTTTTTGCGGTGCATAATTTTTTTGAGTTTTAATTGTTGAATTAGCATCGTATTGTCAATGATCTTCGATTATGATAAGTTTTACTAAAGTTATATTTAATATTTTAATAAAAATTAGTTCTTAAGAAATCCATAATATATTTAATATAACTTTTTTACTTATTAATTCTAACTTAAAGTATTTAAGTCTATATGTTTTAGTGGAATTTTAATTATAGTGAATGAAAATTTAGGGGTGATAAAATGTTAGCGCAAAAGGATGAAACTTAGTTGGGAAAAAAGAAAATTTTGTTGTAATATATATGAGTGAATATGTTTTTGTCATATACTGTTTAGTCCCACATTGTGGGATAAGTTTTACTCCAAGCTCCCAAGCCTTTATATAAGGAGCTCATGTAATGTAAATAATGTACCGATTGATGAATGAATAAAAAGTATCATCTTTCTCCTTCTTTAATGGCTTTCTTATTGTATATTATTTATAACACGTTATCAGCACGATATCTATATAAAAATCAGATCTATTTATATCAATTTTGAAAATCAATTATTGAAATCAGATCTAGGGTTTGGTCAGATATTGGATGATCACACCAGATTTATCTTCTGTTCACCGACAAATTATGGATTCAGGTACTTGAGTTTTTCAATACTGCTAATGAAATGAAAAACAACCAGCATTTTCTTATGAATATTTAATATCTTAATTTCATACTTTGCTGTTATACAATCCTTAACCTCTTCTTTCATACCTTCCTGATAGCTATGCAATTAATGAAGACATGACTTGTTATGTCATTTTAATAAATGAATTGGTTGTTTAGTCGAACACTTGATATGCTCAAATTTTATTATTTTGGAAAACATGTTTTGTTGTATAATTACATAGACTCAGTTGCTTGACAAGTTATTTCTTTTAGATCTACTAATTTTGCATCATGCTTTTGCATCCTTAAATATCTGTATTAGAAGGCCTTTGCATTTTGAATTTTTCAACCGCGTTCCAATTTTAAACGGGAAAATTTTACTGCTTAATAACCCATTACATTATTCTACCCGAATATGCCAAACTGTAGCAGTCAAACTTTGCTCGGTAATATCATAGAAACCTTTAGATTTTGGTTTTCTATTGTATGCTTTTCATATGCCTGGCCCCCCGACAATAAATTATGCACCATTATCACATTATCATTGCATATACAAAACGTAGCATCATTGTACATAATAAAGCCTGTTGCTATGAAAATTGACGCATTGTAACATATATTACAAACATTGATAAACATACCATTTATCTGGATCTCTTTGGTGGAATGGGATAATTATTTAATGTTTGCTCTTACTAAATTTATCTAGAAAAAAAAGATAATCCAAGTATATAGTTGTTAAATCCAAAGCTAGCTTTTATTGGGTATGGTTTGCCTTTTCTAACGAAGCATAATAAATCTTTTATTTACGAAAGAAGTCTATATGTGCTAAAATGGTTAGTATGATTTTGGATTTATGAAGGAATTGTGATTGCTTGATTTTCTATTACTTGACTTTGATACATCTATGCTCTGTTGTCTTCAAGTCCGTCACGTATAGCACTATGGTATATATGCATGTCCCATGCGAAATTAAGTAATAAATTCTTTGATATTGAAACATGGTTGCGATAATGTAAATTGCCCATCACATGAATTCATGCTTCTGTTTAAGTACATATTCATTGAACTGAAAATTTATGACCATCAAGAACATATCATATGTGTTGAAAATTCATGCTTCTAGTTAATAAATATCTTGCTGATGGTTTCCTACATTTATGCGTCCAACATTTTGGTTATAATTTGTCCTTTGATTTGAGAATTGGTCACAAGCTATGTTAATATTTTTATGTCTTGCGTCCCTTACTACGGCATGAAATTGGAACCAACCACACATTCAATTTTGCTTCATTATTTTAACTATGGTCCGTAGCTTGAAAACAAGACTATCAATGTTTATTTATTTTCTGCCTAACATTCTATTTTCATGATGTACATGCACCAACGGCTTGAACTGCAAGGCAGTATACATAGCCAAATGCCTGAGGGCCTAAAAGTCTAATCGGGCATCTTATATAAAGTAACCATGACTCATCTTGTAAATTAAAACCTTTTTCTATGATCTGCACACAGCATGCTTTGAATAGGAAAAATCCAACCTAAACATATTTTGATATAATAAGGATGATTCTAAGTGTGATAATTTGGACGACCTGATTTTATTGTTTAAATAATTTAAGTATCTAAAGCTGGTGTAGTAATATATGTTTTTACTATGTTTTTATTAGTATTTTCACCATTACACAGATTGTGTGAGTATAGTATCAATAAATGTGTCGATATAAATGAGCCAAGCACCCAAGTTTGATCATTTAAAGGCAATCATTGTCGTTAAATGTGAAATCTTTTATTTTATATATAAGCAGTCGACTGTACCATATCATTAACCTGCAGCAGCTGCATTTTTTGTAAAATAATCAAATATGCAATCACATTTGGATAAATATAAGCTTCACAGCCTCAGTGTCAGTGGTGTATACACCTTGGCCTAGATTTGGGGTAATGTAGCTTGTTATATCCCATGTAATGGAAGCTACAGACAAATCTTGTATTAAATGCATCATGCATACAGATTACTTTATTTTCTATTTATTTATTAAGCATTGTGATCGCTTATGTTACATATGTTGTGTATTTTCCTTATTATTTTGCAAATGAAATAATCAACAAATATGAATCATGAATCATCAATATAAACAATAAGACTATTTGCCAACAAAGCGAGGATAACATCGTACCCTTATTTTACCAATTCCAAAATAGTAATTACCTGCAATGCTACGTACATTACTGCTCAATATTGGTTGTTGCTTAATGTTTGAATCATTTCCTTAAAGTGTTTTTAGACTATTAATTAATGACTTTGTATTACTGTGCAAGTACATGAAGTGGGAAAGGAAAAGGGATTCTTCTCCTGATTTTTTTTAGCACATATATTTTCTTTATTTAAAATTTTGTACAACATTTCAAAGGTGGTTGCAAATGACCTGAAGTTCATATACAAAATTATTTCAAATGAGAAACCTGTAGTTCATATATAAATGAAGAACTTGAAGTTCATCATAAATTAATAAACTTGATATATATATATATATATATATATGTGTGTGTGTGTGTGTGTGTGTGTGTACATATGTTCATAGGAACCTGAAGTTCCTCAATCAATGAACTTGAAATACTTCAAAATTTAAAAAGCCTGAATCTTTATTGAAACTATATGAAATAATAACATTAATAAAATTGATATCCAAAGATTTCACAATTTTCAAAATGAGTTGTATCTTTCTTATATATTTATATTTACATATTATATTGAAGAATAAATTTTAATAACTCGAAGTTATTATATATTTTGTTTGAACCAGAAGTTCAACACAGTGGAATTAGAAGTTCAATATTGTGGAATCATAAGTTCAATACAGTTGAACCAGAAGTTCAATACAGTTTAACAAACTTGAAATTGTTTATATATTATTTGAACCAGAAGTTAAATATGGATTAACAACTCAAAGTTGTTCATATATTTCATTTGAACCAGAAGTTCAACAAAGTTCCAAATCAGGTATTTTGGATATTATGAAATTTTCTTTAAGATTCACGTTGACATTGCTTGATAAGCAAAAATTAATGATTGGAACATTATAAAAAAAATTGTTTTAAAATCTATAACTTGAAATAGGAAAGAATATGCAAATCAATTACATATGTAATACATGGACACACGTATACACATATATATGCGATATTTAATTAACAACCTGAAGTTGTTATGAACTCATATTATAATTTATGAAGTCGATTGACATCAGTATTGAATGACCTGAAGTCATGTGCGTATCCAAATGATAGAAAATTCCTCCAAGTCATTAAATCATTGAAAGGGAATAAGAAATACAATATGAATGCATCTTATCAACTAATAAGAGCATTATCCTCCTACAATTGAAATACATCTAATGTATTTGCTAACTATGATGCTATAATGGATCAAAAATGAATCCAAAGTAGATTTATTATTTAAAATGACAATGTTTGTCAACATTGAGGGGGAGGACAAAGGAATCATCGATGTTAAATATTTGCTAACATATAGAATTATGCAAAGTATTACGTAACTTGCATAAATTATCAATTATGTCCCTGGTAGACTTTCTCCAATATACATTTGAATCCCTGAAGGATCAAAAGGTGTAAATCACAGCGGCAAATGTGGTATAAAAGTCAGTTCAAAATATCTTTAGAGCAAGTCATAAAGATGCAAAATAAAGGAGGTAAGTGTTCCTGAAGAAACACTTAAAGGTGCTTTAAAAGAAACCCATGACATGATTGTCAAAATAACCCCAGAAGTGGTTTAGGTACCTAAAGTATGATAATTTTTTGAGATCTCAATAAATCATGTATAGAACTGACAGAAAATAATCATCGATGATAAATTAATAAATAATAAAGCGCTTACAATTATAAATGGATTAAAATCCCATATTAGAGAGAAACATGATTGGCCATCATGAAATTCTCCTAAATAAGATATATGGACCTGTAGTCCATAAGATATGAACCTGTAGTTCGTAAGATAAAATAGAAATATAGATAATGACAAAAGCACATGGAAGTTACTGAAACACCATAGAGTGTCAAGTGCTATGAGCATTGTATTTTTCAGAGATAATTGAATTGATTAAAGTGGTGAAAGTGTTTTAAACACTTACAATACCCTGAAGGTATAAACGATGAAAGTACACGAATTCTAGAAGAATTTGAATAACTTTGGTAGTGATAAAGAGCAAGAAATGTAGATTACAACATTCTTTTAAGTATTGTTGTGATGAAAATCTTGAAATAATTCATGATGAGTATATCACTTCCTGCTTTCGAGAATTATTGTAGTGAAACTCTTAATATCCATTGAAGTGGTAGTTGTGATATGCAAAAATTATTATAATATATAAGTCCCTGAATAACATAAAGAATACAGAGAACATGTTTGATAGATTACAGCATTCTTCTAAGTATTGTTGTAACGAAAATCTTGATATACTTCAAGATGAGTAGATTACTTACTGCTTAGTGTTGTTGTAATGAAAGTTGTCTCACTCATCAAATGTGTATTGCAATATTCAAGCCCGATTGAAACAGAAAATTATAAGCACCTGAATATTAGTATCATACAAATCACAAAAGGAAGGCATTTTTAAATAAGAAAACATGCCTGAAGCATGGAAATGCACATGATGTTTCTAAAATAAAAAACTTCATTAAGAAGTATTTGTAAGCAATTTGAGTTATTGAAAGAAGAATACGAATTCAGAGGAAATTATTAAATCAGGGGGAGCTTCCAAAAGTGTGATATAATGCACTCTTTTTCCTTAACTAAGTTTTTCCCAATGGGTTTTCTTAGTAAGGTTTTAATAAGGCATGGGTCATGATCCAGAAGTACCAACCCAAAAGTAACATACAAGAATAAGTTATAATGTACTCTTTTTCCTTATTTAAGATTTTTCCTACTGGGTTTTTCTTAATAAGGTGTTAACAAGGCATAACATTGATCCAGAAGTATCATACTACTTTTGACGTAGTAAATATAACATTGTATCTTGTACTCTTTTTTCCTTCACTAAGATTTTTCCCATCGGGTTTTTCTTAGTAAGGTTCTGACGAGGCACATTTTGATCCAGAAGTATCAAACATCTTTTGATGAAGCAAACTATTATTTATAAAGAAGACAAGGCAGTTTGCATGACTCAGATTCAAGTGAATTATATCAAGGTTGATAGGAAGGAGCAAATTTCTTCTAAATTTATCTTCACACATGAATGAAAAGATAACAAGAATAAGGAGAAACAAATTCAGTTCAAGAAAAGCGGGAAGATCTGTTCTCAAAGGCAATTTCCAAATCAACATTCCAGAAGATGATGTACAAAATTGGCATGCATCGATTACATCAATAGACTAATTGAATAATGAGTTATAAATAGGGGGAGCATATAAAATTATGTTATAATGTACTCTTTTCCTTCACTAATATTTTTCCCACTGGGTTTTTGTTAGTAAGGTTTTTAATGAGGCATTATTTTGATCCTGAAGTATCAACCCTTACGGTAACATTATAAAACATGTTACCTAAAGATGAAATAAATTTGCATTCTTTTCCTTGTTTATGATTTTTCCCACAGGGTTTTTCATAAAAAGGTTTTTAATGAGGCATTGTTTTGGTCCTGAAGAATCAAATTCTTTTAAGGAATATCATTTTAAAATGATATTCATAATGTCAGATGATGTACTCTTTTTCTCATTCAAGGTTTTTCCCATTGGGTTTTCCTGATAGAGTTTTGAAGACAACAGACAATAGTTGTATCAATTAAACGGATAATTATAAGGGGGAGTAATCATCATATATGTTTTTAAAAGGAACAACTTCAATTTAGTAGAGCATTCAAGATTTTGAAGACGCATAATCAAGGGGGAGTATTGTAATATATATGAGTGAATATGCTTTTGTCATATTCTGTTTAGTCCCACATTGTGGGATAAGTTTTACTTTAAGCTCCCAAGCCTTTATATAAGGAGCTTATGTAATGTAAATAATGTACCGATTGATGAATGAATAAAAAGTATCATCTTTCTCCTTCTTTAATGTCTTTCTTATTGTATATTATTTATAACAAATTTGGCTCCAAACTATTCACCATCATTTCCAAATCAAAATTTAGGTGGGAAAGGTGAAATTTTAGGCTGGCCGCCTCTCTTGTACGACACCTAAAGTCAAAACGAAAACATTTATATGGGCAACTCAATACAAAATTGATATCTCCCCTTTTCAATTGATGGCCCCATTTCCTTAAAAACGATTACTCCTTCGAATTAAATACAAAAAGAAAAAATCGACTTCTCGCCCAAGCTAATGGATCCGATTCAGGTCCTTAAATCTCCACAGCGTTTGTGAGAACTGTCGGTCCGTAGTTTAAGAGACTTCGAACCGTTTAACTTTTCCATTTCCTTGTCGAGCTGCTGCTTAGGTTTTCCAAATTATTCCTGCCGTTGACTTGATGTGTTTCTCGAAGCCAATGGAACTAAGACGATGCCTTTTATTGTTGCTATTGTCGAAGAAATCGCCATTGCTTAGATCTGACTGTTGTGCTCGTATCATGAGGTTGATGATGGGGTATGAAGTGCTAGCGGTTTCCTTTCCGTTGGTTTGCGTCGTTCTAGGTTGAGGTAAAGCTGCTATTTTACCTATATTGCGCTCTCAAAGTTAAATGTTAATTGAACGATTTTGTTATTTTTCTCTAATATTTCTATGATTTCAAGTGATTTTTCATGTACTTTGAGCTTGTTTTAGTTTGATTCCCTTGTCCAAAACGAATGTTTTGATAATTTGGTTGGAATATTCTAAATGAAAATGTTGATTTGTTTACTCTGCTTATTGTACCATGTACTGTTTTTTATGTTAATGTTAGGTTCATCAATTTTTAAATGATTTACCTGCTTGTGATTCTAATATACTATATGATGACTAATGCTAAATCCAAAATTTATTGTTTAAACCCTTTTTTTAATAGATAGCTTACCACACTTACTCATTTGCATACGTATCCCAATCCACTACAAGATAATCCTGCATATTCTGTGGTCAAGTGAGTATTCCTCTATTTTATTTTATTTTTATCGGTGTATTTTGTTGATAGTGGAAAACAACCACTTGGGTTATTTTGAATCAAATTACAGGCAACAAATTAGATTATAAGCTGCTATTAATTGTTATATTAATATTGATAAGCTGCTATTTTACTTTATAACTTCCAACTATAATGAAATATATTGATAAGTTCGACACTGTTATATGATTAGTTGTGCTTACTCTCTACCAATAAATACCCTGTGATTTGCGACGAAAAATTGGTAAATTTGGAATCAATTTGCTTTGCAGATAGATCAGCATAAGATGGGGAAATTTAGTGAAGCGTACAAAACCATATCATAAGATAGATCAGTATAAGATGGGGAAAAATAGTGAAGCATAAGATAGATCAGCATAAGATGCAGTCGGATATCGGAGAAGATCTTCAGGGTACAAAACGTGAAGCGTCAGCTATTCCCTGTGTCTTAATCTACCCAACCCCTCCTTGACAAAACCATAGCAATATTGGGTACAAATAAAGCATAGGTTCCAGCATATTCAACTTGAGTAATTCCAACATGTCCAAACTTATGTTTCTTGTTGTTTTACATAAGGCTTTGTACCATCCATGCCACTGCATTCATGTAAGCTCCTTTAATTTTTATTTTTCCTAGAAAACTAGTAATATTCAAAATGAAGCTCACCAAACGAAATAGACATATGTAAAAAGGATTGTATAATATTTTATGTTTTGTAGTCACTAGACTAAGAAACAGTCATGCATCTAAATCATTTAAAGATACCTTTAATATAGCTAAGCCATAACAAAGACTGAGATTTTTCTAATATCCTTAAGTGTTGTCAAATCTAATTTGCTGACCTTGGCCATTGAATACATACATAAAAATAACTCATCAGGCAAAATCCTATTATTTTTATGAGTTTGATTATTGATAGCTTTTCATCATGCATTTGTGTGAGCAGTGTGATTCTTCTACTGCACCAACCGTTGGTGACCATGTTTCGTATGTCATAATTAAAGCTGCATAAGGTGCTAAGGTAATTTAATTTTTTCCTGCTTAATATTAAAGCTTTATTTAGTTATATTTTAACAGCTCAACTGTTCCTTTTGAAATTAGTCTTATGAGAAATCAGAGGATCCCGTCGATCTCCTTGAGAACACAATATTTCGATTGACCCTCAATACTACCTTGAGAATCAAATCAACAAGGTTTAGTTACTAGATGCTAGTGTAAAATATGTTTTTGTTCTCTTTAGTTTTAACATTTATGTTCTTAAAATATGATCATCCTTTGTTGAGAGTATTTGAACTAATTCTGAAAAATGCAAGAAAAGAGCTTCTACATGGAAGTCACACCAGATCTGTATCTATTTCCACTCCTTCAATTATGATGCGAAGCTTTGGCAATGAAAACAGCAGCCCTGTGGAAAGAAACAATGTCGTTGTTGTAAAGGAAGAGGTTGAAGATGATGAAATTTCGAAGCAAATAAAATATTTTACCCTGGATGGTGATGATATTGATGATATTAAGCCTTGGAAACCAGGTAAGAAGATAGTCATTGAAGAGGGGTAAAGGGGAGAGAAGAGGCCCAGTGAGTATTTTTTTTTTCAAAAATGGTAAAGTCTTATGATTTGAATGTAATTTCAAATCAAATCTCTTTGTTAGTAACTTGGTTATTTTGTTTCAGCTCTCTCCCTCTTTATATATATATATATATATATATATATATATATATATATATATATATATATATATATATATATATATATATATATATATATATATATATATATAAAACTACAATTGAGAATTCCAATTTTATTTGACTTTCAGTATCAATGTTTATATAATCAAATTATTTGTGGATTTTCGCAGGCATGTTTTTTGATTTGGTAGGATACAGTTTCTGCACTATTATTTTCCATTCAAACACACATCATCTTTGATGCATATTCTTCTGCAAATTTGTGTGCATTTCATAATATTTCAGTTCATATCCTCTTATGTGTTGAATGGTTGTTTCTTCTTATATTGCTTTTGCAAGCAAATGTGATTATGGTTATGAAAATTGCCATTGTAGGGTTTGCTTCCGTGGAAAAGGAGTAACTTTCAATGTACCAGGTTGTTATTATTGTTTTTACTATAATTTGTTTGTTGTCGTTGTTTTTACTATAATTTTTTTCTTCTCTATATCCTTTTATGTTCTTGAACTAGTCTAAAATACTCATCTCTGTTTCATTTTTTAACTCCTCTTGCAGGTAAAGCTTACCTTGATCCCTCTTTCATCTTTGCCAACTACATCGTGAAATGAGAATCCATTGCAGGTGTGATCAGAAAAGCACCTATGGTATTATCCTAGTTAGACAGAGGACTGAAGATATGACTTTCGGGTGTGATCAATGGCCATTTTCCAATACTTTGAATTCACATCAATGGCAGAGGGCTGAATTGAGCGGAATCCATCAATTGAGGCGGAAGATGAATTTATCATAGCAGATTTATGGACTACGACAAGAAGATTGAATTTATCGCAGCAGATGAATTATACACACTAATCCGGCATTAGTTTTGCCTTCGAATTTAAGTGACCACACTTTCATCTATATGCGGTTTTCAAGACAACACGAGAGACAAAAAGAACTTCCTTTTAGATTGAATTTAGTTCTAGTGTTGCAATTTGTAATTATATGGTACATAACTTTCAATATTCTGGTTGTTGCAATATCTAGTTAAGTTTTCCTATTTGTTGGAGCAATATTTTGTTTTTTTATCTAGAATTAACAATATAATAGTGCAGTTTTTCATTTTTTGGAACTGTTTTTGATAATATAATGTGCATCATTTCATCTTCTTATGCAGTTTTTTTTTTCATGCAGAGTTGTTAGTAAATAGGGCAGTTTTTATTTTATTTTTAATGTTGTTCTTAATGCTTAAGCTATTATTTTTGTTGTCAGGTTGGGTCAACCCTTTTATTAATCGGTCGAGTCGTTTTGATTCGTTTATTAAATGGGTAAAATGGATTGGGTTTGTTTATATCTTAAATAAGTCGGGTCAAATTCTGCATGACCTATTTATGACCCGACCCAGTTGACATGCCTAAATAAAATGATATCATGTGGTTAATCAAATAATGTCACGTGCGCCTAATCAAATGATGCCATATGTACTAATCAAATGATGACACATGGGCAAACCGTTATTTGACACATGGACCTACCACAAGACGCCAAGTGGCATCAATTATGTATGCCACATATATGTTATTGTGGCAACCATGTCAGCAGCCACATAGGATGATACGTCATTAAACACATCAACTGATGATTCATTATTTGATATTCACAACTTAGTGGGGTCCACAAAATCTTTTACCTACCAATATTAACAAGTATAGGTAAAGACTCTTTCTTTCCTAACCTTTGCCTACCAATGTCTACCAATTCAACATTGATAGCTAAAACATATTACCCACCATTATTAGTTTTACCTACACTTACAATTGGTAGGTAAAGACCACATTTTCTTATAGTGTGATATTTTACCATTTGCTTCTTGTTATTAATTATGCCGTGAATTGAATAATTTGTTATTGGAATTGGTCTTGTATACCTTATATGTGAATAAGATTGACAAAACTCACCGTTATGGCATTTCATTATTGGAACGATAATTAGCGTGTATAGCGATTATTAAATTATATTTATGTAGTTTAATCAGCATAAATAAACGTAATAATGGCGTAATAAATGCATTAGGATTGGATTTGAACTTTAAAAGTCCCCATATGAACTATTTGCTTTTGTGTGTATAGATGGCTTTATTTATATATATATATATATATATATATATATATATATATATATATATATGTGTGTGTGTGTGTGTGTGTGTAATAATGACACACATATACGATGTTAGTTGTCATTTGTGGTAGAAGTGTGCCCAGAACCAACCTGCAAATCCAGCAACCCGCAAGTGGGTCTGGCTAATGTGAGAGGTATGGGTGTCATAGACCATTAACTTTAATACACTATGACACGAGGTTAATCCCGCTCGTAGTAGAAGTCTGCTCGGAACCGCCCGACAGGTCCAGCATCTACGAGTAGTCGGTTTAATGTGAGAAGTCTAGTGCGTAAAATTTATATACATCTATGCCTATTATATGTGTGTGAATAAGTAGGCTTACTACTCGCCTTGAGAAGGTCTTAATTGGTTGACTTTCTTCTTATCTAGTTTGGGTCTTAAGTGGTTAGGACTAGGCCCGTCCAGAAGGTTTGGGGTCAAAGTCATGGGACCTTCCCTTATTAGATTCAAAGTGGTTTATGGTTCCTACTTCTCTAAAGTGGTCTAGTCATGGCGATAGCGGAGTAGGGTAGTTACCGGAATGTCCACTTCCTCTAGGAGCTATTTAAGGGCCGACCTAGTGACATGTTAGGTATACATGGAAGGTTGAATGCAATTATTAACCACCGTCTAAGGAAAGTCTTAAGTGGCGTAGGTCTACTACCATAATATCAGTTAAGTAGTAACATGAGGCGTCCGCCGGAGGGGTCTTAAATGACTATATGCAGGCCTACCCTAAACCGGTACTAAGTGGCGAGATACTACTTCTCATATTACTTATAAGAATATATATTTATGATGTTGACGTGATAGGATAGGATCCTAAGTGCTTAGGGTCCGCCTTAGGGTCATAAGAGTTCATTGGAATCCACCCTTAATAAATATACTAGATTGGGCCTTCAGTGACCGAGAATGTCCACCTCGTTGGGTCTTAAGTGATCCACCCTAAATACATTGATAAAGTTCTTAAGTGATGATTCAAATGTTTGCCTCATTGATTAAAATATACCTTTGTTTGTGTATGTTTATGTATTTACGTAGACAGACTAAACTATATAACCTGCCACTAGAGTATGGTCTTTAAACACATGTTATTTTCATTCATAAGAACTTTATGTTCTAACCTCCCTCCTCTTAACATATAAATAGGACAGTAGGTGGGAACGCTTGGATTGGTGATACCTTGGAGATGGAGCCTAACGATGGAGGATCCCTAGCCATTAGGCATTATGGAAGTATTATCGCATTGAGATAATTAATGTTTATGTACCTACTGTTGCATGGGACTAATTATAGCTGACATTTATGATGGTTTTAAATTAAAGGTGCATCTATTTTAAGATATTATATGTTATCCCTTCCACTGTATGAGATTCTGATTTCGGTTTAATATGCTCTTTTATACCATTTCTTATACGAATCAATGATCCGTTTATAATGACTTTAAGTTCTTATTGGCCTTTTTGGGTCGAAATTTAGGCTCATTACGGGCAGGTTGTTACAACAGACCTGCCTCTAGGTATACGTCTTCATCTGGTTTCCCCAAAGAGCCATCTCAGGATACCCTTCCACGTCCCGTAGAAGTCTCATTCTTCCTTCCAGTCCCGTCTAATAACAAGTTAGATGTGCTCTTCTTGTGTCTTCAGACACCCGTAATGATCAGCTTCGTTTAGCTCTTCTTCCCAATACATACAGACTGGTCTAAGCACATCTCATCATTACGTTATTAGACCCCATGTCTAATATTCAATTACGTACTTGATATACTTCCCATGCCTATTTAAACACTAACTTGTTTATTCTATATTCAAGTTATTTGTTTATTAGCTTTAGTTGGCTATTTATTTTCCCTAATCAGACATCGTAGCCAAACAGGACCACCATTCGTTTATTTTATTGGCCACTTATTTTCCTAATCAGTTCTCGATGTCGGAATGGGCCACTATCTATTATTATATTCATTAAACTTAATTTCTCAATTTTAAGTTTAATAATAATGAGCTTGCGCTACTCTTTTCCATTTAATTATAAGCTCATGTTATTAATATTATCACAATTATAATTGCAGGTTTGCTTATTAAAATTATTTCCCGTAATTTAAGTTCATTTATAATAAATTATTACTTTCCCTTTCATCTTTTAATTATAGCATGTATGTTAAGTCTACCTATTATATTACATTCTCGTTTTATATAATTTATTATGATAGATTACATTCCCCGTTCATTGCATACTTCATAGATTTCTTATTATTTAACATAACTCTTATAGTTATGACACTAATCTACTTACCTTTTTGTAAATTTGCACATTTACAGGAAATAATTCACACACCTTGTCTAGTTGGTTGCTGGAAATGCACTAAAATCTATTTCCATAATATAAATTAACCGAGACCCGTAATGCAAGATATTACCCTTTTATAGATTATTTTTAGGTTATTGGTTAGTGCACAATACGACAAAATCCCTATTTTTCACTACCCCACATTATTTCTCTTTTTCTTTCAATTACGTTCTCCATATTTAACAAAAATTTAATTACGGAAATGTATCCCTTTTCCACAACCAACTGATTTAGTTCATTACTAGTTTCCCACTTTTTATTAGTTATATTATTATTTCATATCTGCTATCCATTTCCCAATTTGTGTATTTGTTCAATTTTAAATCTGGAAGGTGATTCCATGTAAATAGTATGAAAATTCTTAGGTTTACCCTTTTCCTACAAATTTACTGCACATAACCTCAATTATGTCATGTCAATCTGTGTCACATTTATTCAGCAAGTTTTACCATGTTTGTCTACTTGCAAATTTCCCTTTTGGCATAATACATTTATTTAGCCCTAAATCATCAAGTTTCACCTTTTTATTACAACACATTCATTTTACCCCAAATCATCAAATTTCCCTCTTTTCTTCATAATTTAAATTAATTTGCGCATAACCACAATTAAATTAATTTGTGCCTAACCACAATTCAATTGTTTTCACATAACCACAATCTAATTAATATGCATCTACTCGCAATTCAAATTAAAACTACAAATTCCAACATAAAAAGGGTGAAAAGAGGGCTAAGACAATATTTTATTACCTTTACAGAAATCAAATGGTATCATATACCATTATTTGAAAAATATAATTTAAATCCACTCATCTAAGATTTGCGCTCTAATATTTGGGATTTGATTTAGATCTGCGTTATTTTCTTTTCAATTCGAATTTATAAATTTGCCTAGACAGAGGTTCTGGGAATCTACTTCTTAGATCTACAACTTTCGTCCCCATATCTTGAATCAGAAATCTAAAACTAATATATATTTATTTCTGAATGATTTGAAGAAGAAAGGAAATGGTACAGCTCTGGCGCCATCTCAGAAAATACGAGTTAGAGTCTAGGCCCAGCTGTTTTATTTATAGCTTAACGTTATTTTTTACTTAACTTTTTAAATTTTTTTTTCTTTCCATTTATTTGCCCATCAGTTTAAAATATAAACTTGTATTTAATATGCATATGATTTTTTTCCATTCTTAACACATATTAAATCTCAATTTCAAATATACTCAATTCTGAAATCCATATGCGCGCATATATTCTTGAAATATATCAATGCGTATTTATACATACTAGCTTTATTTGTTTTTAATTAAAACATTTATTTGACTAACATCATTTAGATTCCCTTTTTATTATGTGCTTTTATTCCAATTATGTTGTGAATTGTTAATTAAAAAAATGTTGCAATATGACATTAGTTGCTTTCCGTTTCTAACATACACTTAACTTTAATTCTAAACATGCGTTATTTCTATAATTATTGTGCACACATTCATTTCAAATTAGAATGTTACTTAACGTTATAAAATTTCCAATAACTATTATATTTATGTCATTGCCTATTTTGTTAACATAGTGGAAACTTTTTATTTATTGTCTGTTTTATAACATGTGTTTGTTTGCACATTACTCATGTTACTATTTCAAAAAAAAAAAAATATTACTTAAAATGCGGGGTGTTACATTTTTCCACCCTTTAGGTAATTTCGTCCCTGAAATTTATTATGGGAAAATTATGTAATTCCTCATATGAATTGCAACGATAATGTGTACGTCCGATTTTGCAACCATTTGTGCACTTATACAAAGTGTTACACATCACAAAAATATGTGAATGCAATAAATTCTTAAGCGTTACCTCCTATATGAATGCAACATTTTCTTGAAAATCTTTTGAAAATATGGTGTGCACACCTTAAATATACTGACAATTTCTATATGAATGCTATATTTTGAAATCAAAAATAATTTTTCATCCAAATTTTCCCACATCTTACGGAGTAAGAGGTAGTTCGTCCAAATTTTGCATTCAAACCCTACCATCCAACTTTAAATCTATGAATTTCAGAAAAATCTAATTTTTTGAATTTGATTTTTTATGTTAGAAAAAAGTAGAAAGTTGAAAATTGTACATTTTCTCCCATTTTAATGAACTTTTTTCCCTATACTTGGAACTTTCCGTTGCCATTTTCTAAAAGTTCCTATTTTTTATTCAAGAACAGTTTACAAAGAATGATTTCTTTTTCAATTTCCCAAACTTGCTTTGGAAGAATTTATTTTCTCGTTTGTTGTTGTTTCATTCTTTGTTGTTTTCTGTAAATTTTGCATGTTTTCCTTCATCTTTTGCTTAAATTGTTATTTTATTTAAATTATACCATGTCCTTATCTTTTTCTATTGATTATCTTAAACACATAGAAAGAGAACATCAGACCGAACTATTCTATTTTCCTACAAATAATTAGAACACTACATAGGAATGCAAATTTGTACTAAAAGGAAACATGTTATAATGCAATCACTACTAGGTAAAAGATATGACTAAATGATCCACTAGGACAAGGAGGACTAGGACTATCTCTCTTGACATAAAAAAATCCCATCACTGAATCTAGTCAACCATAAAGCTTCTCCTTTCCATCTACCCATATCTACGAACTCATGCATGTACAACTAGTTCTCATAAGAATTATCCAACCTTTTCTATTTAACCTGTTCCTTTGATTGAATCTATGTGAAATCTATCTCGCTCTAACTTTTCTCATACAAACCATACAAGTCTTAAGATTTCAACTTTCCTCGAATAATTTCTCAAAATTCGTACCCTTTAACATAGTTGGAGTTCTTAACTACTTAATACACATTTCTTTTCCAAGAGGAATTAATGAGATTAAGTTTCTTTGAATCTTTTATAGAGGGCTTCTGAGTTTTATGTAAAGTAACAACGAAACTTCATTATTTTAATATTTTTTTCTTTCTTTATTGAAATAAGTAGCACAAAATTATGATGTTTCACCTATATTTTGTACACCTCTTTCACTACACACTTCCTTGTCACTTTAATAAAACTTGTTTTATTACTAAATTATTGATTCATAAATACTTATCTTATCATTCATCTTGTTCTAATAAGTTAAAGTATGACACAACCTGTTCGTTATCAAAAATTCTTTTATTTTGTTTTCAAAACAAATCTGTTATTACGCACTTTCTTAACCAGTTATATTACTTAACTTCACAACTTGCTTACTCACTTTGTTATTTCAAAAACAATATGCATATTTCTATCAAAAATCATTTTAATGCAAATCTTAATAACACTATTAAATTTATGAAAACTACAAACTTTTAAGTTTGAAACTTGAAAAAATCTTCTTGAAATCTTCTTCCATATTTTTTCCCAAGTTTAACCAAATGTTCAATTGTGGGACTAAGTACAAAGTGGTTTCTTGATTTCTCATTTTTAAATCCTTTGCAAAAATATTATTTCTTCATCCAAATCCTCTTACACACTAATTCCTTCCAAAACTATGTCTGAACTGGAACTTAAGCCTAATACCCCTTTTTGCGCCAAATGCATATATATAAATTTAAAATCCATTTTCCTTGTTTCCTTTTCCCAATTTATAAGGCTTTATGCTAGACCCATTAATATAAAAAACTAAAATTTTGAATACTAGCATATGAAATCCACTTTTTCATTTCAAAATACATTGTACACCTTTTGTTCAAGAGCCTATTATCCTCAAATTTCCACTCTTTAGTGTACAAAATTATATCATAATTCTTTCCATATGTTGCTCTTTCTATTTAGCGGGTTCTTCTATGGATCTAGGGATATATATATATATACTATATTTAAATTTCAAAAATACAAATACGTTCACTCACTATCTGTATAAGAATCCTAAACTTGAGTTCTAATACCAGATGTAAGAACCCGAATTTCGATAGACCCATTTTTTTTCTCAAAAATCCAACACTATCGTAGCTCGAGTTGGCTTATCTGGTATCCTGCAGAAAGTCAAAGATAAATATATTAGAGCTCATAATAGAAATCTCATAGTGGAAGGGAATAAAATATAATAATAGATAAATATAATGATACTTATCTAATAAGTGTCCCTAAGCCATAGAATCTCAACCACCTGTCTAACTTGCGGGTTTGTCATGAGAAGGGGGTCAGAACAAAAGTTATGTTGAATGGACAATTTTTTTCAAAATAACACTACATATACCGTTGTATCACTAGCGCATATTTGTTTGGTTATTTAGGTTTATTTCCTAGTATAGTTACGATTTTTCTACATAAATCTACTCCCTAGTAGAATTAACTAATAAATCTATATATGTAGCTAAATGCTCGACATCTCATGGTACTCCTCATAGTACCCTCCTCATGCGGTCTCCATCGTCACGCCATGGAAGCACACCTAACCTCCATCCTGCGCCCAGCCGTGTACAGAATCTCAATCACTACATAACGTAAATGCATAGAACCATTATCCCAATGCCATGTAAGTGTAAAGATCCTCATATCCAAACTCCACAGTCGAGCTAAGCCCCCAACACAGAGTTCAATGCCCTGATGTCAATGATACACGACCCAGTGCATGCAACGAGATCCTCACACGAATGTACTGCCTACTGCAACTTGAGTTCCACAATAGGCTACACATGTGCACAAAACTCGGTCTGGAGCTTTCAATATATGTAAAGGACATCTTCGTTAGGCCTACAATACATATGCCTACATATAGGTCTGTCCCTTTTCACGATGGCTATGGCCCCACCATTGTCCCTTCCTCAACTAGTGAAATACTACTTCAAGTGCTAGATGACGTGCCCCTAACATCCAGTCTAAATAAGCCAACTGACGTGTCCCTCATCTAATGTCTTGCTAGTGAAAGATCATTGGCATGTTTGTTTAGCTCTAGTATTTCTGCATCCCACTAGCTGTCGATGATAGGTATCCGACCACTACTATCCTTATTTGGTCCTGACCGGACTCCTCCTGTAACAGCCCGCATTTTACGTATCGGAAGATCATAAAATATATTTATTTTATTCTATGAGAGTTGGATCATTCTCATCTTTTAATATGTTGTTTATGGGGATGTGAGACATGTCCATAATTTATACCGATTTTGTTTGTGACCATTTTACCCCTGTCAGCCTTGTACAAGGCATAACTTTTAACTCAGGTCGAATTAGAGGGTGAGACCTATGCCATTGGAAAGGAATTGATGATGATTGCCTTTCCGTAGAGTGGTTAAATTAAGGATTTGGCTCAGCGGTTTGGGAGAAATCGTTGTTTTAAGGGTTTTCAGTTCGCTATTCAGGTTTTGGAGCCTTAGTGGAATCCTATAAATAGGGGGTGAGAGTGGAGGGAAAAGGTTTACTTTTTCCCATTCTCTCATTTGAAGGCATTTGATCTCCTTCTTCCTCCTACACCTTTCCACCATTAAAAATCCAAATCTAAGGGAGGAAATCGAAGAACTACACCATCCAAGGCAAGATCTACATCATTTCAGGCGAATTCATCGGATCGAGGGGTTTGACTCGGAGTGCTCACTGTCTGGATTCTTATTTCTATTGTTTTAGATTATTTCGGCAAATCGGTGAGTGATTTACATCTCTCACATGAACGCAATGAAGTATATGAGTGTTTGTGCATATTTCTCACCAAATTGGGATGTTTTACCATAGATTTACACCATTATAAGTTCATTTTCATATGCATCACCCTATGATCTAATTTATAAGTTTTACTCGTTAATTCCATGTCATTTTACATGTTTATATTAGTTAGATCTCTCAATTTGATCGTACGTTCATTTTAATGGTTTTTGGTGAGATTTACATCATTTTTGTGGTAATCTTCATATTTATGTGGTTAGTAATGTTATGATATGTTTATGACTGTGTTTGATGATTTTGGTAGTGTTGGTTTCGTTGGATTCGTCATTTGGCGAAGTTTTGGTCGAAATCGGAGTTGAATTGAAATATGCAGAAATTGGCTCGGCCATAGGTTGAATCGGCCATAGTTTGAATCGTCTAGAAGTCGGATTGAAACGAAGTTGGATAGAACAGGAGTGGATCGGATCGGGTCATATTCGGATCGGATCATATTCGGATCGGGTCATATTTGGACCGGGTCATATTTGAATCAGGTCGGTCATATAGGTGATTGGATCGGGTCGGTCGAGTTTGAAGCCAGAAGGGCGCTGGATCGGGTCGGTCTGAAAGAGGGTGGATCGGTCATGTTTTTTTAAAGCGCTTTTAAACTTTATGGTTGATAGTGATGATGCTAAGGTTTGTTTCCAACAGGGTCATTTTCTGAAAAAGTACGTTTTTCGGGTACGACCCAGATTTGGAGAAAAGGTCTGAAAAACATATTTTTTGGGGGCAACCCTCCAAACCCAAGCCGCAGCGCAGTGGTAATTGGCTCGATGATGATGTGACTTCAAAGTAAATTCAAGTAGGAAGGTTCGAAGTGTTGAATGTGCTCGTTGATCAAGGTGGAACAACGAATGAGGTGGCAACTCAAAGGTTGTGAGTTGGTGGATAATGGTTGCTCGAGAAGGTTGCTTGAGCTATGAAATGTCGTCAAGGTTGTATGACTAGAGATGCGAAGGCCGAGAAGTCGTTGTTATCATAAGTTCTAGCAGGCTAAAAGCAGGGGTATAATGGGGGCACCCAATAGACTGGAAGGTCGCTGGTCGAGTACCTTGGGTATTATTGAATGGCCTAGTTGTCAAGGTTGGACATTGTCAAGGTTGGACATATGGAGTTTATGCCAGAACTGGGGTTACCATTAGCCCTTGACATATGGCAAGGTTGGCCGTCATACGATTAATGGTGGTTTCAAAGCAGGATTGGCGGTGATAGCTAGAGTCAGTCATGGATTATTGGTTGTTCTGTTTGTACTATCTCACATAGATTATCCAAAGTCGAGGGAGATGTTCTCTGAGTGCTTAACTGATATTGGTTTAGGCGTCTGGGGAGAGCACTTGGGGAATGTTAAACTCGATTAGGGTTGTCTGTATGAGACTTATATAATTTGGATGTTATGAGTGTTTTCCATGATTGAATGAGTTTCTAGTTTCTATGGATGAATGGTTGAATTGTCTATAATAAAGGCTATCACTGTCCGATGTGGGGAAGATAAGGTTGAGTTCTTCTCTGGTGTCGTGGGTAGATTAGTATGTTTATCTATCCTTTCTCATACACTTTATTGTTGAAGTTTGTTAGCTGTTTTATCGCTCACTAAGACTGTTGGCTGACTCAAGGTTTTATGTCTCCTCTTATTACCTTGGGCTGTTCATCCGGTTGTGGATGTGCAGACTAAGTAGGTGACAGGTGATTCTTCTGTGAGGGCGATGGTGCTGATCGGTGGCGAGCAGGAGGCTCACATACCATTTTTACTACTATCTAATAATTGGGTTTCCGTTGTTTGCTTTTCTGAATGATGTAGTGAGGCAACTTTGTATAAACACTATTTCCAAGTTTGTGGATATTACTTTCTGGTTGTATAAAAATCTTGTGTTTCTGCTTCATTATTACTACCTGTTGTATATGTTCTATTATAATTTATCCTTGCGCTGTGAGTTTACAATAGGTTCCGCTTGTGTTTACCTACTCTGATGATCGTCCATGACTGCCTTGCACACCCTTCAACACATTATTTCTTTTGTATAATGCAGGGGTTATGGGCGGTTGTCACATTTGGTATCAGAGCTCTGGTCAGCGATTTTTGGCCAAAGTTGAAGGACGTAATCACGTATGAGAGACGTACTTGTAGATTTCAGTTGGATGCTTACTATATATATTAGCATATGTGGTAGCAACGGTTGTTTTCCTTTAGCAGATTTCTTGAAGGTGACTAATTATTCTAAATTGCAGATTTAGAATGAATAGACGAGAAACAAGATGCGCTGCTAGGGGAGCCAATACTGGAGGGGGAAATGGTGGTGAACCTAATTACCCAGCCATGTTTGAAACCATGGCAGAAGCAATTATGCGAAGGGTACCCGCTCCAGTAGCGACAACAGTCAATGTTGGTGTGCGAGTTCCTAGAGTAGTAGATTTTGCAAAGTTGTGGAAGGACTTTACATCTCTAGGGGGAAACCATTCAAGGGAACAAAACCAGCTGAAGAGGTTCAGAGGTGGATGGATTCTTGTGTTTGAATCTTTGGAGACTTGGTTATCGAGGATGCAATAAAGAGAAAACTTGCATCAAGGCAACTGCAGAGTAGGGCCATGGAATGGTGGAATTCTGTTACACTCGAGACTCCAGAGGAAGAAATTTCATGGGAGTAATTCCAAGCTAAATTTGAAGAAAGTTTATCTCCACAGCTCAGAAATCTATTCTCTTCAAGTAGTTTATAGAGTTGAAGCAGAATGGCAGATCAGTTTTTGACTACATTTCTGATTTCAAAGCCTTGTCTATATATGCTCGTTCATACATTGATACGCCATATCATATGAACGAGAAGTTTGTCTTGGGTTTGGAAGCTTATATCGGAAAACCGTTAGTGGACCATCTTGATGATTCGTTTGAGAAAATTATGGAAAAAGCTATTCATCATGAGAGCTTGTTTCCTAAGGAAGCAAATGTTGTCGCTGCCACCAAAGAGGTAGAAACCACAACAGGGTGGTAATAATAAGAAGAGGAAGCAGTAACAACAAAAGGGAAAAGATGGCCAAAAGGAACCCAAGAGTGAGGTGGTTTGCTTTAACTGCCAGCAGAAAGGTCATTTTGCTAATGAGTGCAAGAATCCCAAAGCTAAGAAGAAGTGCTTCAAATCTGGAAAGCCTGGGCATAAGAAGAAAGATTGTCCGGAATCAGCTAAGGGCAAGAAGATTGCAAAGGGATATGCTTTGGAAGCTATGCCATCTTCTTCGAGAGCTCCTAATGCAGAGGAGAAGGGAAAGGGTGTCATGGTGCAAGGTTCTCTTTCAGTTAATGGTGTTTCGGTTCGTGTGCTTTTCGATACTGGAGCATCACATTCCTTCATTTGCAATGAGCTTTTGTGTCTCTTGGGTTTGGAACCTGAGATTTATGACAGACCATTTGTAGTGACTAATCCAATTGGGGGTTCGTCAAATCTTTGCATGATATGTCGAGGTCTAGTGTTGTCGAGTCATGGTTGCTCTTTTGTGTGTGATTGCTTTGTTCTTAACTTCGCTGGGTTTGGAATCATCTTGGGCATGGATTGGCTCAAGAGGTATGCGGCAAGGGTGAATTGCGAGAAGCTAGAGGTGAGGGTCGGGGATGTGGAAGGGCGAAAGGTGTTGATTAGATGTAAATGCGAAGACGGGGTCTTCGTGAGTTATCTATATTTGCTTGGGATTCCACAAGAAGACCTGTCATCAGTGTTGATCTCTAATGAGTATGTAGATGTATTTGACGAGGTCAAAGGGTTGCCGCCGCATCGTGAGATTGAGTTTAGGATCGATTTGGTCAAGGGTGCTAGACCTATCGTTACGCCACTTAGGCGGATGGCGCCTAAGGAACAACGAGAGTTAGAGGTGCAAGTTAGAGACCTTTTGGGAAAAGGATTCATTTGGAGGAGTGTATATGAATAGGGTGCACCGGTCGTATTTGCAACTAAGGCAGAGGGCTCGTTAAGATTGTGTATGGACTATCGTGAGCTGAACAAGGTGACTAAGAAGAACAAGAATTTGTTGCCAAGGATTGATGACTTGTTCGATCAACTTCATGAAGCCAAAGTGTTTTCTCAGATGGATTTGGCAACGGGATTTCACTAGTTGAGGGTGGCTAAGGATAGTGTGCCAAAGACGGCTTTTAGGACACCATCTGGTTTCTTCGATTGGTTGGTGATGCCATTCAGGTTGACTAACGCACCAGCGTATTTTGTGGATCTTATAAATAGAGTGTTCAGAGATCAGTTGAACAAGTTCGTGCTTGTGTTCGTGGATGATATTCTGGTTTACTCCAGAAATGAGGAAGAACATAAGACGTACTTGAGAGTTGTGTTAGAGATCTTGCAGAAGCATTAGCTTAAGGCTAAGTTATCAAAGTGTCACTTTTGGAAGGATGAAGTGAGGTTCTTAGGTCATGTAGTTTCTGGAAAAGGGATAGCGGTTGACCCCGCTAAAGTTGCAGTAATCCAGTACTGGGATCGACCAAAGAATGCGACGGACGTTCAGAGTTTCCTTGGGTTGGTAGGATATTACCGACGGTTTATCAAGGATTTCTCCAAGGTAGCTGCACCATTGATAGGATTGACGAAGAAGAACCAAGTGTTTACATGGGATGCAAAGTGTGAACAAGCGTTTGGAATCCTGAAGAAGAGATTGACGAGTGCACCTATGTTGACCATTCCAAGTGGGAATGAAGAGATGGTGGTATATACGTGGTATATACCGATGCACGTGGTACTAGACTTGGAGCAGTGCTAACGCAGAAGGATAAGGTTGTGGCCTATGCGAGTCGACAACTGAAGCCGCATGAGAAGAATTACCCAACTCATGATTTGGAGTTGGCGGCGATTGTATTTGCTGTAAAGATGTGGAGACATTACCTGTTGGGAGTTCGATTCAAGTTGTTTACGGATCACAAGTCGTTGAAGTATCTTTTCTCCCAAAAGGATTTGAATCTTCGGCAGCAAAGATAGTTAGAGTTTCTGGCATCATATGATTTTGGCATAGCCTATACTCCGGGCAAGGGCAACGTAGTTGCAGATGCGTTAACTCGAATACATGCAAGTTTGGGAGCGATGTTTTTGGAATGGAATAGCCTCGAGTATTTGGCAAGGTTCGATTTCAAGCCAAGGTGTGAGTTGGACATTGAAATGTTGGCGAGCTTGTCGATAAGACCTACTCTTATTGAAAGGATTGACGAGAACCAAAAGAAAGATGCGAAGCTTGTCAAGTTCATTCAGAAACTGGAACCAAAAGATAAAGAGTTCGAGGTCGATCGAGAGGGTTGGCTTCGAAAGCAAGAGCGATAAGTTGTTCCTGATATTGACGGATTTAGGGATAGGGTTCTGAGAGAATGTCATCACTCGAAGCTGACAATTCATCCTGGTGGAAATAAGATGTATCAGGACATAAAGAGAGTCTACTGCTGTGAAGGGATGAAGCGAGATATTGGAAAGTTCATTTCAAAGTGTATGAACTGTCAATTGGTGAAAGTTGAATAGAAGAAGTCGAGTGGTTTACTTCAGTCATTGGAAGTTCCTACGTGGAAGTGGGAGCAAGTATCAATGGATTTTATCAATGGACTACCTAGAACCAGTGCAGGAAATGAAGGGATTTGGGTCATCGTGGATCGTTTGACCAAAAGTGCAAGATTCATTCCTGTCAAGTCGACTAGGATGACATCGAAATTGGCTAAACTTTATGTGAAATGCATAGTTCGATTCCATGGTGTCCTTAAGAGTATAGTGAGTGACCGAGATCCATTATTCACGAGTGGAAATTAGAAAAGTTTGCAAGAAGCTTTGGGAACCGAGTTATGCTTAAGTACGACATATCATCCCCAAACTGATGGTCAGACCGAGAGAGTCAATCGAGTTTTGGAAGATCTCCTGAGGGCTTGTGTGTTAGACTTCAGAGGATCATGGGAAGACCAACTACATCTAGTTGAGCTTGCGTATAATAATAGCTACCAATCTAGCATTGGGATGGCACCATACGAAGTGTTGTATGGAAGGCCGTGCAATTCTCCAGCATGTTGGCTAGAAACGGGAGATAAGTTGGTACTTGGGCCTGAGATGATTAGAGAAAACTCGGATTGTATCGAGATAGTTCGGCAACGAATGAAGGCAGCCTAGGATCGTCAGAATAGTTATGCTGACATCGTCGTAAGTACTTGGAATTCGATGTGGGCCATATGGTTTTTATGAAAGCTTAGTCGTTGAAGCACATGGTTAGATTTGGTAAGAAAGGAAAGTTAGCTCCAAGGTTTGTTGGACCATTTCCGATAGTCGAGCGAATTGGAGAGCTCGCATATAGATTGGAGTTACCCGAGAAGATGTCGAGTGTGCGTAATGTGTTCCATGTGTCGTTTCTACGGAAATTCGTGCATGATTCGAATGTAGTGGTATCTCCAGAGCAGTACGAAGACTTAGAGACCGTAGTTTCGAGACCTCGTAAGCCACTTCGTGTTGTGGGGAATGACACGAAACAACTTAGGAGGAAAACGGTTAAACTAGCCAAGGTGCAATGGAGTGAGGATGGAGACGATTGTACATGGAAGACGGAAGAGAGGATGAGAGCGAATCATCCAAAACTCCTCTTCAGTAGGACCCTTTAATATCGTATCTTCGTTATATCGTTGTATCTTGTTGTTGATTGTTAGAATTACGCGTGCTAGGATAAGGCTATGGATGCATGGCTTGATGGATGCTAGTTTGGATGATAGAATTGGCTTTTCATGGATGATAGGCATGCAGAATCGTTGTGATTACTTCGGTTTGTTTGGAATTTCGGGGGCGAAATTCTTAAGGGGGGAGAATGTAACAACCCACATTTTACGTATTGAAAGATCGTAAAATATATTTATTTTATTTTATAAGGTTGGATCATTCTCATCTTTTAATATGTTGTTTATGGAGATGTGAGACATGTCCATAATTTTTACCGATTTTGTTTGTGACCATTTTGCCCCTGTCAGCCTTGTACAGGGCATAAATTTTGACTCAGGTCGAATCAGAGGGTGAGATCTGTGCCATTGGAAAGGAATTGATGATTGTCTTTCCGTAGAGTGGTTACATTAAGGATTTGGCTCAGCGGTTTGGGAGAAATCGCTGTTTTAAGGTTTTTTTAGTTGGCTATTCAGGTTTTGGAGCCTTAGTGGAATCCTATAAATAGGGGTGAGAGTGGAGGGAAAAGGTTTACTTTTTCCCATTCTCTCATTTAAAGGCATTTGATCTCCTTTTTCCTCCTACATCTTTCCACCATTAAAAATCCAAATCTAAGGGAGGAAATCGAAGATCTACATCATCCAAGGCAAGATCTACATCATCTCAAAGGCGAATTCATCGGATCGAGGAGTTTGATTCGGGGTGCTCGCTGTCTGGATTCTTATTTCTATTGTTTTAGATTTTTTCGGCAAATCGGTGAGTGATTTACATCTCTCACATGAATGCAATGAAGTATATGAGTGTTTGTGCATGTTTCTCATCAAATTGGGATGTTTTACCATAGATTTACACCGTTATAAGTTCATTTTCGTATGCATCACCCTATGATCTAATCTAACAAGTTTTACTTGCTAATTTAATGTCATTTTACATGTTTATTTTAGTTAAATCTCTCAATTCGATCATATGTTCATTTTAATGGTTTTTGGTGAGATTTGCATCATTTTTGTGGTAATCGTCATATTTATGTGGTTAGTAATGTTATGATCGTGTTTGATGATTTTGGTAGTGTCGGTTTCATCGGATTCGTCGTTTGGCGAAGTTTTGGTCAAAATCGGAGTTGAATTGCAATATGCAGAAATTGGCTCGGCCATAGGTTGAATCGGCCAGGAGTTGACTCGGCCATAGGTTGAATTGGCCAGAAGTCGGATTGAAACGAAGTTGGAATGGACAGGAGTGTATCGGATCGAGTCATATTCGGATCGGGTCATATTTGGACCGAATCATATTTGATCGGGTCGTTCATATAGGTGATTGGATCGGGTCGGTGGTTGGATCGGTCGAGTTTAAAGCCAGAAGGGCGCTGGATCAGGTCGGCCTAGTTTGGATCGGGTCGGTCTGAAAGAGGGCGGATCGGTCATGTTTTTTAACAGCGCTTTTAAATGTTGTGGTTCATAGTGATGATGCTATGGTTTGTTTCCAACAGGGTCATTTTCTAAAAAAGTACGTTTTTTGGGTACGACTCAGATTTGGAGAAAATGTCTGAAAAACATATTTTTTTGGGGGCAACCCTCCGAACCATAGCCGCAGCGCAGTGGTAGTTGGCTCGGTGATGACGTGACTTCGAAGTAAATTCAAGTAGGAAGGTTCGAAGTGTTGAATGCGTTCGTTGATCAAGGTTGAACAACGAATGAGATGGAAACTCAAAGATTGTGAGTTGGTGGATAATGGTTGCTCGAGAAGGTTGCTTGAGCTATGAAATGTCGTTAAGGTTGGATGACTAGAGATGCAAAGGCCGAGAAGTCGTCATAAGTTCTAGCAGGCTCAAAGAAGGGGTACAATGGGGGCACCCAATAGATTGGATGGTTGCTGGTCGAATACCTTGGGTATCGTTGAAAGGCCTAGTTGTCAAGGTTGGACATTGTCAAGGTTGGACATATGGAGTTTATGCTAGAACTAGAGTTACCATTAGCCCTTAACATATGGCAAGGTTGGTCGTCATACGATTAACGGTGGTTTCAAAGAAGGATTGGCGATGATAGCTAGAGTCAGTCATGGATGATTCGTTGTTCTGTTTGTACTATCTCACATAGATTATCCAAAGTCGAGGGAGATGTTCTCTGAGTGCTTAACTGATATTGGTTTAGGCGTCTGGGGAGAGTACTTGGGAAATGTTAAACTCGATTAGGATTGTCTGTGTGAGACTTATATAATCTGGATGTTATGAGTGTTTTCCATGATTGAATGAGTGTTCTGGTTTCCATGGATGAATGGTTGAATTGTTTATGGTAAAGGTTATCACTGTCCGATGTGGGGAAGATAAGGTTGAGTTCTTCTCTGGTGTCCTGGGTAGATTAGTATGTTTATCTATCCTTTCTCATACACTTTATTGTTGAAGTTTGTTAGTTGTTTTATCGCTCGCTAAGACTATTGTCTGACTCAAGGTTTTATGTTTCCTCCTATTACCTTGGGCTGTTCATCCAGTTGTGGATAGGCAGACTAAGTAGGTGACAGGTGATGCTTCAGTGAGGACGATGGTGCTGATCGGTGGCGAGCAGGAGGCTCATGTACCATTTTTAGTACTATCTAATAATTGGGTTTCCGCTGTTTGCTTTTCTGAATAATGTATTTAGGCAACTTTGTATAAACACTATTTCCAAGTTTGTGGATATTACTTTCTGGTTGTATGAAAGTCTTGCGTTTCTGCTTCACTATTGCTACCTGTTGTACACGTTCTATTATATTTTATCCTTGTGTTGTGAGTTTACGATAGATTCCGCTTGTGTTTACCTACTCTGATGATCGTCCATGACTGACTTGCACACCCTTCAGCGCATTATTTCTTTTGTATAGTGCAGGGGTTATAGGCGGTCGTCACACCTCCCCTAGCGAGGAAACCGCCAGATCGTTCTAAGGTCATCCGCCCTGCCTTCTGGCTACCACATCATAATTGCGGCCAAGGTATACTCTTGGATGTAATTATAAACTTGCCTCTAGGCATACGGCTTCATCCAATTTCCCAGAGGGCCATATCAGAGTACCCCTCCCACGTCCCGTAGAAATATTATACTTCCGGCCACTCCCATCGAATAACAAGTTGGATGTGCTCCTCTCGTTTCTCCAAATACCCGCGATGATCTACCTTGTTGGGCTTTTCAACCCAAATACATACAGATTTTCCAAGCACATCTCGTCATTAGACCCTATGTCTGATCTTTAATTGCATACTTGTTTTGCTTACTGCGTAGCTAATTAACTTGAACATTTACATGTTTATTTTGCATTCAAGTTATTTGTTTATTAACATTAGTTAGCCATTTATTTTTCCTAATCAGACTTCGTTGTCGGAGCAGATCGCATTTCATTCATTTTATTAGCCACTTATTTTTCCCAATCAACTCTCACTACCGAAACATACCACTGCTTATTGTTATATTCATTAAACTTAATTCTTCTATTATAAGTTTATTAATAATAAGCCAACTCTACTCATTTCCATCAAATTATGACCTGTGTTATAATATTACCACAACTGTAATTGTGAGTTTGCATATTAGACTTATTTCCTATAATTTAAATTCATTTATAATAGGCTTATTACTTTCCATTTCATCTTTTAATTATAACCTGTATGTTATAATCATACTTGTCCCTGTGACATATCTACCTATTATATTACATTCCTATCTTATATGATTTATTATAATAGGATACATTCTCCGCTCATTACATACTTCACATATTTTTTATTATTTAACGTAACTAATACAGTTATGGCACTAATCCACCTACCATTTTGTAAGTTTACACATTTGCACGAATAATTCACACACCTTATCTAATTGGTTGTTGTAAATGTACTAAAATCTATTTCCATAATATAAACTAACTGAGATGCGTAATGGCAAGATATTACACTTTTGTAGATTATTCTTAGGTTATTGGTTAGTTCGCAATATGAGAAAAACCCTATTTTACACTAACCCACATTATTCCTCTTTTTTTGCAATTACGTTCTTCATATTTAACAAGAATTTAATTATGGCATTGCATCCCTTTTCCACACTCAACTGATTCAGTCCATTGCTAATTTCCCTCCTTTTATTTGTTACATTATTATTTCCGATCTCTTATCCATTTCCTAATTTCTGTATTTATTCCATTTTAAATCTGGAAGATGATTCCTTACAAATAGTATAAAATTCCTAGATTTGCCCTTTTTCCATAAATTTTCTGCACATAACCTTAATCATACAATGTCAATCAGTGTCATATTTATTTAGTAAGTCATATCAAGTTTGTCTACTTCCAAATTTCCCTTTTATTACAATTTTGGCATAATACATATATTTATCCCCAAATCATCAAATTTCCCTCTTTTAGTCATAATTCCAATATTTTCACATAACCACAATTTAATTAATTTGCGCCTAAGCACAATTCGATTATTTTGGTATAACCATAATTCGATTAATTTGCATCTAATCACAATTCAATTTAAAACAGTAAAATCCAACGTAGAAAGGGAGAAGAGAGGGCCGAGAGAATATTTTATTAACTTTACATGAAGCAAATGATTTCATACATCATTATATGAAAAATATAGTTTAAACCCACACTCCTGAGATTTTCACTCTAATATTTTGGATCTGATTTGGATATGCGTTATTTTCATTCCAATTCGGATTTACAGATCTGTCTAGATAGAGGATCTGTACATCTATAGATTAGATCTACAATTTTCGACTCCAAATCTTTAATCAGATTTCCTAAAACTAATATATATTTATTACTGAAGGATTTGGAGGAGAAAGGAAATGGCAGAGCTCTGACGCCCTCTTAGAAAATGTGAGTTGGAGGCTAGGACCTGCTCGTTTATTTTTAGCTTAATGTAATTATTCCCTGAACATTTTAAATTTATTTATTTCGATTTCATTGCTCATCAGTTTCAATTTAAATGCATATTTATTATGCACATAAATTTTCTTCCATTCTTAACATGTATTGAATCGCAATTTCAAATGTTATTATTTTTGAAATTACTATGTGCACATATATTCTTGAAACATATCAATGCATATTTATATGTACTTGCTTCGTTTGTTTTGAATTAAAACACTACTTTAACTAATTTCATTTAAATTCCCTTTTTATTGTGTGATTTAATTCCATTTATGCTGCACATTGTTAATTAAAGAAATGTTACAATATAACATTAATCGCTTTCTATTTCTAACATACACTTAAATTTGATTTTAAATGTGCTTCATTTGTAGAATTGTTGTGCGCACATTCATTTCAAATTAGATTACTTAACATTGTCAAATTTTCCATAATTTAATTCTATTTGTGTCAATGCCTGTTTAGTTAACATAGTGGCAACATTTTATCTATTGCCCAGCAAACCCATAGAAATACCCCTTTCTCAAAGATTCCATTTTATCATCAATCCAATCACCATTCGCATTTTTTCTTTTTCTTATCAATGAATAGATCTCTTTATTTGATCGTCAATTTTGTACCAAAGATGTATTTCGAGTAGTTATTTGTGTCCTGGAGGATTAACGAGACGAACTGCTAGCTTTCGGATACGAGATATACACCCAAGCCAAGTCTTGCTTGGGCTGCATTAATGGTCGTCTTTACATTTTCTCTTTCACTTGTAGTATGGAGAAACTCCCATAGAAATGATATATTTTGATTCAGGCATTTGTTCATATAATCGTACTAAAGACGGAGTCATTTTCATTGTTACGGTACCGGCTGTTAGATTTAGGTCTGCTTGCCAAGGACTCAAGATTATTTTTATTGAAAACTGGAATTTAGATACCTTTTTGGTAGTTCGACTGTGGTAGTTTGACTGTGGTATTTCTTTTGGGGTATTTCCGAAATATGGGCGTGTGACTTGTTATAATCGATCCTATGGATAATACATAGAACGACTTTGTCATCTCTATTAAGATGATTCCACCCCATCGGATATTTATTCTAAATTTTATTACATGCGTTTGTTTGCACATTTCTCATGTTATTATTTAAAAAAAATACTTAAAATGCAAGGTGTTACAAATTGATAGGAGCCGAAAAGAACAATCGAAAGCTCGAAAAGCTCACTTACTGCCTATTAATCTCTTCTCAAACGCTTTGCCCCTACTTCTAGTCACATCCAATCAAAGTCTACACTGACCAGTCATTACGATAGGCCCTTCAACAACCTAAGGCATATGGGATGCTTTTGAAATTGTACTTCGAACTAACTCAATTCGAGCTTACCATTCCTTGAAGAGTCATTCTTGGACAAGCCCTAGTAGACTTCTTCATTGAGTTCACTACTTCTGAAGATCCACAGAAGATAGTGAGCCTCCCAATATCCAATGGAAGATGTATGTGGATGGTTCATGAAGAAATCAGTGTTCCGGCACCGGAGTCATACTTTTTACTCCTAAGGAACACTAGATATGTTACGCCTTGAAGCTTAACTTCCGCACAACTAACAACAATGAAGAATACGAAGCCTTGAGTTCTAGACTAAGAATTGCAAACAAACTCAATATCAAGGCTTACTGAATCTTCTTAGATTCATAACTCATCATTTGCCAAGTATGTGTGGAATATCAATCAAAAGGAGCATGGATCGCTCCTTACCTGGCTCGGGTTCGTGAACTGTTTACAACTTCGATCACTACGTTATTACTCATATCGCTTGAGAAAAAAACGAAAAGGACTATTCATTGGCTAAATTAGGAAGTTCTGAGGATGTGTATCTCTTGGGACTTGTCCCTATCGTAGTGCTTGACTCTCTGAGTATCAATCAAATGGAGATTGGTGCAAAATCAACGATGGAGATCGAGTTTGAACCCGAATCATGGATGACTCTGATCGAAGGCTACTTGCAACATGGAATCCTCCTAGACTCTCAAAATGAAAAGCGATCGCTCCTTCGTAAAATGCTACATCATTCAAGAAGGAGTGCTCTACCAAAGAAGAATCTCTATTTTATTACTCTAGTTTGTATCCTACAACAACGCCAAATGTGTACAACTGGCTGTGCACGAAGGCAAGTGCAGTGACCATACCAGAAGGCAAACTCTGGTAAAAAAGATTTTCCAACACAACTACTTTTTTCCAACTCTCAAATGGGATGCAGATGACTGCACCCGTAAATGCAACAAATGCCAGAGATTCTCCAAGATTAATAGAGCCTCTCCTACAGAACTTACTCAAACGGTCATTCTATGGCTATTCACAACTGAAGAATCAATATTATCAGAACTCTTCCGATGGTAGTAGGCGGTGCTCGATATGATATTGTCGCAGTTGATTACTTTACCTAATGGGCCGAAGTTGAGGCCCTTACGGCAATCAATACCGCAGAAGTAATCAACTTTGTTGTGTTCAACATCATTTGTCGTTTTGGAGTTCCATAGACTAAAATTTCTGATAACGGGACCAAATTCGAGAGTTCTAAGTTCAAAGACTTCTTCCACTATCACCATATTGAGAAACGATTCTCGAAAGTAGCTCATCCTCGGGCCAATGGACAAGTAAAGCTATCAACAAAGTCATCAAATCCATCATCAACATCATTTGGAAAAGACTGGAGGCAAGTGGGTAAATGAACTTCCCTTAGCCCTTTAGGCTTTCCGGACTACCCATAAGTCAACGACCGACCATACTCCATTCGCTCTCTTATATGGATCCAAAGCTGTAATTCCCGTCGAGCTTTAACTACAATCTCATCGAGTCACTTATTATGATCTGAAAATCAATAGAGATCTCCTTTTGAAATCTCTCGACTTACTCAAAGAAAAAAGTGATGAGTCTGAACTCAGAGCAGCCACAAACCGAGGCAGTCTGAACTCCAAACTCCAAACTCCAAACTCAGAGCAGTCTGAACTCCAAACTCCATCTAAAATACTTTAACATTGTCGACCTCATTCTTAAGCTGATATTTCCCACACCGACCAACCTCGGTCCTTGTTGGGAAGGCTCGTACGTCATTTAACGGAGGCTTAGAGATGGTACTTACAAGCCAAGGACTGTTGATGGCGCCAAACTACCAAGAGCGTGGAACAACGAGCTTCTTTGTCTCTACTTCATTTAACATGCTATACAGATCTACTACTTTCCAGAAATGTTTTGTTTCCAATTCAGGGCATCGTAAAAAGAAGTTCGTTACCGCTGATAGTTTAGAGTAAAGATTTTCAGATATCCATGTTCTCTGTGTATTTACTTTCTACGTAGTATATTAAAGTTGTGATTACAACCGACTTCATACATGAGCGCATAATATTGGATCAACACCTCAAAGCTTGGAATCGATCCACAATCCTGAGACTTCACAAAGGCTCAAACCTTGTGGAGTGGTCTGCCCTCCTCAAGTCAACTCGAATCTCAAACCAACGATGGGGCCGAGTACATATAACTTGTGATGCTTATTAACATATGTGTCCAATTCCGTCCCTTAGTCTCCGAATATAGGGGCGAAACTCTAATCGAGTAAGTGTAACACCAACCGCTTGCTTGGCTAACTCTGATCCCCAAGGTTCAGATCCGGGTGCAAAACTAGCAAACCAACGAAGCCCTCGACTCTAACCAAGGATGAAACAAAAACGTCCACAATAATCGCAAGGAAGTTCTAAAAGTGGAGTCACCAAATTTGTGCTTAGCGCGACTCAGAGCCAATGTCCAGAAGGAGGTCTCGAAAGAGAAGTTCATGCACTTAGACTCCAAATGACTCGAAATCAATGATCGACGCGCATGACTTCAATCGACTTGAGTTTCTCAAGAGTGAGTCTTGAAGAACTCAAACTTAAGCATAACGACAAGTTAATTTACATAAGTGCAGTACCGGAAAACATAAAAAATGCTTGAATACTTAAAACGACACTTTATTAAAGAAAAATAAACTAATTTTCATTCATTAATCAAAATATCTTTCTAACAACACGATGTACATCAAAACCACATTGTGCCTTAAGAAGCGAGCCTCATGCTTATGTATCCTATCCGCCTTCAAACCGAAAACTATTTATAAGTCACTCGGGAGTGCCACATGTCTTCTTATTCAAGCCGGACTCAGGTGGTTCCGCCTCGTTCTTCTTCCCCTTCCTCTTTGAGCTACTATCGTCGTTCCCTTCTAGCCCTTCAACAGAGTAGGTTAGGGGCAGTCTTTATCTTGAAACCCTTCCTCGGGTCTCCTTCAAGCATTAGCTCTTTCTCATAGTCGCTCGGAATCTTTGTAACTTCATCTTCCATGTAGGGACCAGGTACGAACTTCAATGGCTGAGGCTCCATGGGTAGTGCCGACACCATAGATTTATCCTCCCCTTTTTGGATGCTCTTTCGATCTTCCTGGACTCCCTGCCATATTTCTTCTTAGCCTCGTTCTCGGCTTTCTTCCTGACCTCCATGTCAGCTTTCATCTTCGCCTCCCCCTCGGCCTTCAGCTTAGTGAATTCCTCCTCTACATTCTTTCGGGTCGCCCCTTTCTCAACTTTCCTCTGGGCCGCCTCTCAAATTTTGTCCTGGACTTCCACTACAGCCTTCTCCCTTGCTTCTGTTTGAGCCTTGAGTAATGCTTCATCATCGTCCTTCCTCTTCACTTCCATGTCCTCAGACTTCATCATCATTTGGATCCATTATTATTCTACTAGCTCATGCATAGTCGGCCTGCCTACCTACCTGCTTGGTCACCTAAGAGTCCTTCTCATGCAATCCCTTCTACTAGTCAAACAATCTGTTAAAGTCATCCATCCTGGTCTCGCCCATCACTAAACCTGGGAGCATTTCAGGATGATCGAACTCCTTTCTTATGTGACTCCTATATTCCTCGATGTCATACCCTGACTTATCCATAGTCGTTATTTCGGGGCAGAAGGTTGTTCCCACTCAAGAATAACCTATGAGACAAAGAGAAAGACAAGTTATTCTACTTCTACTTTGTGTTACCATCTTTCTAAATAACGATGAGAAAGTGGATTTGCCTCCTATCATCTACTACGTGACTTTTCCCGGCATAGCGCTTTCGGTTGATGGTGGAAGGAAGCCTTCATATTTCAACATCGGTTGGTCGGGGTCATACTCCCTAACCATGGGAGCTAGCACAGATGGGCCACGAGCAGGACTAGAAGGCGTGACTTGTTGCTATTGGGAAGTAGCACCTTAAAATTCGTGAGAGACCTCCCTCTTTTTGTAACAATTGCTTTCCCTTTCTTGGCAACAAGTCATTCTCTGCTTTAGCGTCTTCTTTTTGCATGGCTCTGCCTTCCACTAACACCTGGCGCTCCTCATCCATCAAGTACTGGGCCATCATCACTTCCTTATTTACAGCCTCCACTTCCTTGGAAGAATCCTCATACTCTACCAGTTTTTCCCAAGCTAGAGCAAGTGTAAAGGCTTAATCTTAGACCCACGAAAAACCATGAAATCCAAGAGGTTTTACTTAGAAGCCCCCACATCGTTTGCTCTAACTCCATCTCTACCTTCGCTTGGGACCCTCTAGCTTTGGTTCTGATCCCATCTAGTTGGGCCTTGAACTCGGCCTTGACACCCTCAATATGGCCCAACACCTCCCTGTTTGATGCCTCCGCTGCTTCCTTCTCCCTTCTCTCCTACACGAGCTCGTTGCTATTTGAGTCAAGGAGTTGTTTGAGCTCCTTAATTTCCTTGATTAAGAATTGTGCCACCTCAATGTCTTCTCGTAACCCTTTATTCTCCCTAGTCAAAAATTTGTTATTTTGCCGAAGCTGTTGCACCTCCTCATTCTCCCTACGTAGTCGGGGTTTTTGCTCAGATACCGCTTTGTTATCTTTCTCAAGCACAACTACCTGAACTGTGGTTGAAGTCAGCACATCCTTATGGTCTTCATGAGCCCCAACCATAGCTTCCTTCACCTTTTCCAACTCCATCTTAGCCCATCTATTTCGACACCAAAGAGTAAGCACATAAATATGTCACTCGAATACGCAGAAATAGATGTTAATTAGAATTTCGTCTAACCTAATTCAATATCCCAATTTTTGATGCTCACTCTATCATAATTAACCTCGATATTAAAATCCTGAATCTCAACATTATTTTGTATAATTAGTTTAGAGAGTCTCTTGCCACACTGGTACAAGTCCTGGTATTGGTTATAGACGTCATATACTTAGGTCCCTGTCTCTTCATTGATATACATTGGGATCTGATGCATATCGGGTATCCAGAGCAGTTCCTCAAAATACATTCTCGTAGACTTCTTTAAAGTCTCTTTCTTCTTCGCACTACTCAACTCCGGGATCTCTGACATGCTGGGAATCGTCTAGTCACGCTTTCTTATGTCCCTTCTTTCGGCTCCTGTTCCTTTACCATTCCTCTTTTCCTATACTAGCCGGTGGCGCTAAGGATAAGGAATAGAAAGGAATGATCACCATTGGTTGCTTCGTGCTTGGGGATTCTGCTCTCCACTTTTCTTCAGTTAGCTGGGTGCTTGGTGGAGGAGATATCGTATGCTATAGTTGATTGGGATGTCGCCGACTGTTGTCATAGTCGTAAGATCACTTGGATTTTGAGTGCAACTCTGCACTTCTAATAAAAGCGCTCACGGCTCCACCCCTTGGTCTTCGGGAACATCCAATCCCCAGTCCCGGTCTCTATCTCCTTCCTGAGCCATGGGACGTACACAATGCAAACCATGAGTCAGAACGAACATTCCACGTACACAAACAAGTTTTGTGTCATTTAGTGCTTATGAGTGTGTGTGTGTGTATGTCCTAAATGTTCCCTCTACTGACCAGATGTTAGCTTGCTTGAAGAGGTAACTAACCCAATGCTCAGCAATAACCTCTTAACATTTGTGTTGCTGAACCCAATAGTAGATGTCTCGACGGGGACTATATCCAAGCTCTAAAACTGATGCTCTACCTCTATCGATGTGGTGGTCTCAGAGCTCAATACTAGAGAAGTTGGTTTGAGACCCTCTCCCAACCTCTTCTTTCTATCGAATAAAGAATAGGAGTGGGCATCAAATATTCTCCTGTGGTGGACTCCTCATCACAGTTGTCTTGGCCTCTAATTTCCCCCTGAGCTCGTGCAACCTCCTGCAACCTCCATTTCGATTAGGGATCTTTAGGAAGTACGAGAGAGGACAATTCCATTTACGAACCCAGAGGAACCTCTCCTCCCTCATCTAGTGCCTCTCTTTTCTCTTCTTCGTCATCATCTTTACGACATGTCGAGCAACCCTTGGGAAGTAAGCCAAACACATGAAGGAGATGGTTTGCTAACAGAGTCTGGGAATCATGGAATGAATTTGGCACATTCCTCGATGCCAAGTGCTAGAGTTTGTGCCCTAGAAGCAACCATTTGATGTGATTAATAACATTGCTGATGTTATATCATATTTTGAATAAAAGATTCTATTATGTTATATTTACTACGTAATATAAATATGAACATAATAGAAGTCCTCAGAATATTAACACAAAATTATATAGTTTCAAGTAAGTGACTTTTTTTGCAAGGCTAACCGATTTTTTATAGTGGGTCGTGCAATTGTTTATTAGAAAAGAGAGATAAGAAAGAGACTATGCACAGGCACAGAATCTCAAGCTGGTTTGAAGTGCTAGCACACTATACAGTTATAATACAAGAGAGAAGCTATGTGCTTCCACTACTAGACATTCACATGGTAACCTAAGTTACCTCCTCAATATATGAACTAACACCTAGTTCAACAGTGCCGGGTGACGTGGATCATATATGAGAAAAGAACAGCCCAGCCAGTCCTTCAACATAGTCCATTGCTTCTTCATTATATATGAATTTCCTATCCCAAATTTCGTCCTTTATGATTCAACATTCATTTCACCTAGCATACCTATCTTGCATAACATCTACTCATTGCCAACTGGTTTATAAAAAAGTCGTTTTGGCTCTCCAACCTCACCAATAAACTTAATGAAATAGTTTTTAGAATCATACCGCATTTCAGTTATACCATGTACCTAAGCACTCTCAGCTTCTGCCTAATAAATTTCAGGTTCCTTAACCACCTCCTCACTCACTATAGGGATTTTGACTTTGGGCACCCACTTCCTAAGAGGATGCATAGGGAGAGGGATCTTCTTTGGATAAGGCATATCAACTGGAACTTTGCACGACTGTGTGGAGTGCCCGAATGACTTACAAGTATTACAAATATTCAGTTTCTATTTATAAATGACCTCAACAAAATATTCATGTCATTCTATGAGTACCTTCAACTTGTCGAGAAGTGGTTTGGCAGGAGCTATTTCAATTAACTCTCTAACAAAAAAAAGTTCCTTCTGGCTACCGTGTTAGCGTCGAAACACTTAAGTTTACCTATGTGACATGCCAACTAGTTAAAGCCAATGAGAGGCTATAGAGCAGAAGGGACATTAGTAAATTGGGTCCAAGCTAGAATGGAAAGAACCTGGTCTTTAGCCTGATCCATAACGGCATTCCACAAACTAACAATAAAAGGTTGTCCACCTATAATAGTAGGGGTAGATTCTTACACTCTAAGCTTCTTTTCGGTAGACAAGAATTTCAAATTAAACATACCATCAACAATGGATATGCAGATATCACCTCTAAGACGCCAGGAACTACGACATGCAGCTCGCATATCAAAGTTCGGCATTTTAGAATCTAGGAAAAAGCCGACAACATAGTCTTTCCATAAATTCCCAGCTTCACTAGTATCACCAGAGGTAGAGATGATCTATGATCGGTTTCCAAAATGTTAAAATCTTAAGGTTGATATGCTCCAACATTGTTGGGGAGTGCAGGGAAGAGAGAGTTCCATTTGGGGAAGTGAGCAAAGTGGCTTTGCCGGGTTGGGCATTTTGGCAAGCACCAGGAGTGCACCGTGGTTCACTGTTTTTGATAAGGTTAGGCACAGGATTGGAAGCTCCGACCACATCATAATCCACGTTAACATCGGTATCAACCAAGTTAACGTCTTTCTCTATCATTGACTGACCCAAAGGTGGTTCAGAAATTCTCAATTCACTACTAATACCATTCACAGTATTCTCCAATTCACCCAAAACAATATAAAAAAGGATGTTACGTTGGAGATCAGGCTAATCATATGGGGCAGATGATGTCATCGTAGACTTAGAGAAAGGCGAAGTACCAAGACAGACAGAGTCGTCAATAGCTAATAGATGAGGAGTTGAGGTGATTTCGTGAAATAACGTTTCCAGCGGACTGTGTAAAGCCTTTCGAACTATAGAAGCTAAAGAGTTTCCAGAGTGACAAATCGGCATCTACAACGCAGTCACCTTTGCTTTGATAACTGCGACCAGATATGGTGCTTGAATTTGGTAGCGAGACATAAATATTGACTCAGTCTTCCTATTTTTTCAGCATAAACTTGTGGAGGTGGGGATGAAGAAGGACGAGAGGGATGAGAGTGAATTAGATGGAGGAAGGAGAAAATGCCAGATTTGTCGCCGCCAAGTATTTTAGAGCTGTCGCCATTTCTAAGTATTTTAGAGCTGTATGTAAGTGATAAAAAAGTTGAACTAAGTGACTTTTGAACATCAGATTATACAATATAATAATAAATGTTATAATTTTTAAATGCCCCTAGTCAAGATTTATTGTGTATACAAGACAACAATAAAACATTGAGACTAATATGATGATTGACTGATGATCATATCTCATTGATCATTAATGTATCTGATATTAATGTCAATACATAAATACATATTGGAGAATAATGTAATGGTATGACCAACATGAGAAACTTCATGGTATATAATTAATACCATTATAAGTAATTCTCATAGTGACTGTGGTGTGTAATGGTCCTCAGACCTAAAATCATTATATATATTTATTCGAGGATATTTTTGTTTTGATATCATCAAAAGTTACTTTTAACCGAGTAGACGATAAAGGTAATTATCGGATGGATCTCGATTCAATTAAATAATATGAATGATCAAGATGGAATTTAATCTTGCAATATAAACAGTGATATCTATAGACCTCTTGATTGAGTACAATTACGAAATGAATGGTCATACTTAAATATTGATTTGTTTTATATAGTCTGCTCATTGATCAAGATAGAAGGATTAAATTATAAAGAGGTGATATGTTCTACGCCTCAAATTTAATCTTGGATATATTGGTTAAAAGGATTAAATTATATAGAAACACTGGTCATAAAAAAGGTTGTATTGAATCATTGATTTTATTATAACTTGGGTAGCAACGATGTATTACTAGATGTCACTCACTACTTATAATTTTAAATATGGCTTAAAATTATTACTAACGTTGTAGTAACCTGTAGGGTCACACAATAGAATGTTTGAATAAGGGAGAACCATTTCTTTATTAAATATATATCAAACATTGATATTTGTTTTGTTTTGTTTTGAAATGGTAAGCCGAGATTAACGTTTTCCCTTTATTTTTGGGATTTCATTTGTTCTTAAAATGGGTGCCAACCCCTTTCTTTCATATAGATGAGACACATAAATAATGAAATCCAAAAATGGGGAAAAATAAAGATCTTACTTCGGCTAGTACCGATCTTCCTTTTCTCATCGAAATCGTTTGATGATATCAAGACAGGCGTTCGTGGAATTGACAGAGGCGCCCCTTCAAGCACTAGGGTTCGATACACTTCAAATCCAGATCGAATTCATCGATTCCTCTAAATCCTAAAATGGTATGATTTTGATTTACAGTACTCTTTTCTATCCTACTTTGTATATGTTAAAATGTTAAACATGGTTTACGATTGGATCGAATAAAAAAACCTACAGTGGTATCACAGTGAGGTTTGCTGGTATCAGAGCGAGGTTTGCGAAAATATTGTATTTTGAATCATGATTTCAGCTTGTATGTTTAATTTCTTGCATAAACGGAAGTAGTGAAAACACAAATGCAATAATTTGATGCAATTTCATTTATAAAGTGAAATTGTTTCATTGTTAATAAAACTTGTATTTGATCCAAATTTTGAAATGAAATAATGAATTGATATCTGATATCATTTCTGTTTGAAATACTGCTAGATCTTACGCTATTAAACTTTAAACATATGGATTGATATGTTGACTTTGTGTAATTTAATAGTGTTTGGTTATGTTAATAAGTTGACACTCTATTGTATATTTATAGTTTGGATCAAAAATCCAATTTTATTAATCGAAGTATAAGCCCATTTTGTTCTGATTTTGCAAATAAATTAAACTATGAATATATGTGTTAATGTAGATAACTGAATGATTCCACATTACAAATTTTGGGCAATATGTTTGATTTATAGTTTAAACTTGGTTTGGCATACTCTATTGAAATTGTCACACACACACACACACACACACATATATATATATATATATGTATGTATATATATATATATACATAATATGCTTTGGAAGCTATTTGTTATTTCTTATATATTTATAACCAGTATTATATATAAATGTATAGACATCTGTAGTTTAAAAATTGCAATAATATTAATATACATATAAATCTTTTTGACATGTCTTGTATACCTAGTTGCATATTCTTTCATGTCTCAATTGATAAGACGTGGATTAACCAAAATTAGTGTTTGATTGTCTAGAAAATCATGCTTGTGTTTAAAATGAATTATGGTGCATATACATATATATATATATATATATATATATATATATATATCTATATATATATATATATATATATATGCAGCTATCTAAGCATAGAATTGGTTTTATTGAAAACTGATCTGTATCTTAATGCATGGATGATTTAGAAAATAATATAATGGACAGTTAAACCCACTTATTAAAATTGATCCCACTGAGTGCAAATAATGTATTGTACATCGCTGAAATAACATAAACTCATTATACAGAATGAATGATTTCCTTTTGCAGCTTAATGGTGCAAACACTATTTTCTAAATTGAGTATAAATCATTTTAGTGATGTTGTTTTATCTGTTCATAACTATGTATTGTTTTAAATCATAACTTTGTTGTACAAAGCAAATCTCCCTATTAGTATACTACTTATACAAATCTACATACTCCAATATGTGCGTGGCATGATTAGTAGATACAACACTATAAGATAAGTATAAATTTGTTGTGTGATATAAAAGTGGATTCAGTTTTGTATATTATGAATATACAAAATGTATGAACACTGCAAAAATGTTTGTAGTTGCATTCAAATCAGAATTAACATTGGATGTTACCACCTTCTTGCACTTCTAAATATTAATCTACCATATGAATGGTTAATCATTACTAATATTATATATATCTGCATGAGCTGATGCATGCATAAAAAGCACTATTATGTGAATAATATATCATTAGGTTGCAATCATAAACTGCAATATATATATATATATATATATATATATATATATATATATATATATGTATGTATGTATGTATGTGTGTGTGTGTATTAATGGACTAGCCTGAATCTGTACAAAAATTATAGTTCTTGAATACATCAAGAAGCAATATGATTGCCTCATAAAATATTTACTGCAATTTAATTTACAATAGTATGAAATAGGTTATGAATGTGTACTTACGTTAATCAACACCTTTTACATACATAGACATATCTAAAATTGTATTTGGATCAAACTCTTATGTATATAAATTAAACAAGTGAAGTATATGATAGATTGCTACTATTATAGCTTGATGATGATTTGATATTATTTCAACAATATATATATAAGTAGCAATGTTATGGACTTAACAGTGTATTTTAAATTTGTTATTGTGAATCAAATTTATATGTACATTTACACGAAGTATTTTCGTTATACTCTATTTATAACCAAAGTTACATTGCATGAATATATTTAAACAATTGTATCCCATAGAATATCAATTTGACATGATGTTTATAAATATATATCTATTGACATATATACACCAGTAAAATGAGTTAGAATTTTAAATCTTCGAGGAAATGTTTTGATTATTTATGTCCCAGTAACCAATAACTAAAACTAATGTATTTACATATACATATCTGTTGTAATATATAAGAGTGAATATGCTTTTGTGATATTTTTATTCAGTCCCACATCATGGGGATAAGTTTAACATCAGCTCCAAAGCCTATATATAAAGGAGCCAATGTAATAGAAATGTTCACACTTGAAGCAATAGAAATAAAAGTCTCTCCCCTATCTTTTCTGTTCCCTCTAATAGTTTCTTGTTTAACATATGTTCTGTTTTATTTTATAACACGTTATCAGCACGAGATTCCACTAGAGCTAAAAAAAAGTATGTTTTGAAATCATCTAGATCTACATCTATGAATTTGTTGTGTCTTCTTCTTAGATGTGATTCATACTTCTAGATCTCATTTCTTTTTCAGTTTTTGTAGATCTAGATTCTATTTTAGTGAGTCTAACTTTTTAGATTTAATTATCTATATTGATCCTAAATATGTGTAGATATATTTTTTCAATTCTTTGTTGATCTAGTTTTGAGTTTTTCAAATCCAAATGGAGATTTGATTATATATATATATATATTGTTTACATTATTGATGATGTAGAGGTAGATTTAGTTTTATCCTTTCTGATCTACTATTACTTTTCGTATGTAATTTTTTTTGGATAGACTGAAGATAAAATATCTCTTGAAAAAAAAAATGTATATCCAACAAAATTACGGGTATAAAATATATTGATGTAGCATTTAAATTCAATAGCAATATTTATTTATCACTGAAAGTGAGATTGAAAACTCATGATGTAAACCAATTCTTTCAAATGAGGAACCTAAAGTTCATATGTAAATGACCTGAAGTTCATATACAATTTTTTTTCAAATGAGGAACCTGAAGTTCATATGCAAATGAGGAACCTGAAGTTCATAAACAAACAAAAAATCGTAAAGTATATTAATTCTTTGGAATCTGAAATAATATGAACCTGAAGTTCATATATTGGAAAAAAAAATTAAAGCCTAATGTTTTCTTAGAAGTTGTGACATAAAAATATTATACTTATAGAAGAAGTTAAAAGAGACACACACATTATAATATGTGACAATAACATTGGATTCAATAGAAAATCTCTAAACGAGTTTCATTTAACTGACATCTTTCATGTACAGTTTATATTAACTGAATATCCAGAAGATATAGTATGCATATTAATCTCTTGAAGAGATGTTTTAGAGATTTAATTTTATATAGCAAATCCAACATTCTAGAAGTGATGTTAGAGATTTTTGTTTTGTTGCATTGCAATTACATAAATAAAAGATATGTTCCCTGAAGGAATATCATACACTCCAGAAGTAGTAATTTCTTTTCTCTCATGAATCTTATTTTTATTTAATGCACCTAATTTTGCTAATGCATTTAAGGTTTGATATGTATTTTTGTATATTGATATGACATTTTAGTTGTTTGTATATATTTATCTCTAAAGGAGATAAGTTCATCCCAGAAGCAGTGATAACAAAATATCTTTAGAGGATATTTGTATATTTGAAATTGGTAAAATATCTCTAGAAGAAATCTGTTTATTTGAAAATAATAAAATATCTCCAGAAGAGATTTCTACAATTAAAGGTTATAAAATACTTGTGGAAAAAGTTCATAATTTTTTCCTAAAAAGAAAAATATGCATCTCGAAGATCATAAGCTAAGATTTAAATATTGATTTTAATTTAGCACACCTGAAGTGTATGCAGAAGCAATTTTTGTTATAAAAATGGAAAATTTAAACCTGTAGTGTCTATAATGGTAAGAGTATTTTGATATAAAAGAGAAAGATCTAAAAGATTTTTATATGGATTGTATAATTTGAACCTAAAACATGTAATTTTTATGTTGTGAATTTTATGTATAGATCTGCAAGTTTATGGAATTATTCATATTAGAGAATGTAAAATCTCGGTTCTATAATTATGCACTTTTTCTCAATTCTCGATTAGATATTATACATTTATACGGTTTCTAAAAAAAATATGATTATTGAGAATGCAGTACAACTATAAGTTGTTTATTTCAGTTTTGTCGTTGATCAATACTGTAGCTAGATCCAAATTTTGTTATGTTAATTTAAGTATAATTTATTTATTTGATTCATATATTTAGACCGTATAATGGTTATTTCCACTATTTTCATAATAAATGCATTAAATATATTGTTATGGTAATATATGTTGTATTTCCATATTATTATAAATGTATTAAAATTATTTGTTATTGTAAGTTAGATGATGTATGTTTGTGCTTGGAATAAGAATAGTCATATGAATTATTATTCAATGTATTTGGCAACTAATATCTAATGTAATGGAAGAAATTGTATAACTCAGATCTGAGGCCTGAAGTCTTGAATTATGAAAAAAAAACTTTTTGATGAAGTTTACAAGTTTGAATTCTTAGCAATTAGCAAGAATGTAAAAGCTTCTAAAATAGAAGTATGTTAAAAGATTGAGAACCAGAAGTTCATTATAAATTTATAAAATTGATATACATATGTATGTGTATATATATGCATAGGAACTTGAAGTTCCTTAATCAATGAGTTATATCTTGCTTATATATTTATATTTACATATTGTATTGAAAAATAAATTTTAAAGTTGTTTACACATTTTATTTGAACCAGAAGTTCAATATAGTTAAACCATACGTTCAATACAGTTTAACAACATAAAGTTGTTTATATATTTTATTTGAACCAGAAGTTCAATATTGATTAACAACTTGAAGTTGTTTACATATTTTATTTGAACCAAAAGTTCAATACAGTTCCAAATCAAATGATTTGGACATTATGATATGGTCTTTATGATTCGCATTGACATTGCTTGATAAGCAAGAATTAACGATTGGAACCTTATAAATAATTTGTTTTAAAATCGATAACTCGAATGATAGAGAATATGCAAATCAATTACATATGTAATTCATGGACGCACGTATATTCACATATATGCAAATATTTAATTAACAACCTGAAGTTGTTATAAGCTCATATTATAAATTATGCATATGTTATTTAGTAATTCAAAAAGTCGATTGACATCAATATTGAATGAAGTCATGTGCATATTCAAATGATAGAAAATTCCTCGAAGTTTCCAGATCAATGAAAGGGAATAAGAAATACAATATGAAGGCATCTTATCTACTAATAAGAGCATTATCCTCTTACAATTGAAATACATATAATGTATTTGCTAGCTATAATGCGATAATGGATCAAAAATGAGAATCCAAAGAAGGTTTATTATTTAAAGTGACAATGTTTGTCAACATTGAGAGGAGGATAAATGAATCATCAATGTTAAATATTTGCTAACATATAGAATTATGCAAAGTATTAAGTAACTTGCACAAATTATCAGTTATGTCCCTAATAGACTTTCTCCAATATACATTTGAATCCCCAAAGGATCAAAGGGTGTAAATCACAGCTGAACATGTGGTATAAAAGTCAGTTCAAAATATTTTTGGAGTAAGTCATAAAGATGCATAATAAAGGAGGTGAGTGTTCCTGAAAAAACATTTAAGGGTGCTTTGAAATAAAACCATGACATGATTGTCAAAATAACTCCAGAAGTGGTTTAAGTATCTAAAGCATGATAATTTTTGAGATCTCAATAAATCATATGTAAAACTGACAAGAAATAATCATCGATGATAAATTAATAAATAATGAAGCGCTTATTTATAAATGGATTAAAAATCGTATATTATAGATAAACTTGATTGGCCATCATGAAATTCTCCTAAATAAGATATATGGACCTATAGCCCATAAGATATGAACCTATAGTTCATAAGACAAAAATAGAAATATATATAATGACAAAAGCACATTAAAATTACCGAAGCAGCATACAGTGTCAACATGTTATGTGCCATGAGCATTGTACTTTCAGAAATAATTGAATTGATTAAAATAGTGTAAGTGTTTAAAATGCTTACAATACCCTGAAGGTATAAACGATGAAAGTACACAAATTCCATAAGAATTTATATAACTTTGGTAGTGATAAATAATGCAGAGAGCAAGAAATGTAGATTACAACATTCTTCTAAGTATTGTTGTTATGAAAATCTTGATATAATTCATGTTGAGTAGATCACTTCCTGCTTTCAATAATTGTTGTAATGAAACTCTTAATATCCATTTAAGTGGTAGTTGCGATATGCAAAACTAATTATAATATATAAATTCCTGAAGAACATAAATAACATTTGTTATTATAAAGAATACCAAGAACATGGATGATAGATTACAACATTCTTCTAAGTATTGTTGTAACGAAAATCTTGATATACTTCAAGGTGAGTAGATTACTTCCTGCTTAGTGTTGTTGTAATGAAAATCTTGATATATTTCATTCTTATAAGTATTGTTGTAATGAAAATCTTGATATACTTCAAGATGAGTAGAAAACTTCCTGCTTAGTAGTGAAAGTTGTCTTATTCATCAAATATGTACTGCAATTTGCAAGTCCACTTGAAACAGAAAATTATAAGCACCTGAAGTGTATTCATAAATGAGTATTAGTAACATACAAATCATAAAAGGAAGACGTTTGAAATAAGAAAAGATGTTTGAAGCATGGAAATGCACATGAAGTTTTAAAAGAAAAACTTCATTAAGAAGTATTTGTAAGCAATATGAGTTATTGAAAGAAGAATATGAATTCAGAGGAAATTATTAAATCAGGGGGAGCATCCATAAGTATGATATAATGCACTCTTTTTCTTTAACTAAGTTTTTCCCCACTGGGTTTTCTTAGTAAGGTTTTAATGAGACATGGGTCATGATCCAGAAGTATCAACCCAAAAGTAACATATAAAAATAAGTTATAATGTACTCTTTTTCCTTATTTAAGATTTTCCCACTGGGTTTTTCTTACTTAGGTTTTAACGAGGCATTACATTGATCCAGAAGTATCATACTACTTTTTACGTAGTAAATATGACATTGTATATTGTACTCTTTTTCCCTCATTAAGATTTTTTCCATCGGGTTTTTCTTAGTAAGATTTTGATGAGGCAACATTTTGATGTAGTAAACTATTATTTATGAAGAAGAGAAAGCAGTTTGCATGGCTCAGATTCAAGTGAATTATACCAAGGGTGATAGGATGGAGCATATTTCTTATAAATCTCTCTTCATATATGAATGAAAGGATAACAAGAAAGAGAGAAACAAATTCAGTTTCAAGAAAAGCGAATAGATCTGTTCTCAAAGGCAATTTCCAAACCAACACTCCAGAAGATGATGTACAAAATTGGCATGCGTCGACTACATCAATAGACTAATTGAACAATGAGTTATAAATAAGGGGGAGCATATAAAATTATGCTATAATGCACTCTTTTCTTTCACTAATATTTTTCCCACTGGGTTTTGTTAGTAAGGGTTTTAATGAGGCATTATCTTGATCCTGAAGTATTAAACCTTTGATAACATTGTAAAACATGTTACCTAAAGATGAAATGAATTTACACTCTTTTCCTTGTTTATGATTTTTCCCACATGGTTTTCATAAAAAGGTTTTTAATAAAGCATTGTTTTGATCCTGAAGCATCAAACTCCTTTAAGGAATATCATTTTAATATGATATTCATAATGTCAAACTATGCGTACTATTTTTCTCGTTCAAGGTTTTTCCCATTAGGTTTTCTTGATAGAGTTTTGAAGACAACAGACAATAGTTGTATCGACTGAATGGATATATGCAAGCAAGATAATAATAAGGAGGAGCAATCATCATATATCTTTTAAAAGGAAAACTTCAAGTTAGCAGAGCATTAAAGATTTTGAAGACGCATATTCAAGGGGGAGTTTTGTAATATATAAGAGTGAATATGCTTTTGTGATATTTTTATTTAGTCCTACATCATGGGGATAAGTTCAACATCAGCTCCAAAGCCTATATATAAAGGAGCCAATGTAATGGAAATGTATACACTTGAAGCAATAGAAATAAATGTCTCTCCCCTATCTTTTCTGTTCTCTCTAATGGTTTCTTGTATAACATATGTTCTATTTTATTTTATAACAATATCTACACTGTTAGGAGCAACATCTTGCATTTGTTAGCACCCTGACAGGCTGATATACGTATATCTACTATGGATTTTTCTTTATAACATATGTAAGAATAGGAAACACTGAAATACATTGTTGGAAGAATGACACTAAAATAATGTTGACATTTATATAATATTAACATTAATGTGTATATTGTTGATATGTAGAATCACATATACCTATTTGAAAAGGGAAGCATATGTAACAATCCTGATTTTCGTGATTACCTGTTGAATTAATTAAAACAATTATCATATTTGAATCGTGGATTGAATGATGACTTAAAATATATATAAATAAGCCTAAATTATTTAGTCCTTGGTGATTAAATTGAAAAGTTTGGTTATATGGTATGTTATGACCATTTAAATAATAATGTTCGAGTGACATAAAATATGGAATTCTTTGGTTTGTAATTAACGCAATGAAATAGTTGATACTAAAATTAATGTTTAAAATTTAACAAAGTGCATTAAAATTATGTTTGCAAATTTGTATAAGCTTAAGAATGTTTGAAAAAAAATGATTTGGGGTGAAAACATGTTTTTGTACGTCAAATATAACCTAATATATGTAAATTAGTGCTAAAATAAGTAATTGAGAGTTGATTTGGCACGAAATAAAAACATAAGGGCTTAATGATAATTTTCCAGGAAATATCTGTGGAAACTAAGAAAGAGGAAACAAAAAAGATACGATGTTTTCATTTCTTCTTCCCGTAGCTTTTTTCTATAAACTCAGCAAAACATGAAAAACAAAAATTGCCAATCTCCACTTCAAATCAGGTTATAATCTGAAAATCCACCCTAAAATTAAAGAGTTAGGCTTTTATTCAACTTCTCTTATAATAACAGAGAATCATGAAAATTACATCAGATTTTGTAGAACTTGTTTATTTAATGTTTATCTTTGCTTGCATGTCTTCTTTCTTGTTTCAGCCGGCTCTTGAAAACAATTCTACAGCAAAATGCTATCAAATTTCTTCCGACCCGAACCTAATTGTTGCTAAAATCAAAGGTGAGTTGTATATATAAACTCACTCTTCTAGACTATGATTATTTTGATGCGTATAATGTTGAAATAGTTGCTGTAAACAAAAACTATTAGCATGAAATGAAACTACTGCGTAAAATGTAGCAAAATTCGTGTATACTGAATTTGCTGAAATACACAGTAGAAAAACGTCCATAACTTCCACGTTTCTTATCCGATTGTGCTCAATTTTTTTATGGAAACTAGATTCAATAAGGAACAATTCTTCTTCAGGATATGTTTTGATATTCTATTATTTGATGGACCTGATGTGAAATGAAATCAGAAGTGCTATTTTGTCTCGTTTTACGGAAATAGGTCGTAGTAAAACAAGCATATCTCTCTCATTTTATTATCCGATCGAGCTCAAATGTTTTCAGTGGAAACTAGATTCAATAAGGAACAATTCTTCTTTAGGTCATATTTTGATATTTCGCTATTTGATGGACCAGAAATTGAATTGAAAACATAAGTACAATTCTGTCTCGTTTTCTGGAAATAAGTTGTAGTAAAACAAGCATATCTCCCTTGTTTCTAATCCGATCGAGCTCAATTTTTTTTCTGAGAAAACTAGATTCAATCAAAAACAATTTTTCTTTAGGTTACTTTTTGATATTATGTCATTTGATTGACCTGAAACAAGTTTCAAAATTGTAGTATAATTCTGTCTTGACAGAATTTTCCCAACGTGAATCTGAAACCATTTTGATCATAACTTCTTCCTTTCTTAACAAAGTTCTAAGTTTATAATGTTTCGAAAAGGTTAGACTTAGTACTACAGGTTTCATTCATTGAGTTTTCTGAAATTTAGGCATTTGTTTGGTCGAGATTGTCCTGTTCGTGGACTTGGTATTTCACGGTTGCCATATTATGTGGTAGGCCGGTTTCTTTGCTAAAATTTGTTCAATTCCTTTTCAGTTAAATGCATACATTGACATAAATTTTTGGAACTTGCATTGTATGCCATATGGTGCATGTTCCATACGTGCATATAATTAGCCGCCGTCGTATGTTGATTTCACAAGTGATTTATATTGTTTTGATGAGTTTTTGCACACGATGCACGACTTTTGTAAATTTTATTTTAAAGATTTTTTTTAAATATACATACACACATATATATCGGTGCTTGAGACAAAATAAATTTTTATATATTTCTGGTTTTCAAAGAAACCGCCTCAAGGCCAACTATATATATTTATATTTTCCCAATTGTAGCTAGTTTCTAACAATTACAACTCAAATGATTTCAAAAACTTTTTTTCTAACAGGTTTCCAAAATTAATATTTTACATATGTAAAAATAACACATTTTTGCACCTTCGAGACATCGAGGAAGAGATTTAAATGATATAATAAACCACGTGGTATGGGACATGAAGGTTAGTTATATCGGTTAATGCCGGACTCGTATATCGAAGCGATTTCTTCTTTATTTACACGTAGTTGGCAAACTTGTATAAACCAACGTGTGAGAACAGGTAGTATGAGACGCATTGTTACCATTGTTCCGGTTACTACTTGTGAGTTGATGGCATATATAAATCATTGTCTATATTGAGAAGTCCTGAGCGACTATCTCGTTACCAGTACTAGATAGTCCTGAGCGGCTATCAAGGTAGTCCTGAGTGACTATCCTACATAAGACATGGGAATCTGACTTATGGAGATTTGAGTATCTTCCATTATAGGCTCCAATAATTGTTTAGTATTGGTATATGATATTTCCATTGCACGTGCGGTGTTGCCGAGTCTCGCCAATATTGTTATGGAACCATATGATCTTTTATGATTTCCTTATGTTTTGATGTGATTTACATATATGATTCTTATTTATGATTTCACTATGTTACCGCACTTTAATGGCTTGTGAGCTATAATGTGTTTGTGATATTTTGATGATTTCATAAAACATTATAACTCTTGAATGAGAATCACTTGAATGAGATTATGTTGTCATTTGCATATGTTCATATATGGTAAAACTTTCATAATATCTAGCCATGAGGCATGAATTATTAACACTAATATTTGAGTGAACCTAATAATTAGGTTATGCCTTGAATGATCTTTTATGTTACCTATAACTTGTTGTTGTATGCTTCACTCCCGTACTTATATTTGCTTCGTTGCGTAAAGAAATTTATCGCATCGTAAATGTTTCATATCATATTCTAACTTTCTTCTATAGTCTAGACTGACGCGTGTTATGTAATAAACTCGAATTAGACCGAGTTGCAGGTTAGGTTTGTCTCTTATTATAGATGGATCCTCTTGGACTTATCATCTCACTTTTGGCTGGATATTGCAGAGTTTATTGTTTTGTTCTGGTTAGATGCAGACTCTGATTTGTATATGTATATTTTGGGAGACGATGCTATATGTATATTGTAGTACATTTGACAACATGTATATTCTGCTATGTATGCACTCAGATTGTACTTGTATCATGATATGAGTGTAGTTCTGTGACATGTGATGATGTTTGTTGTTATGATTTGTTTTGAATACAATCCAAAGCTATTGTAGTTTTGTTTTAATCTTGCACTGAGTACGTCAAACGAGTTCAAATTTTGACGTGTTTAATACTCGGTTAAGATAAAATTATGAATGGTCGCCCCTAACAAGGCGTATTCTCTATTCTATTAGACAATAATCCTCATGAATATTCTTTATAACATGAGTATAGCGGTGGGGACGTTACATTGTGGTATCAGAGCTGTGTTCAGAACAAACTATAACGAACACAAAACAACAATCACAATACAATGCAAAGAAGTGTACTACAAGTGGAACTTCGTACCCAATCAGAGTATGCGCCTAAAGGATTCTTATCTTTCGTTCTCAAGGGTAGATATCAATAGGAATACTTCTAGCATTGCATTGTAATTCCAGAGTATTCTAAGTTGAAGTTGTATTATAATATTTTACCCTGTGAATAATCTCTATCTTATTTGAAATTTAAGGTTATGGCCGGATGGGACACTCAGTCATCCATACCACCTGCTGTTGAGCCGTCCAGTGGCACATAGCCTAGTGGGGTTTTCATGTCTATCGATCAGATTCTTGATCTTATTATGAGAACTCGGCCTCCTACACCAGCCCGATCTTCCCCTCTGCGCAAGTCAGCTTTTGCACGCATGTGTAGCGACTTTATTCATCTCAGGGGAAAGAAATTCAAAGGCTCTAAGACAATTCTTGACGTTCAGGCATGGCTCCGTACATGCGAGCGCATATTTACTCGCATGGAGATTGTGACGACCGCCCATAACCCTCGCACTATACAAGAGAAATAATGCGCTAAAAGGTGTGCAAGGCAGTCATGGACGATCATCAGAGTAGGTAAACACAAGCGGAACCTGTCGTAATCTCACAGCGTAGGAATAAAATATAATAGAACATATACAACAGGTGGTAATAGTGAAGCAGAAACACTGGACTTTCATACAACTAGAAGTAATATCCACCAACTTGGAAATAGTGTTTATACAAAGTTGCCTCACTACATCACTCAGAAAAGCAAACAGCGGAAATCCAATTATTTGATAGTAGTAAAAATGGTACGTGAGCCTCCTGCTCGTCATCGATCAGCATCTTCATCCTCACTAAAGCATTTAATGTCATCTGTTACTTAGTCTGCCCATCCACAACCAGATGAACAACCCAAGGTAATAAGAGGAAACATAAAAGCTTGAGTCAGACAACAGTCTTAGTGAGCGATAAAACAGCTAACAAACTTCAACAATAAAGTGTATGAGAAAGGATAGATAAACATACTAATCTACCCACGACACCAGAGAAGAACTCAACCTTACCTTCCCCACATTCGATAGTGATAGCCTTTATAATAATAATTCAACCATTCATCCAAACCAGAACACACATTCAATCGTGGAAAACACACATGACATCCAGATTATATAAGTCTCACACAGACAACCCTAATCGAGTTTAACATTCCCCAAGTACTCTCCCCAGAGGCCCAGACCAATATCAGTTAAGCACTCAAAGAAAATCTCCCTCGACTTTGGATAATCTATGTGAGATAGTACAAACAAAACAACCAATCATCCGTGACTGACTCTAGCTATCACCGCCAATCCTGCTTTGAAATCATCGTTAATCATATGACGGCCAACTTTGTCATATGTCGAGGTCTAATGGTAAATCCAGTTCTAGCATAAACTCCATATGTCCAACCTTGACAATGCCCAGCCTTGACAACTAGGCCTTTCAACGATACCCAAGGTACTCGACCAGCAACCTTCCAGTCTATTGGGTTCACCCCTTGTACCACTGCTTTGAGCCTGCTAGAACTTACGACAACAATGACTTCTCGGCCTTCGCATCTCTAGTCATCCAACCTTGACAACGTTTCATAGCTCAAGCAACCTTCTTGAGCAACCATTATCCACCAACTCACAACCTTTGAGTTGCCACCTCATTCGTTGTTCCACCTTGATCAATGAACGCATTCAACACTTCGAACCTTCCTACTTGAATTTACTTTGAAGTCACATCATCACCGAGCCAATTACACCGCTGTGCTGCGACTAGGGTTCGGGGGGTTGCCCCCGAAAAATATATTTTTTCCAGACCTTTTCTCCAAATCTGAGTCATATCCGAAAAACATACTTTTTCAGAAAATAACCTTGTTGGAAACAAACCATAGCATCATCACTATCAACCATAACGGTTAAAAGCACTGCTAGAAACATGACCGATCTGCCCTTTTTCAGACCGACCCGACTCAAACTAGGCCGATCCGATCCAAGATGACTGATCCAAACCAAGATGACCGATTAAATTCCCCTAAATGACCGATCTGAACCAAGATGACTGATCCAATCTGACTTGCTCTCTGTGACAGGACATGAGACCGACCCGATTCACTTATGGCCCGATCTGATCCACTCTTGTCCGATCCAACTTCGTTTCAATCCAACTTCTGGCTGATTCAACTCCTGGCCGATTCAACCTATGGCCAAGCCAATTCCTAACCGAGTCAATTTCTGGCCGATTCAATCTATGGCCGAGCCAATTCCTGCATATTGCAATTCAACTACGATTTCGACCAAAACTTCGCCAAACGATGAATCCGATGAAACCAACTCAATCAAAATCATCAAACACAATCATAAACATATCATAACATTACTAACCACATGAATATGACGATTACCACAAATTTGATGTAAATCTGACCAAAAAACATTAAAATGAACATATGATCAAAATGAGAGATCAAACTAACATAAACATGTAATATGACATGAAATCAACGAGTAAAACTTGTTAGATTCGATCATAGGGTAATGCATATGAAAATGAACTTGTAATGGTGTAAATCTATGGTAAAACATTCCAATTCGATGAGAAACATGCACAAACACTCATATACTTCATTGAATTCATGTGAGAGACGAAAATCACTCACCGATTTGCCAAAACAACCTAAAACAATAGAAATAAGAATCCGGACAGCGAGCACTTCGAATCAAATTCTTCGATCCGATGAATTCGCCTTTGAAATGATGTAGATCTTGCCTTGGATGGTGTAGATCTTCGATTTCCCCTTGGATTTGGATTTTTAATGGTGGAAAGGTGTAGGAGGAAGAAGGAGATAAAATGCCTTCAAATGAGAGAATGGGGAAAGTAAACCTTTTCCCTCCACTCTCACCCCCTATTTATAGGATTCCACTAAGGCTCCAAAACCTGAATAGCCAACTAAAAACCTTAAAACAACGATTTCTCCCAAACTGCTGAGCCAAATCATTAATGTAACCACTCTACGGAAAGGCAATCATCAATTCCTTTCCAATGGCACAGGTCTCACCCTCTGATTCGACCTGAGTCCAAAGTTAAGCCATGTACAAGGCTGATTGGGGCAAAATGGTCACAAACAAAATAGGTAAAAATTATGAACATTTCTCACATCCCCATGAGCAACATATTAAAGGATGAGAATGATCCAACCCTCAGAGAATGAAATAAAAATATTTTATGATCTTTCGATATGTAAAATGCGGGCCGTTACATTCTCCCCACTTAAGAATTTCACCCTCGAAATTCCGAACAAACACAAGTAATCACAACGATTCTGCATGCCTATCATCCATGAGAAGCCAATTCTATCATCCAAACGAGCAACCATCAAGCCATGCATCCATAGCCTTATCCTAGCACGCGAAATTCTAACAAACAACAAAAAGATACAATGATATAGAAGATACGGTATCAAAGGGTCCTACCGACGAAGAGTTCTACATGAGTCGCTCTCATACTCTCTTCCGTCTCCCATATACAATCGTCTCCATCCTCACTCCATTGTACCTTGACTAGCTTAACCGGCTTCCTCCTAAGCTGTTTCGTGTCATTCCCCTCAACACGAAGTGGCTTACGAGGTCTCGAAACTATGGTCTCTACTTCTAAGTCTTCGTACAACTCTGGAGATACCACCACATTCGAATCATGCATGAATTTCCGAAGAAACGACACATGGAACACATTATGCACACTCGACATCTTCTCGGGTAACTCTAATCTATATGCGAGCTTTCCAATTCACTTGATTATCGGAAATGGTCCAACGAACCTAGGAGCCAACTTTCCTTTACTTCCAAATCTCACCATTTGCTTCAACATTGAAACTCTTTTGACGATCTTGGGTTTCCTTCATTCATTGCCAAACAATCTCGATACAATCCGAGGTTTCTCTAATCATCTCAGGCCCAAGTACCAACTTATCTCCAGTTTCTAGCCAACATGTTGGAGAATTGCACGACCTTCCATACAACGCTTCGTATGGTGCCATCCCAATGCTAGATTGGTAGATATTATTATATGCAAACTCAATTAGATGTAGATGGTCTTCCCATGATCCTCCAAAGTCTAACACACAAGCCCTCAGGAGATCTTCCAAAACTTGATTGACTTTTTCGGTCTGACCATCGGTTTGGGGATGATATGCCGTACTTAAGCATAACTCGGTTCTCAAAGCTTCTTGCAAAATTTTCAAAATCCACTCGTGAATAATGGATCTCGGTCACTTACTATACTCTTTAAGACACCATGGAATCGAACTATCCATTTCACATAAAGTTCAACCAATTTCGATGCCGTCCTAGTCCACTTGACAGGAATGAATCTCGCAATTTTGGTCAACAGATCCACGATAACCCAAATCCCTTTGTTTCCTGCTCTTGTTCTAGGTAGTCCATCGATAAAATCCATTGATACTTGCTCCCACTTCCACGTAGGAACTTCCAATGGCTGAAGCAAACCACTCGGCTTCTTCTGTTCAGCTTTCGCCAACTGACAGTTCATACACTTGGAAATGAGCTTTCCAATATCTCTCTTCACCCCTTCCCTGTAGTAGACTCTCTTCATGTCCTGATACATCTTATTGCCACTGGGATGAATTGTCAACTTTGAGTGATGACATTCTCTCAAAACCCCATCCCTCAATTCATCGATATTAGGAACAACCAATCGCCCTTGCTTTCGAAGCCAACCAAAGGAAACTCCGAACATCCGTCGCATTCTTAGGTCGATCCCAGTCCTGGATTACTGCAACTTTAGCGTGGTCAACCGCCATCCTTTTTCAAAAACTACATGACCTAAGAACCTCACTTCATCCTTCCAGAAGTGATACTTTGAGAACTTAGCTTTTAGCTGATGTTTCCGGAAGATCTCTAACACAACTCTCAAGTGTGTCTTATGTTCTTCCTCATTTCTGGAGTAAACCAGAATATCATCCACGAACACAGACACAAACTTGTTCAACTGATCTCTGAACACCCTATTAATAAGATCCACGAAATATGCTGGTGCGTTAGTCAATCCGAATGGCATCATCAACCATTCAAAGAAACCAGATGGTGTCCTAAGAGCAGTCTTTGGCACACTATCCTTAGCCACCCTCAACTGGTGAAATCCCGTTGCCAAATCCATCTGAGAAAACACATTGGCTTCGTGAAGCTGATCGACCAAGTCATCTATCCTTGACAACGGATACTTGTTCTTCTTTGTCACCTTGTTCAGCTCACGATAGTCCACACAAAATCTTAACGAGCCATCCGCCTTGGTTGCAAATATGACTTGTGCACCCCATTCGTATGCACTCCTCCAAATGAATCATTTTCCCAAAAGGTCTCTAACTTGCACCTCTAACTCTCGTTGCTCCTTAGGCGCCATCCGCCTAAGTGGCATAACGATTGGTCTAGCACCCTCGACCAAATCGATCTTAAACTCGATCTCACGATGCGGCGGCAACCCTTTGACCTCGTTAAAGACATCTACATACTCATTAGTGATCAGTACTGATGACAGGTCTTCTTATGGAATCCCATGATAATATAGATAACTCACGAAGACCCCGTCTTCGTGCTTACATCTAATCAACACCTTTCGTCCTTCCACATCCCCGGCCTTCACCTCTAGCTTCTCGCAATTCACCCTTGCCGCATAACTCTTGAGCCAATCCATGCCCAAGATGATCCCAAACCCAGCGAAGTTAAGAACAAAGCAATCACACACAAAAGAGCAACCATGACTCGACAACACTAGAGCACGACATATTATGCAAAGATTTGACGAACCCCCAATTGGATTAGTCACTATGAAGGGTCTATCACAAATCTCAAGTTCCAAACCCAAACGACACACAAACTCATTGCAAATGAATGAATGAGAAGCTCCTGTATCAAAAAAACTCGAACTGAAACACCATTAATAGAAAGGGTACCTTGCACCACGATACCCTTTTCCTTCTCCTTTGCAGTAGGAGCCTTCGAAGAAGATGGCACGGCTTCCAAAGCATATGCCTTCACAATCTACTTGCCCTTAGCTGATTCTGGACAGTCTTTCTTCTCATGCCCAGGCTTCCCACATTTGAAGCACTTCTTCTCAGCTTTGGGATTCTTGCACTCATTAGCAAAATGACCTTTCTGCTGGCAGTTAAAGAAAACCACCTCACTCTTGGGTTTCTTTAGTCCATCCTTTCCTTTTTGTTGTTGCTGCTTCCTCTTTTTATTATTACCACCCTGCTGTGGTTTCTGAGCTTCCTTGGTTGCAGCAACAACATTTACTTCCTTGAGAAACAAGCTCTCATGGCGATTAGCTTTTTCCACAATCTTCTCAAATGAATCATCAAGATGGTCCACTAATGGCTTTCCGATATAAGCATCCTAACCCAGGACAAACTTCTCGTTCTTCTGATATGGTATATCAGTGTATGAACGAGCATATATAGACAAAGCCTCAAAATCAGAAATGTAATCAAGAACTGATCTGCCATTCTTCTTCAACTCTATAAACTACTTGAAGAGAACAGACTTCTGAGCAGTGGAGATAAACTTTGCTTCAAACTTAGCTTGGAATTGCTCCCATGAAATTTCTTCCTCGGGAGTCTCGAGTGTAACAGAATTCCACCATTCCATGGCCCTGCCTTGCAGTTGCCTTGATGCAAGCTTTCTCTTTATTGCATCCTCAATACCTAAGTCTCCAAAGATTCGGACACATGAATCCATCCACCTCTGAACCTCTTCAGCTGGTTCAGTTCCCTTGAATGGTTTTCCCCCTAGAGATGTAAATTCCTTGCACTGCTTTGCAAAATCTACTGCTCTAGGAACTCGCACACCAACATCTATCGTTGCTGCCACTGGAGCAGGTGCCCTTCGCATAATTGCTTCTGCCATGGCTTCAAACATGGCCAGGTAATTAGGTTCAACACCATTTCCCCCTCCAGTATTGGCGCCCCTAGCAGCGTGTCTTGTTTCTCGTCTACTCATTCTAAATCTGCAATTTAGAATAATTAGTCACTTTCAAGAAAAGCTGCTAAAGGAAAACAACCGTTACTACTATATATGCTAATATATATAGTAAGCATCCAACTATAATCTACAAGTACGTCTCTCATACGAGATTATGTCCTTGAACTTTGGCCAAAAATCATAGACCAGAGCCCTGATTCCAAATGTGACGACCGCCCATAACCCCCCGCACTATACAAGAGAAATAATGCGCTAAAAGGTGTGCAATGCAGTCATGGACGATCATCAGATTAGGTAAACACAAGCGGAAACTGTCGTAAACTCACGGCGTAGGGATAAAATATAATAGAACATATACAAAAGGTGGTAATAATGATGCAGAAACACTGGACTTTCAGTCAACTAGAAGTAATGTCCACCAACTTAGAAATAGTGTTTATACAAAGTTGTCTTACTACATCACTCAGAAAAGCAAACAGCGGAAATCCAATTATTAGATGGTAGTAAAACTGGTACGTGAGCCTCCTGCTCATCATCGATCAGCATCGTCATCCTCACTAAAGCATTACCTGTCATCTGTTACTTAGTCTGCCCATCCACAACCATATTGTAACACCCCACATCCTTTAGTGTCACTCACAAAGGGAATGCACTACGTTCTGTGGAGCATTTAGTGTAAAAGATGCAGATAAATTACAAGACAGACAAAATTAAAATAGCGGAAAATAAAACTTTACTTTATTGATAAAATAGTTTGTACAACAATTGTTTTCCAATATCAGAGTATCATCTGTCTTACAAAATAAAGAAGCATAAAATAACATTTATATTCCCCAATGTAGCATAAGCCAGCCATAGCAGCAGAAAAAGAGAGTCCAAAGCACTTTGTCAAAGAATCTTCGAGCTTGGGAAGAGTGACGGTCCAATCTAACCTTAGTTATACTATTCCCTCCTTAACTACCCGGGGGGGGGGGGGAATGGAAGAAAAGAAGACGAAAGAAAACTGGGTCAGACATAAAGTCTGGTAAGTTCAGTTACTTCTAGCATGTGAACAAGGAAAAACGAAACGACATAAATTAACTGAATACAAGACAATACCATGATGATAGGGCCAACAAGATAGGATAAGATTAACACAAGATATGCTAAGACAAGATAAACTGGATATGCTTTAATACTTTATCCGCTTCGCTATTAACCTGTTATTATGGTTTCTATGTCTCTGCACCACCTATCTAGTGTCCCAACTAGTAATCTGTCTAAAATGATAACGCGATCCCAATCCCAGTATTTGTGGTTGCCTTTAGGCGTACATTTATTATTTATTACCTAGATCTAATCTAGGGTTTTCTTATCGAGCGCTTCCTAAATTCAACTAGGGTTTATGCGACTTATCTAATACTTCTCGGATTCAGGATTTATGCCACCTAGGTCCAACTAGGGATTATGCTACCTGTCGAACGATGCCCCTAGTCTAGGACGCACTACCTAGAGTGGTATATGTTCCTAGACTTTCCCCACGTATGTGTCGCGAATCGTTTATCGCTGTCTATATGCACATGTCATGAAATGTGCGACCCGAGTCCCGTGGCAGGGCTATTCTAGAAACACGGAACTCGGTCAGGAGCTTTCAGATATCTTCCAATGCAGATGCTAAGTCTGTTTTTTCCAGTGGCTATGGTCCCACCTGACCCCTCCCTCAACTAATGAAAGGCCACCCTTGAAAAATTGAGAACTATACGCAGGCCCCCTATGCCCCCACTGTCTTATGGCCGTTCTCACCCATAACTAGATAGCAAGTATATGGTCTTTTAGAGTTCTCCGCCTTTCTGCTTTACGTATCTCGACTGACTCAAGATGGTAGGTAGACGACGAGTTGCTATCACAGGGCTACTGGTCTCGCCGAATCACACCGGTTCATCCTAGTCTTTAGGTTGCCTTATATTGCAACCAAGGCATACCCTTGGTTCTTCTAACGCAGACCTTAACCTCTATGAGCCCAAGAGGATCATCTGCAGCCTCATAGAGGGATACCAAGAATACCCTCACGTCCTCTCGAAGCCTCGAGCTTCGTAACCCAACTTGTTGGAGCCTTTTTTACGATTAGATGGACGTTCGCTCCTCCTCGTGTTATACTAAGAATTACTACTTAGTTTTCCTAACTAAGGTTTACCACTTAGTTTCCTGAATTGTCGTTTTCTTAACTAAGGTTTACTACTTAGCCCCTTTCAACTAAGGTTTACTACTTAGTTCTCTTTCTCGTCAAGTTGGATTGGTTAAGTGTCATTAGTCGATACAAGTTAACTTAACCCATTCATTTATCATGTTAAACTGGTTAAGCGTTATCAGTAATTCACGTTGACTTAACCTTACCAGCATCAAGTTATATTGGTTAAGTATTTACTTAACCCTACCCATTCATCTTGTATTGGTTAAGTGTTCCTTTTTAACTTAACCTTGCCTATCTGTTTTAACTAACATGTTATAACGGTTAAGTGTTCCCTTAGTTAACTTAACCCTAACATTGGTTTGATTAACATGTTCTAATGGTTAAGTATTGTCCCTTCATGTTTTTAACTTAACCCTATTCATTTATCACACTCTGATGGTTAAGTGTTCAAGCTTACTTAACCCTACGGTCTAGTCCAGCTAACATATTAAATTGGCTAAGTGTATTAAATTTACTTAACCCCAACCTCTAGTCTAGTTAGCATGTTAAATTGGCTAAGTGTATTAACTTTACTTATCCCCAACCTCTAGTCTAGTTAACATGTTAAATTGGCTAAGTGTATTGAATTTACTTAACCCCCACTTTCTAGTCTGGTTAACATATTAAATTGGCTAAGTGTTTTTCTTAATTACTTAACCCCTACAAATCTTGTCTTGTTACCATGTTAAGTTGGTTAAGTGTTCTAGTTAACTTAACCCTATCGTTCTAACTTAACTGTGTTAAGTTGGTTAAGTGTTCCTATGGACTTAAGCCTCCCATTCTAGCTTAACTATGTTAAGTTGGTTAAGTGTTCTTATGGACTTAACCCTCCCATTCTAGCTTAACTTTAATTGTCTTATTAAAGCACCAACCACTCACATTAGACAGGTATTGTTGTGGCTGCCGGTATGCCGGTTGGTTCCGGGCAGTCTTACGCCACAACTCAGTCTAACCTCGGGCCTTTATCGGGCTCAATGCCTTAACCTCCCACATTGGATAGGTATTGTTGTGTTCACTGGACAACCGGGCTGGTCCGGGCAGGTTTACATCACAACTCAATCCAACCTCGGGTTAAGCATGTTCGTATTGTCTAAAATTACTTTTCTCATTTAGGCTAAATTCTATAAGTAAATTTTCCCTAATTTACTTATTCCATTATTACTCTTTTAATGTACATTGTCAACATTTATTATTATGGCCCATTTTCCCTATATATCATATTTATAGTTTTTGGTATGTAAATTATACCAAATTAAGTGTCACTAACCATGATTATTCTAAACATGACAATTACTCACAATTATGACTAAATTCAAAATTTGTGCTAATATACTTATTATGCCAAATTAACTTTAATTGACCCAATTCTGATTTAACACCCTAATTTACAGTTCATGGCAAGACTAGAATTATTATTCTAGTTTACCGTTTACGCCTAAAACTTAGCTTACTTGCCAATACTAAATTTAATATGTCAAATTACATATTCCATAATTAATGTCAAATTTTCAAATTTGCGTTCTAATAAACATGCCATAATACATGTTCTAAATTATGTCAATCATAATTATGTTAATGTTCCACATTATGCCAATTTCCAAGTTTACAACCATGTTTAAGTCAAATTTATGATTTGCCCAAATTGTATTCCCATCGTTCGTGTAATCGTGATTCATCCAAGATTATAGATAAATCTAGATTCATGGATAAAAAGGGAATGAACCAAAATGCCATGAAAAGATAGACATAATGACTGGCAGAAGATGATAATTCACTAATCACATATCTAACAAATTACACTGAATAAATTGATTAAAGCATCGAAGGCCTATAGATCTGATAATATTATGACATAAAAAGGGTTGAACAAATTACATAGGTTCAAGTATATGGGTAGATCTAACTTAATAGATAAATTCCCATAATCAAGATCCAAGGATAATTAAGAATAAAGTGAATAGATAATCAAGTTTAGATCCAATCTCACAGTCATATTCCTAGGCAATAATATCATATTCATGAATCATAGGTAATTATCCACTATTGTCCTTGTCATTGTCATAGGCATTGGTTTATGCTCCTAGTCAAAGGCTTATGTTCATAGTCAAAGGCTTATGTTCATAGTCAAAGGCTTATGGTTTCAAAGGCCACAGTTCCATAGTCATAATCTTAAGCATTGGCAATTTAGTCACAATGTGTTCTAGGCCATAATCAAGAATCAGATCTAAAGTCATAAACAAGCACAGATTCAATGAAATGATAAGGCATATTTCTTATATTCTTTTAATTTCATGTCACAAATAGAAAAGGCGTTCAAATCTAAAAAGTAACCAACTTACATTGATTGGATCTAGAAAAGAATAGAAAGATAGTGTTGCTTGAAGCCGTTGAATCTTTACTTGAATGCTAACTTGTTTTGAATCTTCTCTTGAAAGACTTGAGCAGGATATCCTCGTCTTGATTTATATTTTATTTTAATTTATTTATTTAGATTTAGAGGAAGAAGAAGAAGCCATGTCCATCAAGAATTTGTGCAACATAAGGTTAGAGAAGAATGGTGCAAAGAGAAGGAGATTAGGGGGCTGTTTATATAGGATTGCAAGTTAATTTGAGCCGTCGATGAAGCCAAGGTTAATCAAAGCCATCTGTTCTAAAGAGAAGCCAATTATGTTCACAATTACTTTCTTAATGTACATTATTAACATTTATTATTAAATTTGTATGCACATTAGATACATCCCCCCTTTACACATTTATTATTAAATTTGTATGCACATTAGATACATCTCCCCTTTACACATTTATTATTAAATTTGTATGCACATTAGATACATCTCCCCTTTACACATTTATTATTAAATTAGTAACTTTAGTGTTAACAGAAATACGGGGTGTTACACAGATGAACAGCCCAAGGTAATAAGAGGAAACATAAAACCTTGAGTCAGACAACAGTCTTAGTGAGCGATAAAACAGCTAACTAACTTCAACAACAAAGTGTATGAGAAAGGGTAGATAAACATACTAATTTACCCACGACACCAGGGAAGAACTCAACCTTATCTTCCCAACATCGGACAGTGATAGCCTTTACAATAACAATTCAACCATTCATCCATGAAAACCAGAACACCCATTCAATCGTGGAAAACACACATGACATCCAAATTATATAAGTCTCACACAGACAACCCTAATCGAGTTTAACATTCCCCAAGTACTCTCCCCAGAGGCCTATTACCAATATCAGTTAAGCACTCAAAGAACATCTCCCCCGACTCTGAATAATCTATGTGAGAAAGTACAAACAGAACAACCAATCATCCATGACTGACTCTAGCTATCACCGCCAATCCTACTTTGAAATCATCGTTAATTGTATGACGACCAACCTTGCTATATGTCAAGGGCTAATGGTAACCCCAGTTCTAGTATAAACTCTATATGTCAAACCTTGACAATGTCCAACCTTGACAAATGGGCCTTTCAAAGATACCTAAGGTACTCGACCAACAACCTTCCAGTCTATTGGGTGCACCTCTGCTTTGAGCCTACTAGAACTTACGACAACGATGACTTCTCGGCCTTCGCATCTCTAGTCATCCAACCTTGACCATGTTTCATAGCTCAAGCAACCTTCTTGAGGAACCATTATCCACCAACTCATAACCTTTGAGTTGCCACCTCATTCATTGTTCCACCTTGATCAATGAACACATTCAACACTTCGAACCTTTCTACTTGAATTTACTTCGAAGTCGCATCATCACCAAGCCAATTACACCACCGCGCTGCGGCTAGGGTTCGGGAGGTTTCCCCAGAAAAATATTTTTTTCCAGACCTTTTCTCTAATCTGAGTCGTACCCGAAAAACATACTTTTTCAAAAAATAACCCTATTGGAAACAAACCATAGCATCATCACTATCAACCACAGCGGTTAAAAGCGCTACTAAAAACATGACCGATTCGCCCCTTTCAGACCGACCCGACTCATACTAGGCCGATCCGATCCAAGATGACCGATCCGAACCAAGATGACCGATTCAATTCCCTTAAATGACCGATCCGAACCAAGATGACCGATCCAATCTGACTTGTTCTCTATGACAGGACATGAGACCGACTCGATCCACTTATGGCCTGATCCGATCCACTCCTGTCCGATCCAACTTCGTTTCAATCCAACTTCTGGCCGATTCAACCTATGGCCGAGTCAACTCCTGGCCGATTCAAACTATGGCCGCGCTAATTCATAACCGAGCCAATTTCTGGCTGATTCAATCTATGGCCGAGCAAGTTCCTACATATTGCAATTCAACTCTGATTTCGACCAAAACTTCGCCAAACGACGAATCCGACAAAACCAACTCAACCAAAATCATCAAACACTACCATAAACATATTATAATATTACTAACCACATGAATATGACGATTACCACAAAAATTATGTAAATCTCACCAAAAACCATTATAAAATGAACATATGATCAAAATGAGAGATCAAGCTAACATAAACATGTAATATGACATGAAATCAATGAGTAAAACTTGTTAGAATCGGCATAGGGTGATGCATATGAAAATGAACTTGTAATGGGGTAAATCTATGGTAAAACATTCCAATTTGATGAGAAACATGCACAAACACTCATATACTTCATTGCATTCATGTGAGAGAGGTAAATCACTCACCGATTTGCCGAAACAACCTAAAACGATAGAAATAAGAATCCGGACATGGAGCACTTCGAATCAAATTCCTCGATCCGATGAATTCGCCTTTGAAATGATGTAGATCTTGCCTTGGATGGTGTAGATCTTCGATTTCCCCTTGGATTTGGATTTTTAATGGTGGAATGGTGTAGGAGGAAGAAGGAGATCAAATGCCTTCAAATGAGAGTATGGGGAAAGTAAACCTTTTCCCTCCACTCTCAACCCCTATTTATAGGATTCCACTAAGGCTCCAAAACCTGAATAGCCGACTGAAAAACCTTAAAACAGCAATTTCTCCCAAACCGCTGAGCCAAATCATTAATGTAACCACTCTACGGAAAGGCAATCATCAATTCCTTTCCAATGGCACAAGTCTCACCCTCTGATTCGACATGAGTCAAAAGTTATGCCCTGTACAAGGCTGACAGCGGAAAAATGGTCACAAACAAAATCGGTAAAATTTATGGACATGTCTCACATCCCCATAAGTAACATATTAAAAGATGAGAATAATCCAACCCTCAGAGAATGAAATAAAAATATATCACGATCTTTCGATACGTAAAATGCGGGCCGTTACAGAGATTTTGAGTCACCACCATGTTCTTGTTGCATCTAGTATGTTACAAGAATGTGCATTGCATTAGTATGAGCTTCTTGTAGCAGAGTTGGACGAGGCCACCTTTGAGTGGTCCCATTTTAAGGAGCAATTTGAGCTTAAGTTTGTTCTAGAGTCGGAGAAGGTCATTCTTGCTCGACGTTTCCTTGAGCTTAAGCAAGGAAAGTCATCTATTTCAGAGTATGTTGCATTCTTTGAGGCCTTATCTAATCATGGCCTTGAGCATATTAGCACTTCCTACAAGAAGAATCTTAAGTTTGTTTCGGGTCTGAAGAAATATTTGAAGAAGTCTCTCGTGTTACAGCTCAAGTTATCCTTTGAAGAGTTGGTTGATGCAGCCTTGCATTTGGAGGCTGTGGAGAAGGAGAAAGATAGCAGTGATGAATCTGATGTTCGTAGAAACCCTCTTAAGAGGAATTTTCCATTCAAAAAGTCCAAGTCCTTCCCTCCTAAGAAGAAGCAACATGCTAGCACTAGTTCTCAGCCTAAAGCAACACCTCAGACTCACACTTCATCTCAGCGAGCATGCTTCAATTGTGGAGCTACAGACCATTTTATTTGTGAGTGTCCCAAGACAATTTTCTGCCGCAAATGCTAGCAAGAGGGACATTGTGGCAGCCAATGTCCTAAGTTTTCGAAAGGGCCGAAAGCCGGAAAACTCAATGTGGATGATGCTTTTGGAGGTTCTTCGCGGGCTCAAGGTATTTCTCCATCTATTCTTAAAGCTTCTGTATTATTTCATGATTGTTCTATATGGGTTCTCTTCGGTACGGGTGCGTTGCATTCATTCGTATCGAAGCAACTCATCGATGATTTTCAGTTGGATGTTTCTTGCTTAATGACTTCATTGAGGATTGCTAATCCCATTGGGGGATCAGCGACCCTTAGTTCATCATGTGAGGATGTAGAAATTATCTTATGTGGTTTCTCTTTCCATGCAAATATACACATGATTCAGTATTTGGTGTTTGTTATGATTTTGGGCATGGACTAGCTCGTACGGTATGAGGCCAGGATTCTTTGTTTAGAGCGGATATTACTTCTTCATCATCTAGGTTCTTCTTCTCATTTATCTCTAGTATTTTGGGATATTGATAAAGATTCCAAAGCATCTTTGTTTGCTCTTGAGTCACAGGACAACGTTAACATTTCTCATATTCAAGTTGTATGCGACTTTGTCGATGTCTTTAAGCTTGTTTCAGGTTTGCCTCCTAAGCGGGCCATAGAGTTCCATATTGATCTTGTGCTAAGTGCACAAACTGTTAGTCGACTAGCTACTGGAATATCGACTAAGGAGAATGAGGAACTCATGAAGCAACTTCTCGAGCTTGAGTCCATGCAGTTCATATAGTCCAGTTCTTCACCGTAGGGTACCGCGGTTGTGTTTGTGAGGACGTCTAATGGGACTCTTAGGCTTTGCATCAATTATCACAAGCTTAACGAGTTAACCTTTAAGAACCGCTATCCATTGCCCAGGATAGACGATATATTTCATCATCTTAGTGGTGTCAAGATCTTTTCTCAGCTTGACTTGGCTACCGGTTTCCATCAGCTACGAGTTATGGAGGACAACATTCCTCTCACAACATTCTGCACTCGTTATGGTTCTTACGAGTGGCTCGTCATGTCGTTCGGTTTAACAACCACCTTGGCTTTCTTCATCGATTTGATGAATCGAGTATTTAGGGAATATCTCGATAAGTTTGTCTTGGTGTTTATTGACGATATTCTGATTTATTCTAAGTCTGAAGCTAAACACGCCAATTATCTGCGTATAGTTTTGAGCACACTCCGTCATCATCAGCTAAAGGCTAAGTTGTCCAAATGCCACTTTTGGGAGAGGCAAGTCTACTTTCTTGGACATATTGTTTCTACTGAGGGTATCTCTGTTGATCCATCTAAAGTCGAGGCCATTCAGAACTAGAAGAGGCCCGAAAATGTCCATGAGATTCGAAGCTTTCTTGGCTTGATTGTTTATTACTGTTGTTTCATTCCGGACATCTCTCGTATTGTATTAACTTTGATGAGTTTGACTTGCAAAGGTATTCAGTTCATCTGGTCTAATAAGTGCGAGGCTTCTTTTCAGAAATCGAAGGACCTCCTCACACGTGCTCTTATTATGGAGGCTCCTGAGGGGAACTAAGATCTTACTGTATATACCGATGCCAGCCATAGTGGTCTCAGTGTTGTGTTAATGCCGAAAGACCATGTTGTTTCCTATGCTTCAAGGCAGCTGCATCCGAACGAGGTTCGATATGCAACCCATGATCTAGAGCTTGCAGCCATTGTCTTCGCTTTGAAGATATGGCATCATTATCTTTTAGGGGAGCGGTTCACATTATACACCGACCACAAGCCCCTTGAGTATCTTTTCTCATAGAAAGATTCATATGACTTCGAGATTCAATACACCCCGGGCAAGGGGAACCGAGTTGCAGATGCGCTTAGACGCAAACACTCAGCAGTGGTATCGATGATATTAGTCGAGTGAGATACTTTAGAAACTCTTTCTCAGTTCGATGTTTGTATCCAATCCCTATCATCTGATTCTCATGCTTTATTATTTAGTATGGAAGCTCATCCATCTTTGCTTGATCGTATTCATGAGGCTCAGAGGCGTGATAGTGATTTAATGCACCTTATTCGTTTGTGTGAGGCTGATTCCCAGGAGGGTGAGTTGAGGGATTACAACCTAGATTCTCATGGTTGTCTTCGCATGAAGAACCGTCTAGTTGTGTCAGTTGATTCTTCTCTTAGGCGTGACATTCTTGATGAGTGTCATCGCACTAAGTATTCTATCCATCCCGGCAGCAGTGAAATTGTAATAACCCGGAAAATGCGAGCCAATTTAAAATTTTTAAATTGATTATTTCAAAGGAATTTGAACAATTGAAATAGAATATTTCAATAAAATAGTGAATTAGAAATAGTGAGTCAGTTTGAAAATTTGAATTCATACTTTGACTGACTGTGCAGGGTGGAAAATATAACGGATTTCAGTGAAACCAAAAATATTTAAATCTGTTAGTTAATACCTTTCTAACGAATCTGGAAAATCGAAGTTTCATAACGTGAATCAAAAGTTATGGCCGAATGAATTTTCAGAGGGGTCGGTATATAGAATATAGCCCTGGAAAATTGATATTTTGCATACGACCTCGGAATTCGACGAAACCACTTTTGTTGGGTCCGGGATGTCAAACTATTGCTAGGTTTCAAATTTCATAATTTTTGAAGCTAGTATGTGAGCGTGGCAAAAGAAAATGTGTTTGGTCGATTTCTGTTAAATTGGATCGACCAGAAAATGGCCATTTTTCAAACGACATCAGAATTCGACGAGACTAGTTTTGTTGGGACCGTAGCGTCAAAACATAGCTAGATTTATTTTTCTGGAATTTTTCGAATCAGTTTGTGGCCCTGGCAAATTGAAATGCGTGTTCAGAGTTAAAAATTAATTGTTTTATACTTTAATTTGAAAAATAAATGACTGTAACAGTCGAATTGGCCTATGAAACATATCCCATTGTGTCCGGAATGGGGGTATTTAGCTAGGGGCGACAGTCGTTGGGTTTAAAAAGGAGTTCGTTTAAGAAAACACTATTTAAAATTTTAATATAGTCTCGGCCAATCATATTTTTCCATTCATAATTAAAAAAAAATAACGGAAAAACCCCCGACCCTCCAGATCGAACGGCGGCTTCCTTTTTCCGCCTTCTCTCCTCCAAATCTCCACATCCTCTCATCAAAACACCAGGGCCCTTTGGAGTTTTTCGTAGGGCTCGAGACGAGCTTCAAATCGATACCAACCTCGCCCAGCATCGTCGAGTATTTCGCCGGATCCGCTCCTCCAAAGTCCGACCGTTACGAGGTCGATTCCGCCGCCCAGAGGCCGTCGAGTTCAACGCCGTGGGGCCCGCACGTGCGCCTCTCCTCCGCCTACAACCCTGCACTGGCCGATCATCCAACCGCTACACGGTTTGATCAAAAATCGCTGACCTAGTTTTGAAACCTTTAGCTGAGGTAACGGCCTGTTTAATTAAATTGTTTTACGACACTTTAAAACTGTTGCAAACCGTTTGAAAATCATATCTTTTTGGTATGTTGACGAAATTCGATGAAACAGGAAACATCGAGACCGCAAGGAAGCTCTCTACCCAATAGAAGAAGCTGCGGATTTTTCTGACATCGTATCGATTTTTAGCGCTCAGAAAACCAAGGTGAGAAATCTAAATTAACATGAAATTCAAAGGAAAATGTCGTGTATAATTTATATAAGCGAAATATAAATTACATACGTGTTGTATACCTCATGTACATGCGTAGTGTAAGCTATATGAGCGAAGTATGAATTTTTACATGCATACAATAATTGATATATGTGTTGAAATGCAAGTGAAATATAGCAAATATATATATATATATATATATATATATATATATATATATATATATACTCCCCTCGTCCACAAACCATGGACGATATTTATTGTGGTGAATTGGTGTGAAATATTGGGTGAAAAATACGAATGGTTGAATAATTGTTTGTGGTTGATATTGTTTGGTTGTGGTTGAAAAATACCCATTGGTGATTGAAATGAATTGGAAATATTTGTGGAAATAAAAATAAACATGCCGCCTGCGTGCGAATTAGATGCATGAATCCCCATTGTCAAAAACCGCGAGGTTTTAAGGTAGAGCGAGGAGCCGTACTAGGGACGGTGCCGGTTTTAACAACCCTGCCGTTATGCTGCCGAAATTTTGAATAATCTTTGTGTGTTAGAATTATTTTCATATGTTGAAATTATTTTACATGCATTGAAATTAAAGTCATATATGAAACTATGTCCATGTGTGGAAATATTCATGTGTTGAAAAGTGTTGTATGAAAATTAAATTCATTTGTGAATGAATGAAGTGCTTTAACAATAAAAATCACATTTTTATATATATATGAAGTATGCAAAATATTCGCCTTATATAAATGGTTTCAACAATCAAAATTTCATCTTTCTAATATAAACAACATAAATAAAATGTCCATGTGTGGAAATGCTCATTTGTTGAGAAGTGTGTGTAGTGGAAATATTCATGTGTTGAATAAAAAGATCGAACAATAAAGATTACATTTTTATTGAAACTATGAAGTGTTGAAACGTCTATTTGTTGAATAAATATTATAAATGATAAAAATATCATTTTTATCATATGTGTGCTATGCTAAAGATATGCGGACGTTGGAATAAATATTTGTGATAGAAATATTATTTTTAACATGCATAGGAACTAAATAAAATAGTCATGTGTTGAAATCTATTTTAGTTCACCAAAATTGTCATCTTTTGAAATGTGAAGTGTTAAAAATATCCACTGGTTCAAATAAACGTGCATGAGTTGAAATATACATTAACTAGCTAATGATATGATTTTAGCCTATGCATGCGATATTAGAATGAATGGTGTTTTTAGACCAAAGCAAGTCAAATATGAAATTGAATGGAAAATGATAAATGTTAGAAAGTGTATATATGTACATGCATATCTATTGAACAGGTTAAAGCAAAAAGGGGCTAGAGAAGAGAAATAGAATTTTGTGCCCGACAAATAGGTACACATTTACCGCTTTGTTTGGGTGATGATTTTATGAGCCTGTTGGCTAGCCGCTTGGCTTTTTCTTTTTCTTTTTGATATGAGACGCCCGTGTGGCTATTTGGGAATTTTCCCAGACCCTCCCGTACAAAGGAGGTTATGGCGAAATTTTCCAAAAATTTAAGGCGTTAATGAAATAATTGAAGTGGAAACGATATAGGAATTTTTGAATGAGCTATATTTATATAAATATATAAATATAAATAGAATTAAAACGAAACGTGGCCGTGCAGTTCATATTTTGAAACCGTGATTTCAAACGACTAGTGCGGAAGATCCGACCATTGGATTTTCCCGAAACCTCAACCTTTGGGCTCGCCTTGGAAATATCTTTCTAACGGCACCAACTTTGTGAAGATCCGACGGTTGGATTGTCTGGAATGTTTAATTCAAAACTGAAGAAAAACAGCGCCAGAAACGATTATATATATATATATATATATATATAAATATAATTAAATTAAATCGAATAACGACGCTGCAGTTCGTAAATTGAAATCGTAACTTCAAATGGTTGGTGTGGAAGATCCGACCGTCGGATTTTCCCAAAACTGAAACCGTTGGATTCGTTTTGAAATGACCTTCCTAATGATGTAAAATTTGTGAAGATCCAACGGTTAGATTTTCAGATATGTGTAAAACAAAATTAGTGGAAAGAAGCGCCAGTGCATCGACATGACCTGAAACGTCGTTTAATTAAATATGGCCGTTTTAAATTAAATAAAAATGGCGATATGTCGTTATAAAGTGCTATAGACGATATAGAGTGAAAATGAACCAATTTTGTTATGTTGGCTTGAGATGTGATGGCTGAATGTATTTGACATGAAAATTTTAACTAAATAACTGAAATGTGAATGTTGAATAGTTCAACCATGTGATTAATTGGTTTGAAAATCTAAATATACGTGGATTATTTGAAAAGGCCGAGTTTATCTCATTTCAAATAATCGATCGACGTTGAGAAGTCGAAGAGTCGAAGATGGTTGAAGACCGACGATCTCCACATTGGATGGATGGGCGCTACTGATGCTCGTGATTGGAGTAGCTACCATGAAGGAATTGAAGTAGTAGCCGTCCAAACATATTGTTGATTGTACGGATATGCGAGGAATTGGTGCCTCCGGTTTCGTTCAGACCCAGAACGGACTTGTAAATGGACTGTGTGTCTGACATTGGATTTTGTTCTGTGTTGATTGATCTCTGTTAAATATATATATCTGTTTGGCGGCAGAGAATTTATTCTCTTGCTTAACGCCCTTCTCTGAGACGTACGAGCTCAGAGGTTATGTATTGACAGAAATCAGTCGCACGGAGTGGATTGCCTGTGTGGCACGCCTAAGTGGCATATGATCAAGGCTTCTGTTGCAAAGCAAAGTCTTGTGGTTGATGATCAAATCATGGTCTGTGTGACGTAGCTTTGTGTATAACGTGAATTCGCGAGCCTCACACCTCGGTATGAGTCAAAAACGGGAGACGGACCGCTGGGAGTGCACGATGTTTCTTTCTAGCTATGGTGGTGTCAGTGACCTACCAGCCCTGACATTATATATACTTTTCACCTGTGTGGTTGTTGGAATGCGAGGCGCCTCGATTATAGGTCTGTAAGGACCGGGAAACGTGTGTTCAGGAATAACTAATCCTCAAAAGTAAGAGAGGACCGGCCCAGCCGATTCCAAGGATCATAGTGGGGTCCTGGGACATTTGCTAGAGTGTCTCGAACGGAGAGGAGCTTGCCCCTTGCCTCGACTCATGAAGGAATCCAATTTCCAATACGATATATGCGGATGTGATTGTATTACTAGTATGGCGACATAGTAGATGGTAGCTATGCCGCCTAGGATTGATATTTATGATTGAATTGCTTTTGAAACATATATGCACTAGTAATAATATCAAACACTTTTGTTTTATTCGTATGAAGCATCTTTGGCCATTATAAGGTAAAAACTCTATCCTCTGGCTTGCGTTGCATTGTGTGATGGGACCTGAGTCTTATAATGGCTTCATTTTATAAAAAGCATTGCGTTGATTTAATCATTTACTTTATTTCATGCACTAGCACTCATTGGAGTAAACCCGTTCCGCGAAAGTGGCGTGGTCCTTTGATTTTCCTTGTTATTGTTGTTAATAAGTTAAGTAGATTTCTCATACCAGTCCCATGACTGACTCGTAGTTTGTTTCACCTTACAAACTCGGGTGCCCTCATTTTCACACGGGCAGCCTAGTTACAGGTTTCTGACGCACCTTTTGGCTCATGGCGAGGCTTGACTACACCGTGCTGACTTGGATTTTCTCCGCCATTATTGTATCTATATTATGATTCCGCCACTGGCGATGTAGACTGATATTCCTTTTGTGTACTCTTTATGTATGATTCCGCCTCTGGCGATGGTGACTGATTATGTATCATTATGCACTAAGTTGTATCCTGTACCGTGCTTCTCTGATGTGATGATATCTATATGATTCCGCTGTCATATGTGTGTAAATTATTCTATTTTCTGTTTATGCTATTATCTGTGATCTGCTAATGATGATTGATGTGTTATATTCCAATGATTATCCTTAACACCGTGTCACGGGGTTTTGGGATCGTCACAGAAATGTATGCCGATATGTCTCATTTATATTATTGGAAGGGCTTGAAGAATGATATTGCAAAGTATGTTAGTAAGGGTATGACTTGCTAATTGGTTAAGGATGAGCATCGACAACCTTTTGGTCTTTTACAGCCTCTTGATATCCCTATATGGAAATGGGATTAGATATCTATGGGTTTCATTGACGGCCTACCTCGTTTGAGGTTGGGTCAATCTAGTATCTGGGTTATCGTTGATCAACTTAAAAAATCTACTCATTTCATTCCCATTAAGTCAAAAAGGGATGCTCCAATTCTTGCCAAGTTGTACACTAAAGAAGACGTTCGTCTCCATGGTGTTCCCTCATCTATTATATGTGATCATGACCGCATTTTTACCAGCCATTTTTGGAGTAGTTTGCAGCAAGCTTTGGGTACAAATCTTAACTTTTCTACAGCGTATCGCCCCCAGTCTGATGGACAGACTGAGCAAGTTAAACTTATTTTAAAAGACCTTCTTCATGCTTGTATTCTTGACTTCGGTGGTTCTTGGGAATGCCACCTTCCTCTTGTAGAGTTCTCTTATAATAACAGTTTTCAGGCATCTACTGGCATGGCACCGTTCAAGGCTCTGTATGATAGACCATGTCGATCTCCTTCTTTTTGACTAGAGTCAAGGGAGAAGTTTACTCTTGGTCCTGACTCCATTCATGGTTCTTCCGAGAAGCTTTCCATTATTAGACAAAGGATGAGAGAGGCACAATGCAGGCAGAAATCCTACGCAGACAACCGTAGGAAGCCTCTCGAGATTTCTGTTGGTGATCTTGTCTTAATTTGAGTTTCTTTGCTAAAGGGAGTTATGTGTTTCAGTTCGACAGGGAAGATGGATCCTTGATTTATTAGGCCATTTCCTATCACTAAGCGCATCGGATCTGTTGCTTATCATGTTTCTCTTCTTGCTCATTTGTCGGGTATTCATGATGTATTCCATGTATCCCAGCTCAGAAAGTGTTTAAGAGAGTTAGATTCTGTTATTGATTCTTCCAAGCAGTTAGATGTTGAGGTTTCCCCCGATCTATCAGTTTCTCAGTAGCCGATTCGAGTTCTTGATTTGGAGTTGAGGCACCTTCGAAACAAGAACATTCCTCTTATGAAAGTGCAACGGCCGCAAATCCGAAAGACTGTACCTGGGAAACCAGGGAATCTATTGAGCGGCTATATCCTTACTAGCTTGCTTTTTACAGCGAAGGTGAGAATTTATTTAATATTCTTATGCTTTTCCTATCATGTGTCATATACATGTACACCCCGTGCATGTGCAAATCTTGGATATTTGTGTTTTGAAATCGTTATTTAGACTAATCCCTAAGGAAATTGCGGGAACGCAATTTTTGTAAGGGGGAAGTCTGTAACAACCCTGATTTTTCGGATTACCTGTTGAATTTATTAAAATAATTACCATATCTAAATTGGGGATTGAATGATGACTTAAAAAATATAAATAAGCCTAAACTATATAATCCTTGGTGATTAAATAGAAAAGCTTGGTTATATGGTATGTTATGACCATTTACGTAATAATGTTTGAATGACATAAAATATGGAATTCCTTGGTTTGTAATAAACGCAATGAAATAATTGATACTAAAATCAATGTTTAAAATTTAACAAAGTGCATTAAAATTATGTTTGTAAATTTGTATAAGCTTAAGCATGTTTGAAAAATAAGGATTTGGGGGTGAAAACATGTTTTTCATGTCAAATATAAACTAATATATGTAAATTAATGCTAAAATAAGTAATTAAGGGATGATTTGGTACGAAATAAAAACATAAGGGATTAATGATAATTTTCAGGAAATATCTATGGAAACTAAGAAAGAGGAAACAAAAAAGTTACGATGTTTTCATTTCTTCTTCCCGTAGCTTTTTTTTGGTAAACTCGGCAAAACATGAAAAATAAAAATTGCCAATCTCTACTTCATATCAGGTTATAATTCGAAAATCCACCCTAAAATTAAAGAGTTAGGATTTAATTCAACTTCTCTTACAAGTAATCTCAGAGAGTCATGAAAATTTCGTCAGATTTTGTAGAATTTGTTTATTGTAATGTTTATCTTTGCTTCCATATCTTCTTTCTTGTTTCAGCCGGCTCTTGAAAACAATTCTACAACAAAAGCTCACAAAATTTTTTTCGATCCAAACCTAATTGTTGTTGAAATCAAAGGTGATTTTTATTTGTAAACTCACTCTTCTAGAGTATGATTATTTCAATGTGTATAATGTTGAAATAGTTTCTGTAAACAAAAATTACTAGCATGAATGAAACTACCATGTAAAATTTGTGTATATTGAATTCGCTAAAATACACAGTAGTAAAACATCCATAACTTCCACATTTCTTATCTAATTGAGCTAAAATTTCTTTTTATGGAAACTAGATTCAATAAGGAACAATTCTTCTTCAGGTAATATTTTGATATTTTGCTGTTTGATGGACCTGAAATCGAATTGAAAACATAAGTATAGTTCTTTCTCGTTTTCTAGAAATGGGCTATAGTAAAACAAACATATCTCTCTCGTTTCATATCTAATTGAGCTCAATTTTTTCTTTTTAAACTAGATTCAATAAGGAACGATTCTTCTTCAGGTCTCATTTTGATATTTTGCTGTTTGATGGATTTGGAATTGAATTGAAAACAGAAGTACAATTCTGTCTCGTTTTCTAGAAATAAGCTGTAGTAAAACAAGCATAACTCTCTTGTTTTTTATCTAATCGAGGTCGAATTTTTTCTAAGAAAAATAGATTTAATAGGTAACAATTTTTCTTCAGCTCACTTTTTGATATTCTGTTGTTCTATTGACCTAAAACAAGTTTCAAAACAGAAGTATAATTCTGCCTTGACAGAATTTTTTGAATGTAAATCTGAAACCATTTTGATCATAACTTCTTCATTTCTTAACGAAGTTCGAAGTTTATAATGTTTCTAAAAGATTAGACTTAGTACACATGTTTCGTTCATTGAGTTTTCTGAAATTTAGGCATTTGTTTGGTCGAAATTGTCATATTTGCGGACTTGGTATTTCACGGTTGCCATATTATGTGGTAGGCAGGTTTCTTTGCTAAAATTTGTTTGGTTCCTTTTCAGTTAAATGCATATGTTACATGACATAAATTTTTGGAACTTTCATTGTATGCCATATGGTGCACATTCCATACGCGCATATAGTTTGCTGTTGTCTTATATTGATTCACAAGTGATTTTATATTGTTTTAATGAGTGTTTGCACACGACGCATGGCTTTTGTAAATTTTATTTTAAAGAGTTTTTTTTAGATATATATATATATATATATATATACAAACATATATATAGGTGCTTGAGATAAAATATTTTTTTTATATATTTCTGGTTTTCAAAGAAACCGCCTCAAGGCCGACTATATATATTTATATTTTTCCAATTATAGCTAGTTTCTAACAATAACAACTCAAATGATTTCAAAAACTATTTTTTTCTAACTGGTTTCCAAAATTAATATTTTCCATACATAAAAATAACACATTTTTGCACCTTCAAGACATCAAGAAAGAGATTTAAACGATATAATAAACCAAGCGGTATGGGACACAAAGTTTAATTATATTGGTTAATTCTAGACTCGTATATCTATGCGATTTCTTCTTTATTTACGCGTGGTTGGCAAATTTGTAGTAAATCGACATGTGAGAACAGGTGGTATGAGGAGCATTGTTACCACTGTTCGGGTTACTACTTTTGAGTTGATGACGTATATAACCATTGTCTATACTGAGAAGTCCTGAGAAACTATCTTGTTATCAGTACTAGATAATCCTGAGAGGCTATCAAAGTAGTCCTGAGTGACTATCCTACATAAGACATGAGAATCTGACTTATGGAGATTCTAGTGTCTTCCATTATAGGCGCCAATAATAGTTTAGTACTGGTATATGATATTTCCGTTGCACGTGCGGTGTTGCTGAGTCTCGCCAATATTGTTATGGAACCATATGATTTTTTATGATTTCCTTATATTTTGATGTGATTCACATATATGATTCTTATTTATGATTTCACCATGTTACCTTATTTTAATGGTCTGTGAGGTATCATGTGTTTGTGATATTTTGGTGATTTCATAACACATTATAACTCTTTAATGAGATTCACTTGAATAAGATTATGTTATCATTTGCATATGTTCATATATGGTAAAACTTTCATAATATCTAGCCACGAGGCATGAATTATTAAAGCTAATATTTGGGTGAACCTAATAATTAGGTTATGCCTTGAATGATCTTTTGTGTTACATATAACTTATACCTATATGCTTCACTCCCGTACTTATCTTTGCTTCGTTGAGTAAAGAAATTTATCGCATCATAATTGTTTCATATCATATTCTAACTTTCTTCTATAGTCCAGACTGATCCATGTTATGTAATATACTTGGGACAGACCAAGTTGCAGGTTAGGTTTGTCTCTTATTATGGATGGATCCTTTTGGACTTATCATCTCACTTTTGGCTGAATAATGCATAGTTTTTTGTTTCTTTCTGGTTAGATGCAGACTCTGATATGTATATGTATATTTTGGGGTGACGATGCTATATGTATATTGTAGCACATTTGACTACATGTATATTCTATTATGTATGCACTCTTATTGTACTTGTTTCATGATGAGTGTTGTTCTACGACATGTGATGATGTTTGTTGTTATGATTTGTTTTGAATACCATCCATAACTATTGTAGTTTGTTTTAATCTTGCATTGAATACGTCAAACGAGTTCAAATTCTGGCATGTTTAACACTCGGTGAAGACAAAATTACAAATGGTCGCCTCCAATAAGTTGTATCCTCCTTTCATTAGACAAGATTCCTTGTTAATATTCTTTAATAGCACGGGTATAGCGACGGGGACGTTACAATATAATATGTTGCTTTCATGATCCATATGATGGGCTGAAGCATAGTGAAAGGATGCATCAGACTGCGATAGGTGTTTGTCATGTTAAATACTAAAAATATGATTTTAAAATTAAAAAATTGTGACTTGTTTTAGATGCTTGTATTTACATAAATACATTTGGGCTCTGAATTGGCTCAAATAGAAAATTTGTATATTTCTGTATGAGATGATATATGTTTCAGTTTCTGATGCATGAATTAATGTATATATATGATATACATTTGATTTCTTTTGTAAGTGTCATGTTTATAAGATGTGTGTAAATATATATATATATATATAGTTGAATGTCAGGACTTGTATTATTTTGTATAGAATACCTGCAACAAACTAATTATATTATAGCTACCATACTATACTGAGCGTGGATATTGAGTTTGATGTACATAAAAATTGTTAACTGCTCATCTCGTATCAATGTGTTATATGATATATTTATACAATGTGTATATAGAGTCTCCGAAATGTGCCAGTTTAATGTTCGTGCAAATGACTGTATATATATTTATATAAAATAGTTATCTTGTTGTACTTTACAAGAATGTCTTCTAAAAAAGTATATAGAAATATTTTTGATGCATGTATATTTATAAAACTCCATGCAATTTATATATTTCTTTTTGGAAATTGAACTGAGGTCTGAAATCCATATAACTCTGGCTTTATGAAATATGGGGACTAATATGGGCCTGAAGTATACTAATACTTAAGTGGGTGTATTTTTTATTAATATTTGCATAATAATAAATGGGTTGCGTATAATTTATAAATATATAAGTAATGGAATAGTCTACCTTGTTTATCTGAAATGATATTCACAAATGATGATGAAGACAAAGTGTAATGGCATATATTTTTTATGCAACATTTAATCAAAGAAAAATACATGTATATTCTTATATTGCATTTATATGAAATTAATTTTACCATTATAAAATATGTGTATTTTGAAATGTATAATGGTACCATTAATATGATTTGCTACCTCAAATTATAAAATCCCTTTTAAACCAGTTATATATATATATATATAAAGTCATGGTGACATCTTCCAATAAATACACGCACCAATGCCCAAATCAATAGATGTAGGGAATGCTGAAGTATTAGTACACTATTTATTTATTTTATATGCGATAGAGTCAACATGATATTCAACTGTATAATTGGGTTTGACTTAACTGGCTGCCATAATAAGATTACGGGATTAGAGAAAAAAGAGCATGAAATATTCAATATTTAAAATGAACAAAAAATTTCATCATGCTGTCCAAGAATTATATATGTGATATAATTGACATAAGATGTCTACCAAAAAGATTTTTTTTTTGGGATTAGCCAAAGCAAACTCAAGGCATGATTAGATATGGATCTGGGATCACTAAGATATGTGTATACTGATGCATATATATAAATATATAGAGGGATGTTGATTTGAATGGGAGCATATTTTAGTTTAAATCATACATTCATATTAATATGCAGTGATCTATATAATTTTGATTGTCAATATATATATATATATATATATATATTGCAAAATTATTTATTATTGTTTTGTTACTTATTATTTATTGTAGATATTAAATGGTAAACAACTTTGATAATTTATAACTAAAATTAATCCTTAAGAAGTATAAACTGAATTAAATCAAATTTCTTGGCTAACATCAAAATTTGTGGATTGTCCTCAAACAAAATTGTAACGTAATTGTTTTTCAAAGATCTAAAAGGGAAAATTGAAGTATGACTTCAACCAAATAAGTTATAAATTTTATAATTATCTACTTATACATCTCTGCTATTAGATACTAGATATGGATCACATGTATGTATGTGAACTTGTAGGAACTGCTAAAGAGTAGAAATTTGGCAAAAAGGAAAGGTGGACTTATGAGCGGAAATAATGCAAATGTTGCTGCATTATCCATAGGAGCTAACTCTTGTCCTAACCACAGGCTTAGTTGAAGTTTTAAAATATGTTTGTAATGTAAATTTCGTTTAAAAAATTGGACCAATGTAACATCCCGTAATTTTATAGAACATTTATAAACTAAAGGGGTACTTAATTAAATATTGGAAATTAAGTAAAACTGACCAAACCATTGTGTTTGTCTCGGAATTCTGATGAAGATAGACTATGAGTTTGCATAAAACGGACATCGTATGAGAAAGATATAAAGGTTAGAAGTTTGTACATATGTAAGAAGGATATATATAAATATAAATTGAAAAAGAATTAAAAATAATTCAAAATACATAAGCGGGAAACGAAGGCGACAAAGGGCGGGAATCTAACCCGTTAAGGGTCGACCAGGTTGGGGTGGGTCAACCTAGCCCTGATCTGGCTGAATACACTTTTCTGTACCTGGACTTGTTTGTGTGTTGGGTTCACCAGAGATAGTCTATATAAAGGCCAGCATTTCTATTGTTTTCCTATACATAAAACAATGGTGATAATGAGATGCTGCCTCACCTTGGATTGAATCAAGACTTTCTTCTACAACACCAGCCTATACATATGTCTGAGACATTTCTTGTACATTGATCCAATCTCTGTGAGTTCATGTTACTTTTAAATACAAAGTTTAACAGTAATCCTGACATTTTAATAAACCTGGATCTGAGCCTATGCTTGTAAAGAAACTGATTCATATCTAAACAGTTCTGATATAATTACATGTATTTTTCCATACACCTATCATGTTGTTCAGTTGTTATTATATGCCTATTTCTGTCGTTATTATGCCTATTTATGTTCTTCTCTCTCTCTCTCTCTTATTCCCTTTTTATTTTATAAGCCTAGGTTACCTTCGAGCCTAGGCCAAACTCATAAGAGATCTACGTATGAACAAAACTGGGACAATTGGGGAATGTCTGGGAGTGAAAAATTGGGGAATATCTTGTATTGTGGAATATGACTGAAATTTTAGGGTGTATGAACATGTAAATCTGTAGGCTTAACTCAAAGATTAAGTGGAACATGAAACTATATATATAAACTTAACCTATGGAACTTGTTTAATCTGTTGGGGTTGTATGAACCTGTTAACCTATTTAATCTGTTGGGGTTACATGAACATGTTAACCTATTTAATATGTTAGGGTTATATGCACTATTACCTGTTTGGTCTGTTGGGGTTAAGAAAACCTGTTTAATCTGTTGGGGTTAAGTAAATCTGTTTAATCTATTGGGGTTATATATAAATCTGTTAACATGTAATACTTAATTTGTTTAATCTGTTGGGGTTATATGAACCTGTTAACCTGTAAAACTTAACCTGCTCATCTTGGGGGGAGGAGGTAGGCGAACTTGTTAATCTGCAAGGCTTCACCGGTTAAAAATCCTAGTAAATTAGGGTGCACAAGTTTAGGGGTTTGACTTGTGTCATCTGCAATGTGGGACCCATATTAGTCAGTAACCCATTCTGGTATTAAAAGGGGACCCCGCACTAGGTAGGGGTTCGGGCATGCATACTGAACTGATTGTAAGTGGTTCACATGAACGGGGGTGTATAGGGGAGCATTCCAACGGAGTCATGTGCGTGCATAGGTCCGGTCATGGGGGAAAATAAGCTGCTGTGGCACCAGCAAATAGGTCTGTGTTCTTCTGTAGGTTGACACTTTAGCAAGTAATACACCCTACTGTGGGGCCGACATAGGGTATTTACGTGAGCCAATCGCTTGGGGTAGTAATTAGGCTACATCTAGTCCTGTCTGTTTTCTGTTTAGGTACCCAATATTTCTTTTTGGGTAACACCCATTATTTATGTTGAGGTACCTGTAATTTTTGTTTGGGGTAAAACCCATTACATAACTAGAGTACACCTAAAACTACCATTATGTTTCTGTTGGGATCATTTTTGTATTTATTATATTAAGGGACACCTAATTCTGTCATAATTTCTGTTATACTAGTATTGATGCAGAGAAAAGTATTTGAGAAGCATAGTCTACTCTATTTATTCTGCTTGTCCTGTTCATCTTGTTTATACCTATTATATGATAATGTTATCTCTCATCCAGTCTTATATGTCTATCATGATACTTTTATTTTTTTATATGCTAAAACTCACTGGATTCGCCAGACTTTTTGTCTGACTCTTTTGTTTCCTTTTCTATCTCTTCCTTTCATCCCCAGGTTCTCAAGGTGGAAATGCTCAGGCGTGATAAGGACCCTCTCTTCTGTTTTTGCTTGGATATGGATCTGCTTTAATGTATCGCTTTGACTACTTGCCTACTTTATTGTGGCTATTATTAGGGATTATGATTTTACATTTCCATACTCTAATGGTTTTTAGCGCAAGACAGATGTTTTGGTTTGATGCACTTGGTTTCAGTATTTTAGCTTGATGTTGTAACTTCTTTTGAGAGTTCAATGCTTTTCTCTTGAATAACGAAGTTTTAAATTACCGCTGCTATTTTCATATTTGTCTTGTGAGATTCTATTTCTGTTTACCTATAACGCTTCACGAAACTTAATGCATTTGGTAAAGAGTGACATTAACGGACGTGGGGTGTTACACTTGGTATCAGAGATGAAGGTTACAAGATCGGATAAAAGTTTTGAAAATTGTTTTGAAAAATAAAGTATTTTCGAAGAAAGATCTGTTTTGAAAGACATATTCTCTACAGCCATATAAAATATCTTTCCAATTCTCAATTTGAATCACATTCCTTTTCTTTTTAGCATGTCTATGGAATCGAATCTTCTTGAGGGAGTTCCGATGCTGGCTTGGTTCCGTAGATATCTTGAGGCTACGGCACCTGCCGAAGGCCAAGGAGATTCCCTTCCCCCAGCAGCAGCCGTTGCTCCTCCACCTTTGCGAGTAGATAATTTCTCTAAGATATGCAAGGAAAGCTTTATGGAATCACATAATTAGTTGCTAGAGACGGAGAACTTGTTTGGACTTTTTGATGTCGGCGACCGCAGGAAGATACCATTGGGTGCATGGCAGCTTAAGGATGAGGCTTCGTTTTGGTGGTAGGTGACACAAGCTGAGTATCCAAATGATACTTGGGTTGATTTCCGGCAAAGATTCGAGATGAAGTTTCTTTCTCAGGCAGAAGAGAGTATGCAGATGGAGAGATTCTTAGCACTTAAGAAAGGAAGTATGTATGTTGAAGAGTATGTCAATATGTTCAATCAGTTGGCAAGATTTGGGCAGGAACTGGTGAATACACCGCACAAGAAATCTTTAACGTTCGCAAGAGGATTAAATCAACCTCTCCAATCATTAGAATTGTCTCATATACTGATGTGGGCAACTTTTAATAGTCTTGTTGACATGGCATTGATGCACGAAGAAGGTAAAGATGAAAAGAAAGAGGTTAAGATTGATGAGACTCAAAATAAGAAAGTGTGGCTCAAGAAAGAAGAATAAAAGAAAGGTGGGAAGAACGACAAAACTCAGAACAAGAAGAAATGTCATGGTTGAGGGGGCTTGGGTCATCTGGGCAAGGATTGCAAAAAAAAAAAAAGAATGCTTGCTTCAACTGTGGTGAAGTTGGACATTATACAAGGGAATGCCCGAAGAAGCAAAGACATGGGCAAAGGGGAGGACATTCTGAAGGGCAGGTACATGCTCTCGAGGCTAGTGGACCGGAGAAAGGTAGGAAAGTTTCTGTTGAAGGTTTGATTTCCCTTTTCAATCATCCAGTTATGACTCTTTTTGATTCTAGCGCTTCTCGCTCTTTTATATCTAATTCTATGGTTGAGTCTCTGCACCTTAGTACTAGTATTGTTTCTGATCCCGTTATCGTCTCAAACCCTATTTGGGGCACACTCATCTATCTATGATATGTCAGAGTTTGAGGATATCTGTGTTAGGCATCGAGTTCAAGCGTGACGCGTATGTGCTTGGTTTTATGGGCTATGGTTTGATTATAGGGATGGGTTGGCTGGCCATATATGGTGCCATCCTAAATTGTAAGAGGAGGGTCATTTGACTTTTGACTTGCCGAAGGAGGACTCTTAAGATTTCCTGTGACCCAAAGGGGTCTTTCATGCTTAGTTTCCAAGAATCACTTGATGTCTTTGCTGTTGATTTGTGATCTGTACTCATAGTCTATGAGTATCTGAATGTTTTTTATGAAGTTTAGGGCTTACCTCTGAGGCGTGAGTTTGATTTCCGGATATACTTGGTGGATAATGCGAAGCCAGTCGCATTGCCTATGTGCCACATGCCTCCTAAGGAAAGGAGGTAGCATAGCAAGCAAGTAGGGGAGCTACTTGAGAAGGGTTTATTAGGCGAAGTATATCATAATGGGTGCTCCAATTGCCTTCACAACTAAGGCAGATGGCTCTCTTCGTCTATGTGTGGATTACAGGGAGTTGAAAAAGCTCACTAAAAAGAATAGGCACCCACTTCCGAGGATTGATGATATGTTTAACCAGCTTGTTGGCGCATCTATTTTCTCGCAGTTAGATCTGTCCACGTAGATAAGAGAAGGACCGACATTGATTTAAGGTAGGAGACATGGTTTTCATCAAAGTATCACCTCTGAGGAATGTGGTTTGCTTTGGATCTGTAGGGAAATTGGTGCCAAGGTTTGTAGACCATTTCCCATAGTGGAAAGGATAGGTCAGATGGCCTATAGGGTAAGATTACTATTGAGACTGGCGGGCGTTCATGATGTTTTTCATGTTTCTCATTTTCGGAAATGTCTTCACGATACAACAGAGGTGGTTGAGCTGAGCATGCTTGAGGAAGTAGAGTAGAAAGGGATGCAACAGTTAGACGAGTTCCTACCTGTATACTTGGATCAGATGTTAAGAAAATGCGCAACAGAGTGGTTAAGTTAATGAAAGTTCAATGGGAAGAAGACCACGAGGATGTCACTTGGGAGACTGAAGACAAGATTCGTGCCTTGTACCCTTTTCTTTTCAAGAGTACGTTCTTAACTTCTTTTTCCGAGCTTTTATTCGTACTCGCTTCAATCATTCGATTATATCCTATCGATCGAATCTTCGACCTTTAGGTAGAAAACCAGTGGATGTATACATGTGTTCGAGACATGTTATGCTTGATGGATGCAAGTGGATGCAAGAGTTTGTTATTGGTTGCTTGTGGATGCATATACACGCACTGGGAACTAGATCGGCTCAAACACTAACATACTGAATATGGATGTGTGTGCATTTTTTTATAGGTAAATATGGATGTATCACCATATGGATGTTGCATTTCGACAAATGATTTTGCACACATGTAGAGTTTACATGATATACTAGGACTATTTGCATACATTTTGAATTCATGGCACATACATATATTACATTAAGGAAGTCAACTGAATCAGCAAACTGCCTGATTTTCGCATTAGCATAGGAACGTATACACACACCTTTGCATATGTTCATACAAGCATTAGAAATTCCTAAGGACAATGGATGCCTGTGGATGATGTACGAGTAGATGGTTGTAGGTGGATGTTAGGATAGTAATGTTCTCCTAGACTTGGAGATTTCAGGGACGAAATCCTTTAAGTAGTGGAGAATCTAACACCCCATAATTTTATAGAACATTTATAAACTAAAGGTATACTTAATTAAATATTGGGAATTAAGTAAAACGGACTAAACTATTGCATTCATCTCAGAATTCTGGTGAAGATAGGCTCCGAGTTTGCGTAAAACGGACAACGTATGAGGAAGATATTAAGGTTAGAAGTTTGTATATGTATGTATGTGTGTGTATATATAAAGAAGGATGTAGGTAAATATAAATCGAACCATAATTCAAAATAATTCTTAATACATAAGCGGGAAGCGAACTTGGCAATGGGCAAGAATCTGACCCCTTAAGGGTCGAGCCATGGGTCGACCCACGTAGGGGTGGGTCGACACAACCCTGATCTGGCCGAATACATTTTCTTTACCTGGACTTGTTTGTGTGCTGGGTTCGTCATAGATAGTCTATATATAGGCCGACATTTCTATTGTTTTCCTACACATAAAACAATGGAGATAATGAGATCATGCTTCACCATGGATTAAATCAAGCATATCTTCTACAACACCAGCCTATACATATATCTGAGACATTTTTTGTACACTGATCCAATCTCTGTGAGTTCATGTTACTTTAGATATTAAGTTTAATAGTAATCCTGACATGTTAATAAACCTAGATCTGAGCCTATGCCTATTAAAAAACTGATTCATATTTAAACAGTTCTGATATAATTACATGTATTTTTCCATACACCTATCATGTTGTTCAATTGTTATTATATTCCTATTTCTGTTGTTATTATGCCTATTTATTTTCTTCTCTCTCTCTCTCTCTCTTATTCCCTTTTTATTTTATAAGCCTAGGTTACCTTCGAGCCTAGGCCAATCTCATAAGAGATCTACGTATGAACAAAACTGGGACAATTGGGGAATGTCTGGTAGTGAAAAATTGGGGAATATCTTGTATTGTGGAATATGACTGAAATTTTAGAGTGTATGGACATGTAAATCTGTAGCCTTAACTCAAAGTTTAATCTGTTGGGGTTATATATAGACCGGTTAACCTGTAATACTTAACCTGTTTAATCTGTTAGGGTTATATGAACCTGTTAACTTGTAAAACTTAACCTGTTAATCTTTGGGTGGTTAGGCGAACCTACTAATCTATAAGGCTTCATTGTTAAAAATCCTAGTAAATTGGGGGACACAAGTTTAGGGGTTTGACTTGTATCATCTGCTGTGTGGGACCGATATCAGTCAGTAACCCATTCTGGTATTAAAAGGGGACCACACACTAGGTAGGGGTCAGGGCATGCATACTGAACCGATTGTAAGAGGTTCATCTAAATGGAGGTGTACATGGGCGCATTCCAACGGAGTCATGTGCGTGCACGGGTCTAGTCTGTGGGGGAAAATAAGCCACTGTAGCACCAGTAAAAATGTCTGTGTCCTTCTATAGGTTGCCACTTTAGGAAGTAATGCACCCAACTATGGGGCCGACACATGGTATTTACATGTTAGGGAGCCAATCGCTTGGGTGTTGTAATTATGGTACATCTAGTGGTGTCTATTTTCTATTTAGGTACCCATTATTTCTGTTTAGGTAACACACGTTATTTCTATTGAGGTACTTATTATTCATGTTTGGGGTAAAATCCATTACGTAACTAGAGTACACCTAAAACTACCATTATGTTTCTGTTGGGATCATTCTGTTTCTATTATATTAGATGGCACCAAATTCTGTTATACTAGTATTGGTGCAGAGAAAATTATTTGAGAAGCATAATCTACTCTGTTTGTTCTACTTGTTCTATTCATCTTGTTTATACCTGTTATAGGATACATTTATCTCCCATCCAGTCATATATCCTTGTCATGATATTTTTATTTCTTTATATGCTAAAAGTCACTGGACTCGCCAGACTTTATGTTTAACTCTTTTTGTTTCCTTTTCGCTCTCTTCCTTTCCCCCTAGGATCTCTGAGTGGGAACACTTAGTGTAACAACCCGTATTTTCAACAACCTGTAATAATGAAAATCGAGGCAGAATTTAATTATAAAATGTGAATCAAGGGAAACGGGCTATGCCATTGCGTTCGTCTCAGAAAAATACGCGAAATAGAGTCCGAGTTTTCGGAAATCGGAGTCCGTATGACCCAGTTAAGGCCCATTGAAGTTTGCAGAAAATTCCTAAGTAAAAACAGATTTAAATTTGAAATTAAAAACATGGGATAGGGCAAACTGGGCAGGCGGGAAAAATTCCCGCCCAGGACCCCATGTCGACAGGCCTGTCGACAGGGGTCTAGGCATGTCGACTGCCCTGTCGACAGCCCTGTCGACAGGGGGTAGCCAGGCAATGTTGCCTGGCGCACCATTTTGATTTGGGCTGGGTCTTGGGGCTTGGTTCTAGAGGATTCCGAGATCTGACGGGCCAAAACTAACCTAGGGTTAATCCTAGGGCTAAAAACACTCTAATCTTCTATAAATAAGCCCCTAATCCTACCCTTAAACCCCATTAATCATTCTAGCAACAAAACTATGCCAAAATCTAAACTCTCATGGCCTCCACCTAAAAACCCTAGCCTACAATCTCTTCATTAATAATTCCTATGAAGGTTATGATGTTCATACAAGCATTTCTAAGTTGTATGAATGATCATTAGCTCGCATACACCATCAAGTTGCAAGTTTTATTTGTTAAGCTAGTGTTTTTGGGTGTTTTCTTATTGGAGCTTTGTTTTGGGGTTTTATGCTTGCATAAAAAGGGCTTCTCAATCTTTATTAGGAGATTTGAGTCTTCATAATATTTGTAAGCCCTCTTACCTTCATTTTAGAAACTCTAAAGTTAATGTGTGATGAAAGTTGGGGTTTATGTATGTTTATTGAGTTGTGCATGTTATGCAAGGGTACTAAGCCATGATTTGCCAATCTATTGAGTTATGCATGTATACTAAGCCATGATTTGCAAGATTAATAAGTTATGCATGTTCATGCAAGTTTGCTAAGCCATGATTTGTATGTTTATTAAGTTATGCATGTTTATGCAAGTTTGTTAAGCCATGATTTGTATGTTTATTAAGTTATGCATGTTTATGCAAGTTTGCTAAGCCATGATTTGTATGTTAAATAAGTTATGCATGTTTATGCAAGTTTACTAAGCCATGATTTGCAAGTTTAACAAGTTATGCATGTTTTGACAAGTTGTGCATGTTTATGCAAGTTTAAATTTACAAGTTGTGCATGTTTGACAAGTTGTGCATGTTTATGCAAGTTTAAAATGACAAGTTGTGCATGTTTGACAAGTTGTGCATGTTTATGCAAGTTTAAAATGACAAGTTATGCATATTTATGCAAGTTTAAATTGACAAGTTGTGCATGTTTGACAAGTTGTGCATGTTTATGCAAGTTTAAAATGACAAGTTGTGCATGTTTGACAAGTTATGCATGATTGTGGTAAAATGCAAGTTCACTATGCTAGGTTGCGCAAGCCTAACATGTTATGCATGATTATTGTGCAAGTTTATCATGTATGTTGTGCCAAGTTCCCTCTTCCTATCCTTTATGCGTTACTACGAATATGTAAGCGATAGAATGACGTTGGGGGTTTTGGGGTAAACTTAAAATACATGAAAATATAAGATTGGGAATTTACCTATTAAGTTAGGTCTACCCCTTGGGAATTTACCTATTAAGTTAGGTCTACCCAAGCATTTGTTGACTTGTAATTATGTTTTGAAATAAAGTGGACATGACACTTAGAAAACCAAAGTGTGGCCAACTCGAGGTTGGGTTGAGTTTGTAGCGTAATTCTACCCGGAACCGACCGGCTTAACTAGTGGCTACAAACAATAGGACCCAATGTGAGAAGTTGGTCATGTGGTGCCAAAACCCGAGGTTAGACTAAGTTGTGGTGTAAACCTACCCGGACCCGCCCGGCCTAACTAGTAACCACAACAAGGTCTAATGTGAGAGGTTAAGGTGCATTAAGTTAATTAATGCCTCATGATTAGGGTTAAGTCAGGGTCCACTAATACTTAACCGATTTGGGGATTCAAGGGATGAAAATGGGGTTAAGTTACACTTAACCAATTTAATCAATTTGGGGATACAAGGGATTGGATGGAGTTAAGTGGTGAACCGTTGATTACACTTAACTAATTTAATCCATGATTAGTGAAGGGTTAAATCACACTTAACCCTCTTAGGAAACCCTAGCAACGTGGTCTGTTCTAACAGTAATCCCAGCTTGGTATCATTCACAACCCTAGAAGCTAGGCTAGGGCGGGGCACGATTACTGGATGGATGTAAACGACCAAAGGGCGATGGCCGAGTGGTACAGCGGTGCGGGTCCGGCGGGCTACGGACGTGCACGTAGTCCGATGTTGGACAAACTCGAGGCACGGGTACCAGTAGGTTAGGGCTGTGCATTATTGCTTAAGTGTCTGGGGTTGACATCCGAGGGCTTGATACACCCAAAGGGGGACCCAGCACAGTCTAACTACAACCATACGTGGGCCATATGGACACCAACACTTGACGTGTTAGGTTTATAGGGAGCCGATCGATTAGACCGTTGGGCTGGACCTTGTATTAAGGTCACCTCATGTTATTGGGCCAAAGCTTGGGCCAAGGGATCAATACCTGTTATGTTGGGTTGCTAGTACACCGTGGTGCAAAACTTAGCCATGTTTTATGCGATGACACCTCTATCTATCTTGTAGTTAATTTACCATGCCAGTATATTGTTATCTATGATCATCTCAGTTCCCATCATGATGTTAACTTTATTAGTTTATAGACTGATCGTAGCAGGGCTTACTCAGTCTTTTTGACTGACCCGTTTTGTTTCGCCTCTTTTCTTCCGTTTCCCCCCCCCCCCCCCAGGTTCTCAGGGAGGGAATACAGGAGCCTAGCTTGGATCTTAGCTGCTTTCTTGGATAGCTCATGTATGCTTTGGACTTGGGCTTGCTATGGTTTCTTCCACTTTGGGGATAGCTACTTTTATGTTTTTCCTTTTCGGTTCAGATGATGTTATTTTATGTACTAGACTTGTTTACTTGGGAAATTGACATCATGATGTAGCAGACTTGTTTTTGAAATAGTTTAAAAGTCTTCCGCTGTTTATTTACTTACTCTGTTTATTTACATATATATATATATGTCATGTCCTGCCTTGCTATATCATTATGCATGTTTACCAATAATGCCCCTCCAAAGCTAGTGCATTCCTTTGCGAGTGACCCTGGCGGAGGTGGGGTGTTACATTTGGTATCAGAGCATATGGTTTACGAGAAGAGATAAAAAGGTTTTTAAAACTTTTGAAAAGAAGAACTATTTTCAAAAACCAAGTATTAAGTATTTTCCAAAGAAAAGTCTAGTTGTTTTTAAAGGCTATTCCCCAAAAGCCATCAGCACTATCCTTTGACTCCTCGTTTAAACTCTTTTCTTTTCGTTTCCAGCATGTCTGATAATCTCATCTTGCCCGAAGGAGTAACGATACCCGTTTGGTTTCGTCGGTACTTGGAAGTCACGGCACCGGTCCCGGGTGTCCCTAATGTTGTCTCCCCAGTCGAGGCCGCTGTTCCTCCTCCTCCTCCCGTAGCTGATGTTCCTCTTCCTCCTTCCCCTCTGCATCCTCAAACTGACTTCGCCGAGATTTGCCAAGATTTTAAGGCGATGGGTTGCAAGAATTTCTTTGGAACCGAGACTTTTGTAGAGGCAAGGAATTGGTTGAAAGAGACTGAAGATCTTTTAGCCACCTTTGATATAGGTGACCGCAGGAAGGTTTTGTTAGTAGTATGGTTGCTAAAGGAAGAAGCTGCACGTTGGTGGGTAGTCACCACCGCGACCAGGCCAATTGAGACTTGGGATGACTTTAGAGGAAGGTTTGGACTAAGGTTCTTATCACTAAAGCAAGGGGACATGACTATTAGGGAATACATAGATAAGTTTAATCAACTGGCTCGTGTCGATATAGACTTGGTTAATACAGCTCAGAAGAAGGCCATACACTTTGCTCTAGGATTAAACGAGCCATTACATGGTTTGGCCATGTCTCATATACCCTTGGGGGCGACTTTCGAGAGTTTAGTGAATTTGGCCCTACTTCAAAAAGAAGGTAGCAATGACAAGAAAGAGGTCAAGGCGAATGAGTCTCAAGGCAAGAGAGTAAATTCCGGGAAACGGGGCAAGAATATGAAATGTAACTTCTGTGGTGAAGTTGGACATATAGCCAGGGAATGTAGGAAGAAGGAGAAGAGAAAGCGGGGCGAATGCTTTGATTGTGGTGAGTTTGGACATTTCAGCAAGGATTGCCCGAGGAAACAAGGGCAAGGTCAGACTCAGTGTGCAGGACTATCTGGAGGGCGAATTCATCCCCTCAACCCCGTTCTTCCAGCTAATGATAGAGGTAGTGTTTCTGTTGAAAATCTTGTTCACATTTTCTGATCTTCCCTGTTCGAACTTTGTTTGATTCTGGCACATCGCATAGTTTTATTTCATCTGATCCAGTCGAAAGTTTTGCACCTAAGTACTAGTGTAGTTGATGATCCCGTATGTGTTTCAAATCCAATTGGGGGTTCTGCCCGTTTGTCTATGGTCTGAGTGGATTTGAAAATTTCTATCTTAAGTATAGAATTCTCGTGGGATGTTTATATTCTCGGTTTCAGGGGATATGGGTTGGTTTTGGGCATGGAATGGTTGTCCTGTTTTGAAGCCATTCTTGGTTTTTTTGTATATAGGGTTGTGAGGCTCATAACTCGCCTCGGTAATACCCTAGAAATTTCTAGCAACCCTATGGGTCCCGTCATGATTGTTATCTTGAGTCCCTCAACTCGCCTATCGATAGTTTGCAATCTGTGAGGGAGGTCCGAGAATATCCTGATATCTGGGGATAGATTTCCGTATTATCTGGTTGGTAATGCCAAGCCAGTTTCGTGGCCGATTAGGCACATGACCTCACGAAATGAGAGTTAAGAAAGCAAGTCAAGGAGTTGCTTGAGAAGAACTTCCTGAGACAAGGCATTTTCGAGTAGGGTGCTCCAGTAGTATTCGTTACTGATGTGGACAGTTTGTTTCGCTTATGTGTTGATTATCATGAGAAGAACAGACAACCGTTACCAAGGATCAATGATTCGTTGGATCAGCTTGTAGGAGCATCTGTTTTTCTTTTAATCTAGCTACCGGATTCCATCAGCTTAGGATGGCTGAGGATGGAATTGACAAGACTGAGTTTAGGACTCTAGATGGATTTTTGCAATAGTCAGTCATGCTATTTGGTTTGACTAAGGCACCCTCATATTACGCGAACTCGATGGGTAGGGTGTTTAGGGAGTCCTTAAACAAGTTTGTCATGGTCGTCGTAGACGATATTTTGATCTCCTCAAAAGAACGAGGGAAAGCATACTAGACATCTCAAAGAGGTGATGGATACGCTTAAAGCCACCGGTTGAAGGTCAAATTCTCCAAATGCCACTTTGGAGGAAAGAAGTTGGATTTCTTGGGCACATAGTTCTTAAGTAAGGCTTAGCGATGGGTTCCGCTAAAGTGGTTGCGGGTTAAGACCGGAAAACTCTGAGGAGGGCAATTGAAGTGAGAAGCTTCCTCCGTTTGGCTAGTTAGTTAGCATTCCCGGAGCCTAGACTTACTCTTCTGGGTCAAGAAGGGGGTTTCACAGGGAGAAGACCCGCCGTTAGTCAAGGACGTGGACCAGTTGATTCGAGGCGAGATGTTAAGTCACCTCGCTAGATATAGCATGGATGACAAAGGAAGACTAAGGCGCGGTGAGAGATTATGTGTTCCTCGAGTGAAAGACTTAGTAAAGAAGGATTTTGAAGATGCGTACCACTCGAGGAGGTGGCCGAGTTGGTCTCAGGATACATGTTGTGCCACCAGGTTAAGGTCAAGTCATAGAAGCCCAGTGGGCCATTACCTCCATTGGAGGATCCGCAAGGGAAGTGTGAAAACATCTCGATAGATTATGTGGATAGATTACCTGGATCAAAGAAAGGGAATACGGGTAGGTGGGTCATAATAGGTAGACTCACGAAGAGTGCTCATTTCACAGCAAGAGGACTGCATCATGGTTAACAGCGGTTTATCCTCAAGAAGTTGGCCAGTTTTGAAATAGCCTACAGGAAGCCATGGGTAGGCAACTGAATCTAGGTATGACCTATCACTCATAGGCGGATGGTTCATTTCGATTAAGCATGAGTTATAGAAAATCACGTTTATAAGGGCAATTGGTAACGTGGATTGGTATTTTCAAGAAAAGTTCTGCTGCGTAGAATACTTTATAGTAAGTGGACGAAATCCAGGATTCACTAGTGAATTTTGGAGAGCTTGCATAAAATCATAAGGTTATAGTATGGTTAAGCCAAGTATACAGAAAGAAGAATAAGTGGAAAAGAAAGACGAGAGGCGATAATGAAATGAGTTCCAACTCGAATTTGGGAAATAGGAGTTAGGAAGCCAAGGAATCATGAAGTGAAAGGTAGTCAAAGCACAGTGGAGTTAAGCTCAAGGAAACGTGACTAAGAAGAGTGAAGACTAGATACGCGCATCATATCTCTTTTTAAGAGTGCATCCTTGATCCTTGTTTTTCTGTGGAGCTTGCTTGCAAGTTATCTTTTGTATATATCCTCTCGGTCCCATTCTCGATCTTATTTCTGGTGTAAACTCCATAAGGGGGTTAAGACTCATCGGTTAGTACTATATGTCAAAGTTTGAATGGATTTCTTGTAATCTAAAAAGGAGTTTATCTAGTTTATCTAGTCTATCTAGTTTATCGTGTTTATCTTGTCATGAGAACCTAAGGTAGAAACCCTTTGGATGAAAACATGTATTTGAAACATGTTATGCTTGATGGTTGCAAGTGGTTGCAAGTGTTTGCAAGTGGTTGCTCGTGGATGCATTATACACGATTAGGCACTAGATCGGCTCGCACACTCCTCATATTGCATATGCATGAGTGTTTATGCTTATTCATGGATGGAAATTGTGTGTTATCACATGGATGTTGCATATGGATGTATGATTGAGCACGCATGAAGATATTATACATTATGTTAGGAATTTGCATACATATGGATTCATTTCACTAACATACATATGCATTAAAGAGGCTTACTGTATCAGTAACCGCCTGATTTACATACATATGCATTAAGGAGGTTTACTGTATCAGTAACCGCCTGATTTTTGCATTAGGTAAGTACATATACACACACTTTTGCATATGTTCATCCAGCATTTAGAATCTTGTAAGGACAATGATTGCTCGTGGATGATGCTTTGAGTAGATGGATGATTGGATGGTAGGATACGTTCTTCCTAACTTGAAGATTTCGGGGACGAAATCCTTTAAGGAGGGGAGAATGTAACAACCCGTATTTTCAACAACCTGTAATAATGAAAATCGAGGCAGAATTTAATTATAAAATGTGAATCAAGGGAAACGGGCTATGCCATTGCGTTCGTCTCGGAAAAATACGTGAAATAGAGTCCGAGTTTTCGGAAATCGGAGTCCGTATGACCCAGTTAAGGCCCATTGAAGTTTGCAGAAAATTCCTAAGTAAAAACAGATTTAAATTTGAAATTAAAAACATGGGCTAGGGCAAACTGGGCAGGCGGGAAAAATTCCCGCCCAGGACCCCATGTCGACAGGCCTATCGACAAGGGTCTAGGCATGTCGACTGCCCTGTCGACAGCCCTGTCGACAGGGGGTAGCCAGGCAATTTTGCCTGGCGCACCATTTTGATTTGGGCTGGGTCTTGGGGCTTGGTTCTAGAGGATTCCGAGATCTGACGGGCCAAAACTAACCTAGGGTTAATCCTAGGGCTAAAAACACTCTAATCTTCTATAAATAAGCCCCTAATCCTACCCTTAAACCCCATTAATCATTCTAGCAACAAAACTATGCCAAAATCTAAACTCTCATGGCCTCCACCTGAAAACCCTAGCCTCCAATCTCTTCATTAATAATTCCTATGAAGGTTATGATGTTCATACAAGCATTTCTAAGTTGTATGAATGATCATTAGCTCGCATACACCATCAAGTTGCAAGTTTTATTTGTTAAGCTAGTGTTTTTGGGTGTTTTCTTATTGGAGCTTTGTTTTGGGGTTTTATGCTTGCATAAAAAGGGCTTCTCAATCTTTATTAGGAGATTTGAGTCTTCATAATATTTGTAAGCCCTCTTACCTTCATTTTAGAAACTCTAAAGTTAATGTGTGATGAAAGTTGGGGTTTATGTATGTTTATTGAGTTGTGCATGTTATGCAAGGGTACTAAGCCATGATTTGCCAATCTATTGAGTTATGCATGTATACTAAGCCATGATTTGCAAGATTAATAAGTTATGCATGTTCATGCAAGTTTGCTAAGCCATGATTTGTATGTTTATTAAGTTATGCATGTTTATGCAAGTTTGTTAAGCCATGATTTGTATGTTTATTAAGTTATGCATGTTTATGCAAGTTTGCTAAGCCATGATTTGTATGTTAAATAAGTTATGCATGTTTATGCAAGTTTACTAAGCCATGATTTGCAAGTTTAACAAGTTATGCATGTTTTGACAAGTTGTGCATGTTTATGCAAGTTTAAATTTACAAGTTGTGCATGTTTGACAAGTTGTGCATGTTTATGCAAGTTTAAAATGACAAGTTGTGCATGTTTGACAAGTTGTGCATGTTTATGCAAGTTTAAAATGACAAGTTATGCATATTTATGCAAGTTTAAATTGACAAGTTGTGCATGTTTGACAAGTTGTGCATGTTTATGCAAGTTTAAAATGACAAGTTGTGCATGTTTGACAAGTTATGCATGATTGTGGTAAAATGCAAGTTCACTATGCTAGGTTGCGCAAGCCTAACATGTTATGCATGATTATTGTGCAAGTTTATCATGTATGTTGTGCCAAGTTCCCTCTTCCTATCCTTTATGCGTTACTACGAATATGTAAGCGATAGAATGACGTTGGGGGTTTTGGGGTAAACTTAAAATACATGAAAATATAAGATTGGGAATTTACCTATTAAGTTAGGTCTACCCCTTGGGAATTTACCTATTAAGTTAGGTCTACCCAAGCATTTGTTGACTTGTAATTATGTTTTGAAATAAAGTGGACATGACACTTAGAAAACCAAAGTGTGGCCAACTCGAGGTTGGGTTGAGTTTGTAGCGTAATTCTACCCGGAACCGACCGGCTTAACTAGTGGCTACAAACAATAGGACCCAATGTGAGAAGTTGGTCATGTGGTGCCAAAACCCGAGGTTAGACTAAGTTGTGGTGTAAACCTACCCGGACCCGCCCGGCCTAACTAGTAACCACAACAAGGTCTAATGTGAGAGGTTAAGGTGCATTAAGTTAATTAATGCCTCATGATTAGGGTTAAGTCAGGGTCCACTAATACTTAACCGATTTGGGGATTCAAGGGATGAAAATGGGGTTAAGTTACACTTAACCAATTTAATCAATTTGGGGATACAAGGGATTGGATGGAGTTAAGTGGTGAACCGTTGATTACACTTAACTAATTTAATCCATGATTAGTGAAGGGTTAAATCACACTTAACCCTCTTAGGAAACCCTAGCAACGTGGTCTGTTCTAACAGTAATCCCAGCTTGGTATCATTCACAACCCTAGAAGCTAGGCTAGGGCGGGGCACGATTACTGGACGGATGTAAACGACCAAAGGGCGATGGCCGAGTGGTACAGCGGTGCGGGTCCGGCGGGCTACGGACGTGCACGTAGTCCGATGTTGGACAAACTCGAGGCACGGGTACCAGTAGGTTAGGGCTGTGCATTATTGCTTAAGTGTCTGGGGTTGACATCCGAGGGCTTGATACACCCAAAGGGGGACCCAGCACAGTCTAACTACAACCATACGTGGGCCATATGGACACCAACATTTGACGTGTTAGGTTTATAGGGAGCCGATCGATTAGACCGTTGGGCTGGACCTTGTATTAAGGTCACCTCATGTTATTGGGCCAAAGCTTGGGCCAAGGGATCAATACCTGTTATGTTGGGTTGCTAGTACACCGTGGTGCAAAACTTAGCCATGTTTTATGCGATGACACCTCTATCTATCTTGTAGTTAATTTACCATGCCAGTATATTGTTATCTATGATCATCTCAGTTCCCATCATGATGTTAACTTTATTAGTTTATAGACTGATCGTAGCAGGGCTTACTCAGTCTTTTTGACTGACCCGTTTTGTTTCGCCTCTTTTCTTCCGTTCCCCCCCCCCCCAGGTTCTCAGGGAGGGAATACAGGAGCCTAGCTTGGATCTTAGCTGCTTTCTTGGATAGCTCATGTATGCTTTGGACTTGGGCTTGCTATGGTTTCTTCCACTTTGGGGATAGCTACTTTTATGTTTTTCCTTTTCGGTTCAGATGATGTTATTTTATGTACTAGACTTGTTTACTTGGGAAATTGACATCATGATGTAGCAGACTTGTTTTTGAAATAGTTTAAAAGTCTTCCGCTGTTTATTTACTTACTCTGTTTATTTACATATATATATATATGTCATGTCCTGCCTTGCTATATCATTATGCATGTTTACCAATAATGCCCCTCCAAAGCTAGTGCATTCCTTTGCGAGTGACCCTGGCGGAGGTGGGGTGTTACACTTAGGCATGATAAGGACTCTCTCTTCTGTTCCTGCTTGGATCAGGATCTTCTTTGATGTATCGCTTCGATACTTGCCTACTTTGTTATGGCTATTATTGGGGATTATGATTTTACATTTCTGTACTCTGATGGTTTTTAGCGCAAGACAGATGTTTTGGTTTGGTGTACATGGTTTCAGTATTTTAGCTTGATGCTGTAACTGGTTTTGAGACTACGACGTTTTTCTATTGAATAATTAAGTTTTAAATTTTTGTTGCTGCTATTTTCATATATGTCTTGTGAGATTCATCTTTTTTTTTAACCTATAACGCTTCACGAAATTTAATGCATTTTGATAAGGAGTGACATTAACGGATGTGGGTGTTGTAACACCCCGTAATTTTAAAAGACACTAAAATGATAAACTAGAAAATACTTAATTAAATATTGGAAATTAAGTAAAATGGACTGTGCCATTGTATTCGCCTCAGAATTCTGCTTAAGATAGACTCCGAGTTTGCATAAAACGGACATTGTATGAAGAAGTTATTAAGTCTATAAGTTTGTATACACACAAGAGAATTATATATATACAAAACAATTCAAAATTATAAACGCAGGAGAGAGCGGGAGTTCGACCCGTTAGGGGTCGACTCCACCCTAAGGGTGTCAACCCATAGGTCGAAACCAATAAAGGGATGTCGACACCCATGTCGACCCCTCTGAGATCTGGGCAGAATATGGTTTCTAAACGTGGACTCGTTTCTTGTAGATTCATTGACCTAGGCTATAAAAAGGACATTAATCCCATTGGTTTATTCATTTAAATCAATGATGACAATGAGGTCTGCCCTAACTTAGAGTAAAATAGCATATTCTTCTTCACAACATGTTATACGAATTCAGAGATCTACGCTATGTCATCTATGATTAATTCTCTGTTCTTTAAATCCAATCACTGTGAGTTTATGTTATTTCTAGATATAAACATTTCAAAGTTATCTTGACTTGTTTATGACTTGGATTAAAGCCTATGCCTATTAATAATTTGAATCATATCAAATCTACCATTACTTGTACACCAGATCTATAATTCTTATATGCCCAATTCTATCATTTTATGCCTATCTTGATAAATTATATCATCTTATGCCTGTTTAATAATTATGCCTATTCTTGTTCTCTTCCCTTTCTCCTTCCCTTTTTATTTTTTTAGCCCGGCTACCTTCGAGCCTAGGCATACTGCTGAAATATTTAAACTTGGGAAATTGGGAAAGATAGGGAATGTAAATATTGGTGGATAACTTGTATTGGGAATATTGGTGCGTAAAGTGTATTGTAACTTGTATTGGGAATATTAAGGCATAAAGTGTATTATAACTTGCATTGGAAATTTTGGGCATAATTTATATTGGAATTCTGGGGGCATAACTTGTAACGAATGTGAACAATTGGTTAAGAACGAATATGCCTAAAAGCTATAGTAATTAGAAACTGTAACCACACTTAGATACAAGGTTAGATTACACTTGTGGTAGAAGTCTACCCGGAACCACCCAGCAAATCCAGCGACCACAAGTGGTTAATCTAATGTGAGGGGTCAAGTGCATAAATGTACAAGTAACGGTGCTAAGACACGAGGTTAAGTCCGACTTGTGGTAGAAGTCTACCCAGAACCGCCCGACATAACCAGCATCTACAAGTAGTAGACTTAATGTGAGAGGTCTAGTCCATTAACATCCATAAATGGGTAACTTGTTAATTTGTGATGCTTAACCTGTTTAAATTTACGAGGGGAGTTACCTGAATATGTTAAATTGATTAGGGGTTAAGTAAACTTGTTTGAATCAAGGGGGTTAAGATAATCTTGTTATATCTGTGGGGGGCGGGTTAAATAATATATATATACCCGTGTTTTACATGCGGGGTTATGTAACCTTGTTAAACTGTTTGGCATAACCTGTTAAAATCCTTGTAGTGGGGATGCAAGCCTAAGAGGGAAGCTTGTATCATCTATTGTGTGGGATCTATTTCAGTCAGTAACCCATCTAGGTATCAAACGAGTACTCTGAACTTGGCCGGGGTCGGGGAACGCTTACTGAGCTGATTATAAGAGGTCACTTGGGTGAATGGTGTAAGCGGCACGTTCTATCGGGGTCATGTGCGTGCATGTATCCGCTTGGTTGGGAAAATAAGATTTGTGACATCAGTAAATATAACTGTGCATCTTGGAAATAACGGGGTTGCCACTTTAGGAGGTGATACATCTTACTGTGGGGCCAGCACGGGTATCTACAGAATAGGGAGCCGATCGGTTGGGGGTAGTAAATAGGGTACATCTACTCTTGCTTGTTGGGAGCCTGTTATTCTTATTGGGTGCAATTCCTGATATTCTTGTGGGGCTACCTGTTATTCTTGTTGGGGTAAAACTTGTTACTAGAAGCACACCTAAGTCTACTATCTAGTTCTAGTGGGGATCATCTTGTTCTCGTTATACTATTATTGGTGCAGAGAAAAATACTCGGGAAGCGCAATATATTTTGTTCTGTCTATCCTGCTTATCGTGTCATACTTGCCTTGTATACAATTAATTCTTTCATTCAATTTATATGCCTATCATAATGCTTTTACTTGTTTATATTCTAAAAATAACTGGACTCGATAGACTTTATGACTGACCCATTTTGTTTCCTTTTCTCTCTCTTTCGTCCCCCCTCCCCTCTAAGGTTCTCAGGGTAGGAATACTCAAGCTTGATCTGGATTCTTCTTTCATTCTGTTTGGAGCTGCTTAGATGTACTGCTTGATTTCCTATCTTCCTTACTATGGCTATATTTTGGGGATTATGCTCTTTTTATGTATTATTGTAATCCGATGGTGATTTTGGTACAAGACAGAAGTTTTATGTTGATGTAATGGGTTTTCAGTATTTCAGACTTATTATGTAATTGGGTTTGGACCACGAAGCTTTTCTATTTAATAAAGTTTTTATTCCGCTATTATTTTATATATGTCTTGTAATTTTTCTGTTTCTGTTTACCTATAACGCTTCATGAAACTGAATGCATTCTGATAAAGAGTGACATTAACGGACGTAGAGGTGTCACATTTGGTATCAGAGCTGAAGGTCACCAGATCGGATAAAAGATTTTGTAAATTGTTTTCAAAAAGATTTTAAAAGAAAGCATTTTCAAAAGGAAAGTCTGTTTTGAAAAACATATTCCCCAAACCCATATGAAGTATCTTTCGATTCTCTGTTTGAATCCCTTTTTCCTTTTCTTTTCAGAATGTCTGGGGAATATAATATTCCTGAGGGAATTCAGATACCAGTTGGTTTTGTTGGTATCTGGAGGCTACGACACCTACCGAAGGCCAAGCAGATGCCCCTCCTCCAGCTGTAGCCATTGGTCCTCCTCCTCCTCTACATGTTGATAATTTCTCTAAGATATGCAAAGATTTCTGTGCTATGGGCGGGAAACCATTCCTAGTAACTGAGACTTCCATAGAGGCAAGGAATTGGCGTAAAGAAACAGAGGATTTGTTTGGGATTTTTGAAGTTGACGACCGTAGGAAGATTCAGTTGGTCGTTTGGCAGCTGAAAGGTGAGGCTTCGTTTTGGTGGGAAGTGATGCATGTGGGACGTCCGGTTGAGACTTGGGATGATTCCCGACAGAGATTCAAGATGAGGTTTCTTTCTCAAGCCGAGATAAGTATGCATATGGAAAGATTTTAGCGCTTAAGCAAGGAGGCATGTCTGTGAGAGAGTATGTTAATAAGTTTATTCAATTGGCGAGGTTTGGTTTGGAGCTAGCAAACACCCCGCACAAGAAAGCTTTGAGGTTTGCTAGAGGATTGAATGAACCCCTTCATGGGTTGGCTACGTCTCATATTCCAATGGGGGGACTTTTGAGAAACTCGTTGATATGGCATTAATGCACGAAGAAAATAAGGGTGGAAAGAAAGAGGCTAAGGTTGATGAAACATTGAATAAGAAAGTGTGGCCCAAGAAAGAACACTAGCGAAAGAGGGGAGGAAAGAACGACAAAGCTAGAGATAGGAGGAAATGTCATAATTGCGGGCGCGAGGGCCATTTGGTCAAAGACTGCAAAAGAAAGTAGAATGATTGTTTCCATTGTGGAGAGGTCAGACACTATTCTAGGTAGTGCCCAAAGAAGCAAGGGCAAGGCCAAGGGACAGGATCTTCTGAAGGGAAGGGGACATGATCTTCTGGAGGGAAGGTGCATGCTCTCGTAGCAAGTGTAACGAATAGAGGTAGAAAAGTTTCTGTTGAAGGTTGATTTCTCTTTCAAATCATCATGTTAGAACTCTTTTTTATTATGGCGCTTCACACTTTTATATATCTGATTCTGTGGTTGAGTATCTGCACCTTAGTACTAGTATGGTTGTGGATCCCGTTGTTGTCTCAAACCCCATTGGGGTTATGGCTCATCTATCTATGATTTGTCGGGGTTTGAGAATATCTGTGTCAAGCGTCGAGTTTGAGTGCGACGCATATGTGCTTGGTTTCATGGGCTATGGTTTGATTCTAAGGATGGATTGGCTAGCCATGTATGGTGCCATTCTGGAGTGTGAGAGGAGGGTCGTTAGACTTTTGACTTGCCATGGGTGGACCCTTAAGATTTCTTATGACCCTAAAGGTTCTATCATGCTCAGTTTCCTAGAATCCTTGATGTATATATCGATGATCTACGATCTGTACCAGTTGTCAATGAGTATCCTGATGTTTTTGAGGAGGTTTTGGGCTTACCTCCGAGGCACGAGATTGATTTCTGTATATACCTGGTGGACAATGCAAAGCCAGTTGCATTGCCTGTGCGCCAAATGGCTCCAAGAGAAAGGAGGGAGCTCAGCAAGTAAGTAGGGGAGCTACTTGAGAAAGGGTTTAATAGGCGAAACATATTTGAATGGGGTGCTCCATTAGTATTCGCCACAAAGGCAGATGATTCGCTTCGCTTATGTGTGGATTACATAGAGTTGAATAAACTCACTAAGAAGAATAGGCACCCACTTCCAAGGATAAATGATATGTTTGACCAGCTTGTTGGTGCATCTGTTTTCTCTCAGTTAGACTTAGCCACGGGGTTTCATCAGTTGAGGGTAGCCAAAAATAATATAGACAAGGCTGCTTTTAGAACTCCAAATGGTTTCTTCGAGTGGCTCGTCATGCCTTTTGGGTTGACTAATGCATCCGCCTATTTTATTGATCTGATGAGTAGGATGTTTCGGGAATTCCGAAGTAAGTTCGTTGTGGTCTTTGTTTATGACATCCTGATTTTCTCAAAGAGCGAGGAAGAACTTTCCCTACATTTAAGGAGGTTTTGAAAACTCTCTGTACGCACTAGCTGAAAGCGAAATTCTCAAAATGTCATATTTGGAGAAAGGAAGTGAGATTTCTAGGGCATGTGGTCTTTAAAGATGGGATAGTAGTAGATATCGGCCCCACTAACCAGACTGATGAAGAAAATTTTGACATTTTCTTAGGATATAGACTGTGAGGATGCTTTCCAACGATTGAAGAGGGCTCTAACAACAGCCCCAGTCTTGACTTTGCCTAATTGGAACAAGGTGTTCAAAATATACATTGTTGCATGCGGTACAGGGCTTGGTGCGGTTCTGGTGCAAGAAGGAAGTGCAGTATGTTATGGAGGTAGACAATAAAGAGTTCCTAAAAAGAACTACCCCACCCTTGACTTGGAATAGGCTGTCATAGTATATGCACTTAAGACTTTGCGCCATTATCTACTTGGAGAGAAGTTTGAGTTGTACACTGATCATAAATCTCTCAAGTATTTATTCTCACAGAAGGATCTCAATTTGAGGCAACAAAGATGGATGGAGTTCCTAGTGTTGTATACACAATTATATGATTTTTGTTTGATGATAACAACCAAATATATTTCTATTATAAATGTGTTTGGTACTGTACTGTTATATATATACATCACAGCAATGAATATAATATTTATATTTAAATAAAATACGACTGTACAGAAATTCAAATATTAACACAGTATTTTATTTAAATATAATATTTTATTTCAATATTCAAACAGTACAACTATTTGTAACTCCACTATTTATACATTCACAGAATATTTGTACTTGTATATAAACAGAATAAAATAGACAAGTTCGTTTGACAACAATAAAATGATATTTTATTTCAATCAAACTTGTTTGTTACAAATAAACAGTACAATAAATTTTCTATACACAGCTCCTCACTATAACATTCACACTCGTTACACATTTTTATATATACATTTACATTCACTGACACTGTCTCTCAGTCTTCTGTCTTCAGTCTTCACAGCACTTCACTGTCAGTCCAGTCATCACCTGCTTACCTGTCACATGAAACACACACACACAGTATACTGCAATAGAAATAAAACTGAACACATACAAATATAAATTTTATTTTTAAAATTTTATTTGCCTCAGATTTCTGGTGTGTTTCTCATCATCTTTCATGACTTGATCTGATATTTTTTCAGTACCCACTGATCAACCTCGACATAACTATACTGGTTTGCTGATCAGAACCAGCATCAAACTCAGCTGATTCTGACCAGCCCTAACACAGTACAATCAGTCTGCTGATTTTTTTTTTTCAGTATACAAGACAGGTCAAAAAGCAAGAGAGAAATGGAAGTGCAAAATTTTAGATCAGCAAACAAAAAGCAAAAATGGTGCATGGCTAAACAAAATATAAGCAGCAAATTTCAAAGTGGTCGAAGTCAGCAAAAAGTGATGGTGTAGTCAAGGCAACAAAACAGCATGGAGCATAAGCATGCCTCACAAGTCAAGACAGTACAAAATATTTCAGTTCAGAATCTGTATGAACACATGTCGAAGCAACAATGCCAAACTACATTTCAATGCATATCAAAGCAGCAAGAAGTAAACAGGTGTATTATGTGCATATACAAATACATGGTGAAACATAACAGTGCACAAAAATGTCTGCATGGTTCAATACAGCATGATAAACATGCACAAATACAAAGCTGCATGTTTACTTCATGTATATGGAGTATTTTTTTTTCAAGTTGACATTACCCAGATCACATTCAAATCAGTTCAGATAAAACTTGTGGACAAACAATTATGGCAGATCAGCTATAGGGCAGTTTCAACACAACATGATGGTCAGTAAGCAAGCATATACAGAGGCAAGTGAAGTAGCATTCAAGTGACATACATAATCAATACAACATGTATATGGGACAAGCCAAATCCAAGTATGAATGGTCAAATGCCAAACACAGTGGTGAATTTGTTAAAGACATGGCAAATCAGCAGTTTTAAAAATGGTGATGCTACACAGCAATGATCAGGATGCATCTAATCTGAACATGATCAAGGAGTGTTACACACAGTGATGAAAGTGCAAGGGTCAAACTGTCATGGTTAAGCAAGCAAATGGACAGACCGTTCAAGGCAGCAGATGTAGTATGTATGATACAAACAGGTTAATGGAGTAAAATAAGTATGAATGCCTATTCAATGTTTCAAGGATCGTTTGACATGAATGGCAAGAAAATCAAATGATTCAGGCAACAAATCAGGGACTGGAAAGTTTTTATTATTATTTTGTTCTCACAAAATCAGATTTGGCAAGTGATTAGCAGAAATCAACAAATTTTTTTTGGCAAGAAATTTTTCAATGCAGATTTATTTTGATGAAGTGTTTTCAGCAACAAATCAAGCAAACAATTTTTTCAGCAAGATTTCAAGGGAATCAATCACTCAAGTGGATAATATGGCAACAAATTTCATTCAACCAATATTTTAAAAGAGGGAAGCAATCAAAATTATATCTTTCCAGTTTGAGCCAATATGCTTTCAATTCGGGAAAATTAAATATGGGATCAGAATTTTTTGTTCACGGTTTATTTAAGTCAGAAAATATTTGGCAACAAAAATTCAAATGGAATTCATCCAAAAATAAATGTCCAGAATTTATCAAGGCCGAGAATTAAAAAGGGGAAGCTAACGCAAATCATTCAAGCCATCAAGTGAAATCAGAGAGCAATTAAAGGATGCTATAATCCTATATATTTTCACCAAATCATCACAGGCAAGAGCGTGTGACAGCAAAATTGAAAACCAACCCAATATTTCAGATCGAAACCCACAAAAATAATCAATTCAATTATTTCCAAAGCAGAAAATTCAAAAAGCTCACAGTTTCGATCGAACCAGAGAGCTATCCCAAATCGGACGAGCAACGCCACAAAGGATTGACCCAGAGAGCAACTCCAAGTCAGACGAGGAAAGCCATCGAAGAATCAAACTTCAGAATTATCACAACGTCAACAATCAAGCATCGATTTGGTCTGGAGCAATTGAAGAAACCCTAGTTTCTAATCGCCGCCGCCATTTTTTTTCTCCAGAGCAAAAGCAAAAGTGATCGGGCAAATAAACAAATGGGCCGGCCAAGATAAAAAGGGGGGTTTGGATTTGTTTAAAGGGGATGACCCCTTTAATATAAACTCCTTTATTTTTATTTTTTTTAAAAATTAGGGTTTATATTTTTGTCTTACTTTCTGTTGTTTTATTTAAATTGTGTTGTAAAATCATTTCTGAACAGTTCTAGGTCTGTAAAATCTAGGGGGATTTAGTCAAGGAGTTGACTGTCAGTTTCAGAGTCTGTAAATCTGAGTTACGAGTTACAGGGTTTGTAATTCGGGAAATCTGATCTAGGGGTTTAGATCAGTCTAGGGATTTGAGCGTAGGGTTAGAATAGGAGCAGTGTTTGCGAGTGTACATGGTCTTGTATGCGGGAACTGTTCTATCACCTAGTAGAAACCTTAGAAATGCAGCAGTAGGCAGGGTTTTGCCGAAGCTGGGTACATCTGTGTGTGATCTATTTTCTGCATTTCAGTTTCTACTATTTTCTGTGATCAGTTTATTATTATATATCTCGTTAAGTTTTTAAATTCAGTTAAAAACTGTGAAAAACCCTATTCACCCCCCCTCTAGGGTTATTCTAGATCCAACAAGTGGTATCAGAGCAGGTATTCTTTAACTCTAGAGAAATGGTGAATCCTTGTTGTCAGTCGAAAGCGAGTCAGTCCAGTTCATCTCCAACTATTTTCACTGGAACAGATTTTTTTAAACTGGAAATCCAGAATGGAATTTTATTTAAAATCTGTTAATATTAAATGTTGGGATGTTGTTATCAATGGGTACGATATGGTAGATAAAGTTTTTAATTCTCGTGCTACACATATTCTTTATTCTCATCTTGATGATGATCAATACAGTCTGATTTCCCATTGTTTAACTGCGCAGGAAATTTGGACAGCTCTTAATACGAAGTATGGTCAAATTGACAACTCCAGCTCAAAACCCCAGATTGTCAATTCAGACTCAGAATTCTGTTTAATAGGATTTACAAATGAGAATTCAGATGGATCAGATGATGGAGAATCAACGGTTACTGAAATTGAAAATTTCTCATACGAAGATTTGGTTTATATGTGTGTTGATTTAACTAAATCTGTTGATAAACTCAAATCTAAAAACAATACTCTAAAATCTAGGAATTCTGAGTTGAACAGCAAAATTGATGATTTGGAATCACGGCTTGAATATTTTAAAAACCTTTCAGATTCAGATTGTAAAAATTGTTTGAAATCGAAAACCAATCTTGTTCATCTCAATAAAAATATTCAAAAGTTTGAAGATGAAATTTTGGTCTTAAAAGCAAACAAGATTGAGTTATCAAATTTGAACAATCATCTGCAAAAGGAATTTGAAATTTTTAAAACTAATATTCATTCCAAACTTGAAATTGCAGAAAAGGAAAATCTGTTGAAATCGAATTCGATTTTGAAAGAACTTGAAAACGAGATTGAAAATTTCAAGAAATTTGAGTCTGAAAGTCGAAAACATTTTGAGGCTGAGATTGTTGAATCCCAAACCAAAATAAAGTTACTCAAAGATGAAAATTTGGTTTTGAAATCTGATTTTAAAAGATGTGAGATCACTAAAAATCGTTGTTCAGATTTATTGAAAGAAAATGGTAAACTTAAAACTGAAATTCAACAACTTGAAACAATCTTGTCTAATTTTTCAAACGGTGAAAAATCTTTGAATATGTTGTTGAAAAATCAATTTTCTGTTCAAAATAAACATGGACTTGGGTTTGAGAAAAATAATGTTTTTGAAAGACGAATTACAAATGATTTGAAAAATTCTTCAAACAATCTTGAAAAGAATCAATTTGAAAATTTGAACTCTTATAATTTCAAAGGTTTTTTGAGTCAAAATCAAAATGAGAAATTGTTTTATAATAATCCTTCTAAACAATCCTGGATCCCAAAAGGAAATAAACCAAATTTTGTTAAATTCAAAACGATTTGGGTTCCTAAAGGCACAAAGGTAAATTCGGATGGTTTGTTATATAAACAAGTCTGGGTACCAAAAGATTTGAACAAAACTGTGGGTGGTTTCACAAATTTTGTTAGACCGCTCAATTCTCTTAACAGTTAGGTACCAAAGGAGGCTGAGGAACTGCATAGCTAAAGAAAAACTGGATTCAAAACTGCTACATATCACAGAATCATTCACAGTTCCTTAGCCACATCTGTTGAGTTAGAGTTTCTGCTTTACATTGGATTCTGGTATGATCTCTAAACTCACCTTTGTATATTCTCTTTGTTTGTTTTTTATTTTCTGTGTTTATTCCTTCCTCTATCTCCTTCTTTTTTTTATTTGACACTGCCATATTCTTCTTTGTCTGTACTTCTTAAACTTCCAGTTGCAGAATTAATGATGTTCTGGAAATTTGTCCTACTTGTATAAAATCATCATGTGTTAATCATTTCCATATCCTAAGTTTGAACTTGTATATATCTGCAATTATTTTGAAGTTTATTTTCTGATTGTTGAATTCATAACAGTGTTGATGCATTCATATCATATCTTGAACACTGTTAACTAGAATTCTAAATTTTTGAAGATCTGAATATCTAATGAAATGTCACACACCTTTGTTGTTCTGAGTTTATTCTAATTCATTTTAGAAAAGCTCAAAATATTATACTCATTACAACACTCTGTTATTTATCAGTTGTGATAATTTCATTGATTTTCAGATTGGCTTGTATCAGTGATACATCTTGGAATTTATCTTTATTCATGATCATTAAATTGAAATATGTTTGTTTGAAATCATCTGAAATTCTAGATATTTTGAATATCACACATTTTTTTTGAAATCGTCAATCTCGTGTGACTGGTTCATTATATCTCAAAATTTTACATTGATTCATGTGTTTTCAAATAAATTATCCCGATCATGAATATTTTCAAATTTGATGTAAATGACCTGAAATTTCTTTTTGGGCTTGTAAGAAATAGTTTTGAGAAATTCTTGAATATTTTTTTTGAAATGATCTTTGAAAATCATTGTTATTTCATGATTATTTGATTTGAATATATGTTTGTTTAAAATCATTTGAAATTATTGATTTATTGGATCTCACACATATCTTGAATCTGAAATATGACCTGGTGTGATTGATTCATTAAATCCAAATACTTTCACATTTCTTCAAATGATTTAAAATAGAGTATATTTGCAAATCTTGGATCATGAACCACCTTATGTGACCAACATCTTGACAAGTCTGTTGTGATACTGATTTCTATGTGCTGCTCTGATACTGTTTTTGAAAAATGTTTGTTTTTGGAATCATGCTGCACTGATTATAAGAAACTGAATTGTAAATTTCTTTGAGGACTGCTTGATTTGGTATCAGAGGTTTATCGTGCTCTGATAAATGAAATTTGTGTACTTGAGTTACTTGCTTTGTAATTAAGTATTTTCTGTTGACTGAGGTACCATTTGTTTGCCACCGGGGTGTCATTAAAATCCTCGAGAAAGCGAGAACATTTGGTATCAGAAGCGCCTTATATTTGTCTCATCCATCTGTTCTGATTTTTCACTTCGTAGAGACATCATGTGGTATCAGCTTAAAAGTGCTGCATATTTTTTTTTGCTGTATATATACATATTTTCCCTCTTGTCATGTATAGATCAGCATATTACTCTTGTAATTGATTTTCAATTTTAAAATTATTTATTGATTATTCTTTCAGAAATTGAAATCAATATCCAAATTAAACTGTATTTATAATTCATCAAAATTATAAACAGATTTAGAAATTGTGATGAATTGTGACTGCAGTATATTTCACAACAAGAGGAGAATTTTATTTAGATTTTCATGATGGTTAAATATTTATTATAATATCTTTGAACTGGCAATTATTTCACGGCAATCTTCATTACTTATCATCCTTCTGCCATCCGTTATGATTTTATATAAATGTGGAGAGTTTAATTTTTTTTCTTAAAATCATTTTAAATAAACAGTGAAAATATTTGTGATGGAATTGTGGTTATATTATTATTCAGAATTAGTGATAAATGAAAATTTTCAATAATCTCGATACAGTTCATGCATATCTCATAATATAATTAATTTAGAAATTTATTTCACAGTCCATCTCTGTACTTACCACAGTTCTATCATCCATACTGGTTTTATATATCGAGGAGTTTTTTTTTTTAAAAAAAAAGGCTGAAAATGATATAATTAATATATAAGTGTGTTTCTAACCTCATTTAAAAATCCAAGCTCTGGTCATGAATGGTTTAGAGACAACTTATAATTTAAGCTGCGACTGACCTCATTTAAAAATCCAAGCTCTGGTTATGCGTGGTCAGGGTGCTCTTAAATCAAAAGAAAAAAAAATAAAGATTGCAATAAATAAATTTTTATGTGAAATTCTCCTTGGTGTATATTAACCAGCCTATCAATCCACTTTCTAATCTGTGAAATGTGTTGAAATTTTATGACGTATTATGATTTGTTGATTGATATTGGAATTTGAGACTATCTGATTTTGTCACTTAAGTTGAATTTATAATTATAGTCAAAATCCATCACTGTTTTGTGCCTCAATTTCTTAAAATCCTTTTTGAAAATAATTGGAAATGAATTGGTTTTAAAACTCTCTCCATTTCATATAAAATTCATCGTATATCCGTCATTTTCTACAAATATGCCACATGTTCTTAGATTATTATGATTTTTGTTTGACTGATTGAGATTTATGATGACCGTTCTTCCTCTTAAGCTGAATTATACTTTTAGTCATTTTTCATCTATATTTTAAAATCTGTATCCTTTTGATGATAACAAAAGGGGGAGAATGGATTAGATTTTGATTTATGAGTGAATATTCTATAAATATTCTAATTTTGAGAATTCTGAATCTTTTTACATTCTTTTCACTCATGCACAGTTATAGGGGGAGTTTCTGTTGTAGGGGGAGCATTTAAATAGGGGGAGTTCAAATATCCACGAACAAACACATTTATTATATTCAAAAATTTTTATTTATTTGTCATCATCAAAAGGGGGAGATTGTTGTATATAACGGTGTTGTATACACAATTATATGATTTTTGTTTGATGATAACAACCAAATATATTTCTATTATAAATGTGTTTGGTACTGTACTGTTATATATATACATCACAGCAATGAATATAATATTTATATTTAAATAAAATACGACTGTACAGAAATTCAAATATTAACACAGTATTTTATTTAAATATAATATTTTATTTCAATATTCAAACAGTACAACTATTTGTAACTCCACTATTTATACATTCACAGAATATTTGTACTTGTATATAAACAGAATAAAATAGACAAGTTCGTTTGACAACAATAAAATGATATTTTATTTCAATCAAACTTGTTTGTTACAAATAAACAGTACAATAAATTTTCTATACACAGCTCCTCACTATAACATTCACACTCGTTACACATTTTTATATATACATTTACATTCACTGACACTGTCTCTCAGTCTTCTGTCTTCAGTCTTCACAGCACTTCACTGTCAGTCCAGTCATCACCTGCTTACCTGTCACATGAAACACACACACACAGTATACTGCAATAGAAATAAAACTGAACACATACAAATATAAATTTTATTTTTAAAATTTTATTTGCCTCAGATTTCTGGTGTGTTTCTCATCATCTTTCATGACTTGATCTGATATTTTTTCAGTACCCACTGATCAACCTCGACATAACTATACTGGTTTGCTGATCAGAACCAGCATCAAACTCAGCTGATTCTGACCAGCCCTAACACAGTACAATCAGTCTGCTGATTTTTTTTTTCAGTATACAAGACAGGTCAAAAAGCAAGAGAGAAATGGAAGTGAAAAATTTTAGATCAGCAAACAAAAAGCAAAAATGGTGCATGGCTAAACAAAATATAAGCAGCAAATTTCAAAGTGGTCGAAGTCAGCAAAAAGTGATGGTGTAGTCAAGGCAACAAAACAGCATGGAGCATAAGCATGCCTCACAAGTCAAGACAGTACAAAATATTTCAGTTCAGAATCTGTATGAACACATGTCGAAGCAACAATGCCAAACTACATTTCAATGTATATCAAAGCAGCAAGAAGTAAACAGGTGTATTATGTGCATATACAAATACATGGTGAAACATAACAGTGCACAAAAATGTCTGCATGGTTCAATACAGCATGATAAACATGCACAAATACAAAGCTGCATGTTTACTTCATGTATATGGAGTATTTTTTTTTCAAGTTGACATTACCCAGATCACATTCAAATCAGTTCAGATAAAACTAGTGGACAAACAATTATGGCAGATCAGCTATAGGGCAGTTTCAACACAACATGATGGTCAGTAAGCAAGCATATACAGAGGCAAGTGAAGTAGCATTCAAGTGACATACATAATCAATACAACATGTATATGGGACAAGCCAAATCCAAGTATGAATGGTCAAATGCCAAACACAGTGGTGAATTTGTTAAAGACATGGCAAATCAGCAGTTTTAAAAATGGTGATGCTACACAGCAATGATCAGGATGCATCTAATCTGAACATGATCAAGGAGTGTTACACACAGTGATGAAAGTGCAAGGGTCAAACTGTCATGGTTAAGCAAGCAAATGGACAGACCGTTCAAGGCAGCAGATGTAGTATGTATGATACAAACAGGTTAATGGAGTAAAATAAGTATGAATGCCTATTCAATGTTTCAAGGATCGTTTGACATGAATGGCAAGAAAATCAAATGATTCAGGCAACAAATCAGGGACTGGAAAGTTTTTATTATTATTTTGTTCTCACAAAATCAGATTTGGCAAGTGATTAGCAGAAATCAACAAATTTTTTTTGGCAAGAAATTTTTCAATGCAGATTTATTTTGATGAAGTGTTTTCAGCAACAAATCAAGCAAACAATTTTTTCAGCAAGATTTCAAGGGAATCAATCACTCAAGTGGATAATATGGCAACAAATTTCATTCAACCAATATTTTAAAAGAGGGAAGCAATCAAAATTATATCTTTCCAGTTTGAGCCAATATGCTTTCAATCCGGGAAAATTAAATATGGGATCAGAATTTTTTGTTCACGGTTTATTTAAGTCAGAAAATATTTGGCAACAAAAATTCAAATGGAATTCATCCAAAAATAAATGTCCAGAATTTATCAAGGCCGAGAATTAAAAAGGGGAAGCTAACGCAAATCATTCAAGCCATCAAGTGAAATCAGAGAGCAATTAAAGGATGCTATAATCCTATATATTTTCACCAAATCATCACAGGCAAGAGCGTGTGACAGCAAAATTGAAAACCAACCCAATATTTCAGATCGAAACCCACAAAAATAATCAATTCAATTATTTCCAAAGCAGAAAATTCAAAAAGCTCACAGTTTCGATCGAACCAGAGAGCTATCCCAAATCGGACGAGCAACGCCACAAAGGATCGACCTAGAGAGCAACTCCAAGTCAGACGAGGAAAGCCATCGAAGAATCAAACTTCAGAATTATCACAACGTCAACAATCAAGCATCGATTTGGTCTGGAGCAATTGAAGAAACCCTAGTTTCTAATCGCCGCCGCCATTTTTTTTTTCTCCAGAGCAAAAGCAAAAGTGATCGGGCAAATAAACAAATGGGCCGGCCAAGATAAAAAGGGGGGTTTGGATTTGTTTAAAGGGGATGACCCCTTTAATATAAACTCCTTTATTTTTTTTTATTTTAAAAATTAGGGTTTATATTTTTGTCTTACTTTCTGTTGTTTTATTTAAATTGTGTTGTAAAATCATTTCTGAACAGTTCTAGGTCTGTAAAATCTAGGGGGATTTAGTCAAGGAGTTGACTGTCAGTTTCAGAGTCTGTAAATCTGAGTTACGAGTTACAGGGTTTGTAATTCGGGAAATCTGATCTAGGGGTTTAGATCAGTCTAGGGATTTGAGCGTAGGGTTAGAATAGGAGCAGTGTTTGCGAGTGTACATGGTCTTGTATGCGGGAACTGTTCTATCACCTAGTAGAAACCTTAGAAATGCAGCAGTAGGCAGGGTTTTGCCGAAGCTGGGTTCATCTGTGTGTGATTTATTTTCTGCATTTCAGTTTCTACTATTTTCTGTGATCAGTTTATTATTATATATCTCGTTAAGTTTTTAAATTCAGTTAAAAACTGTGAAAAACCCTATTCACCCCCCCTCTAGGGTTATTCTAGATCCAACACCTAGCATCTTATGACTTTGAGATTGCTTATGCCCCTGGCAAGGGCAATGTGGTTGCGGATGCACTAAGTAGGCAGAGGATGACCTTGAGTCCTTTATCTGTAAAGAGGTAGAGCTTGGAGTGTAACACCTCACATCCGTTAGTGTCACTCACAAAGGGAATGCACTAAGTTATGTGGAGCATTTAGGGTAAAAGATGCAGATAAATTACAAGACAGACAAAAATTACAACAGCGGAAAAATAAAACTTTGCTTTATTGATAAAATAGTTTGTACAACGATTTCTTTATAATATCAGAGTATCATCTGTTTTACAGAATAAAGAAGCATAAAAATACATTTATATTCCCCAATTGTAGCAAGAGCCAGCCATAGCATCTGAAAAGAGAATCCAAGCAAAACTTCGACAAATCTTCAAGCTGGGAAAAAGTAACAGTCCAACTTAACCTGAGCTATACTATACCCTTCTTTACTACCTGGAGGGGAACGGAAAAAAAGAAGACGAAATAAAAACAGAGTCAGACATAAAGCCTGAGTAAGTTCAGTAACTTCTAGCATTTGAACATGGAAAAACAAAACGACATGAATTAACTGAATACAAGATAACACCATGATGATAGGATCAGCAAGATTAGACAAGATTAATACAAGATATGCTAAGATAAGATTAACTGGATATGCTCTAATACTTTCGCCGCTTCGCTATTTCCTTGTTATACTGGTTTCTATATCTCTGCACCACCTATCTAGTGTCCTAACTAGTAAAGATAACGCGATCCCAATCCATGTAGTTTCCATTGCCTTCAGGCATACATTTATTATTTATTACCTAGATCTAATCTAGGGTTTTCTATCAAGTGCTTTCTAGATTCAACTAGAGTTTACGCTATCTGCTGAACGCTTCTCGGATTCAGGGTTTATGCCACCTAGTCCAACTAGGGATTATGCCACCTGTCGAATGATGCCCCTAGTCTAGGACACACTACCTAGAGTGGTATATGTTCCTAGACTTCCCCACGCATGTATCGCGAATCGTTATCGCCTATCTAGATGCACATGTCCTGTAATGTGTGACCCGAGTCCTGTGGCAGGGAAAATCAAAAAACACAGAACTCGGTCGGGAGCTTTCAGATATCTGCCGCTGCAGATGCTAAGGTCTATTTTTATTCCAGTGGCTATGGTCCCACTCGACCCCTCCCTCAACTAATGAAAGGCACACCTTAAAAAATGAGAACTATACGCAGGCCCCCTATGCCCCCACTAACCTATGGCCATCCTCACCCATAACTAGATAGCAAGTATATGGTCTTTTGGAGTTCTCCGCCTTTCCGCTTCACGTATCTCGACAGACTCAAGATGGATGGTAGACGATGAGTTGCTATCACAGGGCTACCGTTTTCTCGCCGAATCACGCTGGTCCAACCTAGTCTTTAGGTTGCCAAATTTTGCAACCAAGGCATACCTTTGGCTCTTCTAACGCAGACCATAACCTCTGTGAGCCCAGGAGGATCATCTACAGCCTTACAGAGGGATACCAAGGGTACCCTCACGTCCCCTCGAAGCCTTGGGCTTCGTAACCCAATTCGTTGGAGCCTTCTTTTTACTCAGACGGACATTCGCTCCTTCCCGTGTTATACTGAGAATTACTACTTAGTTTTACTAACTAAGGTTTACCACTTAGTTTCCAGAATCGTTGTTTTCTTAACTAAGGTGTACTACTTAGATCCTTTTAACTAAGGTTTACTACTTAGTTCTCTTTCCCGTCAATTTGGATTGGTTAAGTGTCATTAGTCAATTCAAGCTAACTTAACCCTCTTCATTTATCCTGTTAAACTGGTTAAGTGTTATCAGTAATTCATGTTGACTTAACCGTACCACAAACCAAGTTATATTGGTTAAGTATTTCTTATTACTTAACCCTACCTGTTCATCCTGTATTGGTTAAGTGTTCCTTTTTAACTTAACCTTGCCCGCCTGTTTTAACTAACATGTTATTAATGGTTAAGTATTATCCCTTCATGTTTTAGACTTAACCCTATTCCTTTATCACAATCTGATGGTTAAGTGTTCAAGTTTACTTAACCCTACGATCTAGCCCAGCTAACATATCAAATTGGCTAAGTGTATTAAATTTTACTTAACCCCAACCTCTATTCTAGTTAACATGTTAATTTGGCTAAGTGTATTAACTTTACTTAACCCCACCTTCTAGTCTAGTTAACATGTTAATTTGGCTAAGTGTTTTCTTAGCTACTTAACCCCTACAAATCTTATCCTGTTACCATGTTAAGTTGGTTAAGTGTCCCTATGGACTTAGCCCTCCCATTCTAGCTTAACTGTGTTAAGTTGGTTAAGTTTTCCTATGGACTTAACCCTCCCATTCTAGCTTAACTGTGTTAAGTTGGTTAAGTGTTCCTATTGACTTAACCCTCCCATTCTAGCTTAACTGTGTTAAGTGTCTCTATGAACCTAACCCCACCCATTGGTTTGGTTATCATGTTGAATTGGTTAAGTGTCTTAGTTAACTTAACCCTACCATTCTTGTTCTAGCTTTAACTAAATAAATTAAAGCCGCTACCACTCACATTAGACAGATATTGTTGCGATTACTGGATGTGCCGGTTGGTTCCGGGCAGGTTTACATCGTAACTCAGTCTAACCTCAGGTTAGGCATATTCGTGTTTTCTAAGTTCAAAGGGTTTTGATTAATTTTCAAATCAGGTTTTGAAAGTAACCATCCCGTCCGTCGGATCAGTTAGAGATAGCCAGGGAGAGCACGAAACTTGTATTTTCCAAACCCAAGCCTAGACACTATCCTCTTTGTCACCCTAGAACTTTCTGGTGCATGTATTATTAAAAGAGATGTCATTAATAAATCTTTCTTTTGTATATAAATAAATTGTTAACAATTTATCCTCAAAGTTTAACCACTTATCCTCAAAGTCCATTTTCGCTTTTTAAAATAAATTTGGCCTATACCCTATACCTTTGCCATGCCTACTAATGGACTTGTATTCTAGGCCCAAATCTTGATTTGCCTATCTTACATTTTATAGCAATTTAGATCCAACACCCCCATTTATAGTTCATGCCAAAACTAGATTCTATATTCTAGTTTACAGTTTATGCCAAACTAGATTTTATATTCTAGTTCACCGTTTATGCCCAAAACTTAATTTGCATACCAACTACCTATTTTGTGGCACATTTAACCATTTACCATTTATGCCCAATGTATGTAAATTATGCTAATATACGTATCATGCTTAATTTAGCCACCCAATTCTAATTTAATATTCTAATTTCAGTTCATGTCAAAACTAGACTTGTTATTCTAATTTTCATCAAATTATGCCAATTTCCAAGTTTAGTCAATTTCATGTTTTTCCCCAAAACGTATTCCCATCGTTCGTATAATCGTGATTCAACCTAGATCATTAATAGAGCTAGATTCGTGGATAGAAGGGAATGAGCCAAAATGCCATGAAAGAACAGACATAACAATTGGCATAAGAAGACAATTCACAGGCATATAGATATGGTAATATTACGACATGAAAAGGGTTAAATAGTATAGGTTCAAGAACATGGGTAGACCTAACTTAATAGGTAAATTCCCAAGATCTAAAACCAAAGAAAACCAAGAATAGACAGAATAGATAAACATGGGTAGACCTAACTTAATAGGTAAATTCCCAAGATCTAAAACCAAAGAAAACCAAGAATAAACAGAGTAGATAATCAGGTTTAGACCCAATTTCATAGTCACAAAACTTAAGCAACACTTTCCTAGTCATGAATCATAGGTGTTTAATCACAGTTGTCCTTGTTATGTCACAGGCAATAGTTTATGTTTCCTAATCAAAGGCATAGGCTTGTGTTCATAGTCAAGGAAATAATTCTCATAGTCATGAATCACAGTCATAGGCAGTGTTCGTAGTCATAGGCAATGTTCATAGTCAAAGAGGCATATGGTTTTAAGGTCCATAGTTTCATAGTCACAGTCTTATTGGTCCTCGAATCATAACAGTTCTTAATTAGGTCCAAAGATATAAGCACTGATTCAAATAGAAAGATTTGGCATATTCTTTTATTCCTTTAATTTCATGTCACGAATAGAGAAAACGTTTAAATCTAAAAAGTAACCGACTTACAGAGATTATATTAGATTTGTAGAAAAACAATCGTTGAAGTCGTTTGAATCTTCACTTGACTCCTAGCTTGACTTGAATTTCCTCTTGAAAGTCTCGAGCAACATTTCCTCGTCTTGATTTATTTTATATATTATTATTTATACATTTTCTCAGAGGCAGCATAAGGCTAGAAAAGAATTGTGAATAGAGAAGGAGGCTAGGGCTGTTTATATAGTGTAGAAGTCAACGAATCTGGTTAGAATGGCGTTCGGATACAGAAGAACGAACCAGACTGCAGATCTGGAAAAAGCAGGGGGGTCGACCCCCAGGTCGACTACCTAGTCGACCTGGGTGCCCCAGGTCGACTACCCAGTCGACCTGGGTGCCTTAGGTGGGAAAATTCCCGCCCAGCCCAATCTGGGTCCGATTTTGAATGTGAATTCGCTTTTCTGAACTGTTTCGAAATTTGAACTTCGCTGAATCTTCCGGAGGCCATATCTTCCTCATACGGACTCCAATTTACGCAAACTCGAACTCGTTTTCATGCAGAATTCCGAGACGAATGCAATGGTGCAGCCTGTTTCCCTTGATTTTGATTTTAACTTTTAATTCTGCCTTGATTTGTGAATCTTAGTGTTACAGAATTACGGGGTGTTACATTCTCCCCCACTTAAAAGGATTTCGTCCCCGAAATCTTCAAGTTAGGAAGAATGTGTCCTACCATCCAATCACCCATCTACTCAACCATTCACTCACAGGCATTCATTGTCCTTAAAAGTTTTCTAATGCTTTCATGTTCATATGCATAGTGTGTATATATGTCTTTATCTAATGTAAAATCAGGCGGTCTACTGATTCAGTTGACCTCCTTAATGCAAATCATATTAGTGCCATGCGTCCAACCATGTATGCAAGCATCCCTAGTTATGTAAATACTACATGCGTGAACAACCATTCATCCATATGCAACATCCAAATGATAACATATCAAGTTCGACTTACAACAAATACATATTTGTAAATGCAATATGAAAGCGTCCGAACTTGATCTAGTGCCTAATACGTATGCATATGCATTCACGAGCAACCATTTGCAACCACTCGCAACCATCAACCATAACATGTTTCAAATACATGTTTACATCCATTGGCTTCTACCTAAGGATCGAAGATACGACCTAGAGGATATACTTTGGAAAGAGAGAAACAATTATGCGTAAAGCTCCAAAAAAAAGAAATCAAGGATGCACCCTTAAGGAAAAGGGTACGCTGCTAGTATCTAGCCTTCTTGAGCTTTACTCCACTGTATCTTAACTAATTTAAATTCACGATTGTGAAGTTCCTGATCTCCATTTCCAAAATAAACAGATGTCAATCACGGTACCAAGTGCATGTACTAAGATGATTAGAGGTCTCCCTCTTATCCGCCATGCCATAACTATAAGGGTCGAAAGGTTACTACGTGCTTTTTAGAGTGCCTACCACAACTATTCATCTCTCACGCAAACCATCCTAGTCGAACTCGACATTCCTCAAGTACAAGCCCCAAAGGCCTAAAAAAATATCAGACAAGCACTCAAGGAATATCTCCTCCGAATTTAGACGATCTACGTGAGATGATATAAGCAAACTCGATAGCTATTCTCAAATCCCTACTAACCAAAAATAAATTGGTCGGACCACCAATTGGATTTGAGACTCTATTGGGACCTTTCTACTATACAAGTACTATGGTGCAGAGACTCAACTATGGAAGTGGATATGAACAAATGCGAAGCGCTAAAACCAAAGGAAAGAGTACGAACAGCAAAACTAGACTCTTCCAACAGAACTTTACTACCTTTCTCCTAGGTACGCTTGGTGGCGAAAGTAGGTACTTGCCCTTCTAAAAATCTTGTCCTTTGCCCTTAATTACACCTTAGTAAAGATACCTCCACTTGTCTTAGGTTTTATAATTCCTTCCTTCTTTGTGAGCTAAATCTACATCCATGAATTCCTCATCCTCTTCCGTGTGTAGTCATGTTGACAAATCTCTCGAAAGCTGCTTCCATCGTACAGAAAACCTTATAAGCTAGAAAGAAAACTGGCCGTAGGTGAAACAACTACGGCTATGGATGGAAACCAGGCACTTCTTTGCCCATCGATGAGGTTACCTCCTAGAAAGCCAGGAGCCCCAGAGACTCAAGAAAGAAGGAGACAAGAATTCAAATAAAGGAAGAGAAGATAGTGCGTATGGCTTTGGTGAATATGCCTTTTTAAACAAATCTTTTCACTTGAAAATGCTTCTTTTAAAACTGTTTGGAAAATAATTTTTCAAATCCTTTATCTGATCTAGTAACCTTCAGCTCTGATACCACGTGTAACACCGCACATCCGTTAGTGTCACTTACAAGGGGAATGCACTAAGTTCTGTGGAGCATTTAGGGTAAAAGATGCAGATAAATTACAAGACAGACAAAAATTACAACAGCGGAAAAATAAAACTTTGCTTTATTGATAAAATAGTTTGTACAACAATTTCTTTATAATATCAGAGTATCATCTGTCTTACAGAATAAAGAAGCATAAAAATACATTCATATTCCCCAATTGTAGCAAGAGCCAGCCATAACATCTGAAAAGAGAATCCAAGCAAAACTTCGACAAATCTTCAAGCTGGGAAAAAGTAACAGTCCAACTTAACATGAGCTATACTATTCCCTTCTTTACTACCTGGGGGGAAAATGGAAGAAAACAAGACGAAAGAAAAACAGAGTCAGACATAAAGCCTGAGTAAGTTCAGTACCTTCTAGCATGTGAACATGGAAAAACAAAACAACATGAATTAACAGAATACAAGATAACACCATGATGATCGGATCAGCAAGATTAGACAAGATTAGCACAAGATATGCTAAGATAAGATTATCTGGATATGCTCTATTACTTTTGCCACTTCACTATTTCCTTGTAATACTGGTTTCTAAATCTCTGCACCACCTATCTAGTGTCCTAACTAGTAACGATAACGCGATCCCAATCCCTGTAGTTTCCATTGCCTTCAGGCATACATTTATTATTTATTACCTAGATCTAATCTAGGGTTTTCTATCAAGTGCTTTCTAGATTCAACTAGAGTTTACGCTATCTGCTGAACTGTGATAACCCGAGACTTCCCCGTAAAGGAAAGCGGCGGATAGTTCGAGAACAAGCCACAACAGAATGCATACAAAAGAACATTTCATTGTATATTACAATAATGCATCAGATTACAAGAATATACAGAGTACAAATGAAATAAATATAACACAGAAATATCAGAGATTTAAATTACATTTAAATACAACGCAGCGGAAAATAATACAATACACAACTAGAATGAGATATACGGATACAAAGCTTTCCGGATATCGTTCCAGCTGTAAACCAGGATCCTGTGAATATAAATCTGCAAAACCGAAACTACTAGCTGCCCGTGTCAAAATAGGGGCACCCAGAGTTTAGGTTAAAACAATAAACTCCAGGTCTGTCATGTGACTGGTGTGAGAACTAAAACAGTTAATCTTTATTTTTAAAGTTAGGTAAATCAAGGGACCACGCCGTATAACACGGAACGGGTTTCCTCCCAAGAATACCAGTGCATAAAACCAACAGCGCAATGCTAAATAAAGAAAAATGAAGCTGTTATAAGACCCAAGTCCTATCACATAATGCAACGCAAGCCGGGGGATAGAGTTTTCCCTTATAACAGCCAAAGAATGCTTGATACGTTTAAAACAGATTATTTGATACTATAATAAGTGCATAGTGTATAAAACAACTTCAAATCATAAGTATCAATCATAGGCAGCATGGGTACCATATATCATGTCGCCATATATAGGTTTACACATAAAACCGCAAATGTCACGTATTTGGAAATTGGATTTCCTTCTATGAACCGAGGCAAAATATAGTCCTCAACCGATTCGAGACTGTCTAGCCCGAGCCTCAGGACCCAGTTCTTTTGTATGCGTTCTGTTGTGGCTTGTTCTCGAACTATCCGCCGCTTTCCTTTACGGGGAAGTCTCGGGTTATCACATGAACGCTTCTCGGACTCAGGGTTTACGCCACCTAGTCCAACTAGGGATTATGCTAACTGTCGAACGATGCCCCCTAGTCTAGGACACACTACCTAGAGTGGTATATGTTCCTAGACTTCCCCACACGTGTATCACGAATCGTTATCGCTTATCTAGATGTACATGTCCTGTAATGTGCGACCCGAGTCCTGTGGCAGGGCAAATCAAAAAAACACAGAACTCGGTCGGGAGCTTTCAGATATCTACCGCTGCAGATGCTAAGGGCTGTTTTTATTCCAGTGGCTATGGTCCCACTCGACCCCTCCCTCAACTAATGAAAGGAACACCTTGAAAAATGAGAACTATGTGCAGGCCCCCTATGCCCCACTAACCTATGGCCATCCTCACCCATAACTAGATAGCAAGTATATGGTCTTTTGGAGTTCTCCGCCTTTCCGCTTCACGTATCTCGACTGACTCAAGATGGATGGTAGACGACGAATTGTTATCACAGGGCTACCGTTTTCTCGTCGAATCACGCTGGTCCATCCTAGTCTTTAGGTTGCCAAATTTTGCAACCAAGGCATACCTTTGGCTCTTCTAACGCAGACCTTAACCTCTGTGAGCCCAGGAGGATCATCTACAGCCTCACAGAGGGATACCAAGGGTACCCTCACGTCCCCTCGAAGCTTCGGGCTTCGTAACCCAATTCGTTGGAGCCTTCTTTTTTACTCAGACGGACATTCGCTCCTTCCCGTGTTATACTAAGAATTACTACTTAGTTTTACTAACTAAGGTTTACCACTTAGTTTCCAGAATCGTTGTTTTCTTAACTAAGGTTTACTACTTAGCTCCTTTTAACTAAGGTTTACTACTTAGTTCTCTTTCCCGTCAATTTGGATTGGTTAAGTGTCATTAGTCAATTCAAGCTAACTTAACCCTCTTCATTTATCTTGTTAAACTGGTTAAGTGTTATCAGTAATTCATGTTGACTTAACCGTACCACAAACCAAGTTATATTGGTTAAGTATTTCTTATTACTTAACCCTACCCGTTCATCCTGTATTGGTTAAGTGTTCCTTTTTAACTTAACCTTGCCCGCCTGTTTTAACTAACATGTTATTAATGGTTAAGTATTATCCCTTCATGTTTTAGACTTAACCCTATTCCTTTATCACAATCTGATGGTTAAGTGTTCAAGTTTACTTAACCCTACGATCTAGCCCAGCTAACATATCAAATTGGCTAAGTGTATTAAATTTTACTTAACCCCAACCTCTAGTCTAGTTAACATGTTAATTTGGCTAAGTGTATTAACTTTACTTAACCCCACCTTCTAGTCTAGTTAACATGTTAATTTGGCTAAGTGTTTTCTTAGTTACTTAACCCCTACAAATCTTATCCTGTTACCATGTTAAGTTGGTTAAGTGTCCCTATGGACTTAGCCCTCCCATTCTAGCTTAACTGTGTTAAGTTGGTTAAGTGTTCCTATGGACTTAACCCTCCCATTCTAGCTTAACTGTGTTAAGTTGGTTAAGTGTTCCTATGGACTTAACCCTCCCATTGGTGTTAAGCATCTGTATGAACCTAACCCCACCCATTGGTTTGGTTATCATGTTGAATTGGTTAAGTGTCTTAGTTAACTTAACCCTACCATTCTTGTTTTAGCTTTAATTAAATAAATTAAAGCCGCTACCACTCACATTAGACAGATATTGTTGCGATTACTGGATGTGCCGGTTGGTTCCGGGCAGGTTTACATCGCAACTCAGTCTAACCTCGGGTTAGGCATATTCGTGATTTCTAAGTTCAAAGGGTTTCGATTAATTTTCAAATCAGGTTTTGAAAGTAACCATCCCGTCCATCGGATCAGTTAGGGATAGCCAGGGAGAGCAGGAAACTTGTATTTTCCAAACCCAAGCCTAGACACTATCCTCACTGTCACCCTAGAACTTTCTGGTGCATGTATTATTAAAAGAGATGTCATTAATAAATATTTCTTTTGTATATAAATAAATTGTTAACAATTTATCCTCAAAGTTTAACCACTTATCCTCAAAGTCCATTTTCCCTTTTTAAAATAAATTTGGCCTATACCTATACATTTGCCATGCCTACTAATGGACTTGTATTCTAGGCCCAAATCTTGATTTGCCTATCTTACATTTTATAGCAATTTAGATCCAACACCCCCATTTACAGTTCATTCCAAAACTAGATTCTATATTCTAGTTTACAGTTTATGCTAACCTAGATTTTATATTCTAGTTCACCGTTTATGCCCAAAACTTAATTTGCATACCAACTACCTATTTTGTGGCCCATTTAACCATTTACCATTTATGCCCAATGTATGTAAATTATGCTAATATACTTATCATGCTTAATTTAGCCACCCAATTCTGATTTAATATTCTAATTTCAGTTCATGTCAAAACTAGACTTGTTATTCTAATTTTCATCAAATTATGCCAATTTCCAAGTTTAGTCAATTTCATGTTTTCCCCAAAACGTATTCCCATCGTTCGTATAATCGTGATTCAACCTAGATCATAAATAGAGCTAGATTCGTGGATAGAAGGGAATGAGCCAAAATGCCATGAAAGAACAGACATAACAATTGGCATAAGATGACAATTCACAGGCATATAGATATGGTAATATTACGACATGAAAAGGGTTAAATAGTATAGGTTCAAGAACATGGGTAGACCTAACTTAATAGGTAAATTCCCAAGATCTAAAACCAAAGAAAACCAAGAATAGACAGAATAGATAAACATGGGTAGACCTAACTTAATAGGTAAATTCCCAAGATCTAAAACCAAAGAAAACCAAGAATAAACAGAGTAGATAATCAGGTTTAGACCCAATTTCATAGTCACAAAACTTAAGCAACACTTTCCTAGTCATGAATCATAGGTGTTTAATCACAGTTGTCCTTGTTATGTCACAGGCAATAGTTTATGTTTCCTAATCAAAGGCATAGGCTTGTGTTCATAGTCAAGGAAATAATTCTCATAGTCATGAATCACAGTCATAGGCAGTGTTCATAGTCATAGGCAATGTTCATAGTCAAAGAGGCATATGGTTTTAAGGTCCATAGTTTCATAGTCACAGTCTTATTGGTCCTCGAATCATAACAGTTCTTAATTAGGTCCAAAGATATAAGCACTGATTCAAATAGAAAGATTTGGCATATTCTTTTATTCCTTTAATTTCATGTCACGAATAGAGAAAACGTTTAAATCTAAAAAGTAACCGACTTACAGAGATTATATTAGATTCGTAGAAAAACAATCGTTGAAGTCGTTTGAATCTTCACTTGACTCCTAGCTTGACTTGAATTTCCTCTTGAAAGTCTCGAGCAGCATTTCCTCATCTTGATTTATTTTATATATTATTATTTATACATTTTCTCAGAGGCAACGTAAGGATAGAAAAGAATTGTGAATAGAGAAGGAGGCTAGGGTTGTTTATATAGTGTAGAAGTCAACGAATCTGGTTAGAATGGCGTTCGGATACAGAAGAACGAACCAGACTGCAGATCTGTAAAAAGCAGGGGGGTCGACCCCCAGGTCGACTACCCAGTCGACCTGGGTGCCTTGGGCGGGAAAATTCCCGCCCAGCCCAATCTGGGTCCGATTTTGAATTTGAATTCGCTTTTCTGAACTGTTTCGAAATTTGAACTTCGCTGAATCTTCCGGAGGCCATATCTTCCTCATACTGACTCCGATTTACGCAAACTCGAACTCATTTTCATGCAGAATTCCGAGACGAACGCAATGGTGCAGCCTGTTTCCCTTGATTTTGATTTTAACTTTTAATTCTGCCTTGATTTGTGAATCTTAGTGTTACAGAATTACGGGGTGTTACATTCTCCCCCACTTAAAAGGATTTCGTCCCCGAAATCTTCAAGTTAGGAAGAATGTGTCCTACCATCCAATCACCCATCTACTCAACCATTCACTCACAGGCATTCATTGTCCTTAAAAGATTTCTAATGCTTTCATGTTCATATGCATAGCGTGTGTATATGTCTTTATCTAATGTAAAATCAGGCGGTCTACTGATTCAGTTGACCTCCTTAATGCAAATCATATCAGTGCCATGCGTCCAACCATGTATGCAAGCATCCCTAGTTATGTAAATACTACATGCGTGCACAGCCATTCATCCATATGCAACATCCATATGATAACATATCAAGTTCGACTTACAACAAATACATATTTGTAAATGCAATATGAAAGCGTCCGAACTTAATCTATTTCCTAATACGTATGCATATGCATTCACGAGCAACCACTCACAACCATCAACCATAACATGTTTCAAATACATGTTTACATCCATTGGCTTCTACCTAAGGATCGAAGATACGACCTAGAGGATATACTTTGAAAAGAGAGAAACAATTATGCGTAAAGCTCCAAAAAAAAAAAGAAATCAAGGATGCACCCTTAAGGAAAAGGGTATGCTGCTAGTATCTAGCCTTCTTGAGCTTTACTCCATTGTATCTTAACTAATTTAACTTCACGATTGTGAAGTTCCTGATCTCCATTTCCAAAATAAACAGATGTCAATCACGGTACCAAGTGTATGTACTAAGATGATTAGAGGTCTCCCTCTTATCCGCCATGCCATAACTATAAGGGTCGAAAGGTTACTACGTGCTTTTTAGAGTGCCTACCACAACTATTCATCTCTCACGCAAACCATCCTAGTCGAACTCGACATTCCTCAAGTACAAGCCCCAAAGGCCTAAACCAATATCAGACAAGCACCCAAGGAATATCTCCTCCGAATTTAGACGATCTACGTGAGATGATATAAGCAAACTCGATAGCTATTCTCAAATCCCTACTAACCAAAAATAAACTGGTCGGACCACCAATTGGATTTGAGACTCTAGTGGGATCTTTCTACTATACAAGTACTATGGTGCAGAGACTCAACTATGGAAGTGGATATGAACAAATGCGAAGCGCTAAAACCAAAGGAAAGAGTACGAACAGCAAAACTAGACTCTTCCAACAGAACTTTACTACCTTTCTCCTAGGTACGCTTGGTGGCGAAAGTAGGTACTTGCCCTTCTAAAAATCTTGTCCTTTGCCCTTAATTACACCTTAGTAAAGATACCTCCTCTTGTCTTAGGTTTTATAATTCCTTCCTTCTTTGTGAGCTAAATCTACATCCATGAATTCCTCATCCTCTTCCGTGTGTAGTCATGTTGACAAATCTCTCGAAAGCTGCTTCGATCGTACAGAAAACCTTATAAGCTTGAAAGAAAATCGGCCGTAGGTGAAACAACCATGGCTATGGATGGAAACAAGGCACTTCCTTGCCCATCAATGAGGTTACCTCCCAGAAAGCCAGGAGCCCCAGAGACTCAAGAAAGAAGGAGACAAGAAATCAAACAGAGGAATAGAAGATAGTGCGTATGGCTTTTGGGGAATATGCCTTTTTAAACAAATCTTTTCTCTTGAAAATGCTTCTTTTAAAACTGTTTTGAAAATAATTTTTCAAATCCTTTATATGATCTGGTAACCTTCAGCTCTGATACCACGTGTAACACCCCACATCCGTTAGTGTCACTCACAAAGGGTATGCACTAAGTTCTGTGGAGCATTTAGGGTAAAAGATGCAGATAAATTACAAGACAGACAAAAATTACAACAGCGGAAAAATAAAACTTTGCTTTATTGATAAAATAGTTTGTACAACAATTTCTTTATAATATCAGAGTATCATCTGTCTTACAGAATAAAGAAGCATAAAAATACATTTATATTCCCCAATTGTAGCAAAAGCCAGCCATAGCATCTGAAAAGAGAATCCAAGCAAAACTTCGACAAATCTTCAAGCTGGGAAAAAGTAACAGTCCAACTTAACATGAGCTATACTATTCCCTTCTTTACTACCTGGGGGGAAAACGGAAGAAAAGAAGACGAAAGAAAAACAGAGTCAGACATAAAGCCTGGGTAAGTTCAGTAACTTCTAGCATGTGAACATGGAAAAACAAAACGACATGAATTAACTGAATAAAAGATAACACCATGATGATAGGATCAGCAAGATTAGACAAGATTAACACAAGATATGCTAAGATAAGATTAACTGGATATGCTCTAATACTTTCGCCGCTTCACTATTTCCTTGTTATACTGGTTTCTATATCTCTGCACCACCTATCTAGTTTCCTAACTAGTAACGATAACGCGATCCCAATCCCTGTAGTTTCCATTGCCTTCAGACATACATTTATTACTTATTACCTAGATCTAATCTAGGGTTTTCTTTCAAGTGCTTTCTAGATTCAACTAGAGTTTACGCTATCTGCTGAACGCTTCTCGGATTCAGGGTTTATGCCACCTAGTCCTATAGGGATTATGCTAACTGTCGAACGATGCCCCCTAGTCTAGAACACACTACCTAGAGTGGTATATGTTCCTAGACTTCCCCACGCATGTATCGCGAATCGTTATCGCTTATCTAGATGCACATGTCCTGTAATGTGCAACCCGAGTCCTGTGGCAGGGCAAATCAAAAAAACACAAAATTCGGTCGGGAGCTTTCAGATATGTGCCGCTGCAGATGCTAAGGTCTGTTTTTATTCCAGTGGCTAAGGTCCCACTCGACCCCTCCCTCAACTAATGAAAGGCACACCTTGAAAAAAGAGAACTATACGCAGGCCCCCTATGCCCCACTAACCTATGGCCATCCTCACCCATAACTAGATAGCAAGTATATGGCCTTTTGGAGTTCTCCGCCTTTCCGCTTCACGTATCTCGACTGACTCAAGATGGATGGTAGACGACGAGTTGCTATCACAGGGCTACCGTTTTCTCGTCGAATCACCCTGGTCCATCATAGTCTTTAGGTTGCCAAAATTTTCAACCAAGGCATAACTTTGGCTCTTCTAACGCAGACCTTAACCTCTGTGAGCCCAGGAGGATCATCTACAGCCTTACAGAGGGATACGAAGGGTACCCTCACGTCCCCTCGAAGCCTCGGGCTTCGTAACCCAATTCGTTGGAGCCTTCTTTTTACTCAGATGGACATTCGCTCCTTCCCGTGTTATACTAAGAATTACTACTTAGTTTTACTAACTAAGGTTTACCACTTAGTTTCCAGAATCGTTGTTTTCTTAACTAAGGTTTACTACTTAGCTCCTTTTAACTAAGGTTTACTACTTAGTTCTCTTTCCCGTCAATTTGGATTGGTTAAGTGTCATTTGTAAATTCAAGCTAACTTAACCCTCTTCATTTATCCTGTTAAACTGGTTAAGTGTTATCAGTAATTCATTTTGACTTAACCCTACCACAAACCAAGTTATATTGGTTAAGTATTTCTTATTACTTAACCCTACCCGTTCATCCTGTATTGGTTAAGTGTTTCTTTTTAACTTAACCTTGCCCGCCTGTTTTAACTAACATGTTATTAATGGTTAAGTATTATCCCTTCATGTTTTAGACTTAACCATATTCCTTTATCACAATCTGATGGTTAAGTGTTCAAGTTTACTTAACCCTACGATCTAGCCCAGCTAACATATCAAATTGGCTAAGTGTATTAAATTTTACTTAACCCCAACCTCTAGTCTAGTTAACATGTTAATTTGGCTAAGTGTATTAACTTTACTTAACCCCACCTTCTAGTCAAGTTAACTTGTTAATTTGGCTAAGTGTTTTCTTAGTTACTTAACCCATACAAATCTTATCCTGTTACCATGTTAAGTTGGTTAAGTGTCCCTATGGACTTAGCCCTCCCATTCTAGCTTAACTGTGTTAAGTTGGTTAAGTGTTCCTATGGACTTAACCCTCCCATTCTAGCTTAACTGTGTTAAGTTGGTTAAGTGTTCCTATTGACTTAACCCTCCCATTCTAGCTTAACTGTGTTAAGTGTCTGTATGAACCTAACCCCACCCATTGGTTTGGTTATCATGTTGAATTGGTTAAGTGTCTTAGTTAACTTAACCCTACCATTCTTGTTCTAGCTTTAACTAAATAAATTAAAGCCGCTACCACTCACATTAGACAGATATTGTTGCGATTACTGGATGTGCCGGTTGGTTCCGGGCAGGTTTACATCGCAACTCAGTCTAACCTCGGGTTAGGCATATTCGTGTTTTCTAAGTTCAAAGGGTTTTGATTAATTTTCAAATCAGGTTTTGAAAGTAACCATCTCGTCCGTCGGATCAGTTAGAGATAGCCAGGGAGAGCACGAAACTTGTATTTTCCAAACCCAAGCCTAGACACTATCCTCTTTGTCACCCTAGAACTTTCTGGTGCATGTATTATTAAAAGAGATGTCATTAATAAATCTTTCTTTTGTATATAAATAAATTGTTAACAATTTATCCTCAAAGTTTAACCACTTATCCTCAAAGTCCATTTTCGCTTTTTAAAATAAATTTGGCCTATACCCTATACCTTTGCCATGCCTACTAATGGACTTGTATTCTAGGCCCAAATCTTGATTTGCCTATCTTACATTTTATAGCAATTTAGATCCAACACCCCCATTTACAGTTCATGCCAAAACTAGTTTCTATATTCTAGTTTACAGTTTATGCCAAACTAGATTTTATATTCTAGTTCACCGTTTATGCCCAAAACTTAATTTGCATACCAACTACCTATTTTGTGGCCCATTTAACCATTTACCATTTATGCCTAATGTATGTAAATTATGCTAATATACTTATCATGCTTAATTTAGCCACCCAATTCTGATTTAATATTCTAATTTCAGTTCATGTCAAAACTAGACTTGTTATTCTAATTTTCATCAAATTATGCCAATTTCCAAGTTTAGTCAATTTCATGTTTTTCCCCAAAACGTATTCCCATCGTTCGTATAATCGTGATTCAACCTAGATCATAAATAGAGCTAGATTCGTGGATAGAAGGGAATGAGCCAAAATGCCATGAAAGAACAGACATAACAATTGGCATAAGATGACAATTCACAGGCATATAGATATGGTAATATTACGACATGAAAAGGGTTAAATAGTATAGGTTCAAGAACATGGGTAGACCTAACTTAATAGGTAAATTCCCAAGATCTAAAACCAAAGAAAACCAAGAATAGACAGAATAGATAAACATGGGTAGACCTAACTTAATAGGTAAATTCCCAAGATCTAAAACCAAAGAAAACCAAGAATAAACAGAGTAGATAATCAGGTTTAGACCCAATTTCATAGTCACAAAACTTAAGCAACACTTTCCTAGTCATGAATCATAGGTGTTTAATCACAGTTGTCCTTGTTATGTCACAGGCAATAGTTTATGTTTCCTAATCAAAGGCATAGGCTTGTGTTCATAGTCAAGGAAATAATTCTCATAGTCATGAATCACAGTCATAGGCAGTGTTCATAGTCATAGGCAATGTTCATAGTCAAAGAGGCATATGGTTTTAAGGTCCATAGTTTCATAGTCACATCTTATTGGTCCTCGAATCATAACAGTTCTTAATTAGGTCCAAAGATATAAGCACTGATTCGAATAGAAAGATTTGGCATATTCTTTTATTCCTTTAATTTCATGTCACGAATAGAGAAAACGTTCAAATCTAAAAAGTAACCAACTTATAGAGATTATATTAGATTCGTAGAAAAACAATCGTTGAAGTCGTTTGAATCTTCACTTGAATCCTAGCTTGACTTGAATTTCCACTTGAAAGTCTCGAGCAGCATTTCCTCGTCTTGATTTATTTTATATATTATTATTTATACATTTTCTCAGAGGCAGCATAAGGATAGAAAAGAATTGTGAATAGAGAAGGAGACTAGGGCTGTTTATATAGTGTAGAAGTCAACGAATCTGGTCAGAATGGCGTCCGGATACAGAAGAACGAACCAGACTGCAGATCTGGAAAAAGCAGGGGGGTCGACCCCCAGGTCGACTACCCAGTCGACCTGGGTGCCTTGGGCGGGAAAATTCCCGCCCAGCCCAATCTGGGTCCAATTTTGAATTTGAATTCGCTTTTCTGAACTGTTTCGAAATTTGAACTTCGCTGAATCTTCCGGAGGCCATATCTTCCTCATACGGACTCCGATTTACGCAAACTCGGACTCGTTTTCATGCAGAATTCCTAGACGAACGCAATGGTGCATCTTGTTTCCCTTGATTTTGATGTTAACTTTTAATTCTGCCTTGATTTGTGAATCTTAGTGTTACAGAATTACGGGGTGTTACATGGAGTATATATCGATTTTGAATTTTAGGCCCTCTACCGAGTTTACACCATTTTGACAAATGGAAGTTCAGTTTACATTGGTAATATTCCATTCTTCTAGTATATTTCCCGGACTTTTTCAATTTGAAAATCTTCCTGGTCTATTGGCATTATTAGAAGTTCGACCTACTTTGATGGATCAGATAGGAACTTCGCAGCGAGAGGACCCACAGATAGAGGATATTTTTGACAAGCTCAGCAAAGGGGAGACTTCCAGTTACCTCAGTAGATATTCCACGGATGATAGAGGATGGTTACAACAAGATGAAAGGCTCTGTGTTCCACGGGTTGGAAGTTTGTTGAAGATAGTCCTTGAGGAAGCCCATCATTCTAGGATGACTATTCATCTCGGTGGTGGTAAGAGGTATAGGGATATGAAGAGGGCTTTCTTTTAGGATGAGATGAAGAAGGATGTGGCAGAGTTTGTTTCTCGATGTTTGATTTGCCAGCAAATCAAAGCTGAGCAAAAGAAGCTCGGTGGTTTACTTCATCCTTTGGAGGTCTCACAGTGGAAGTGGGAGAGCATCTCAATGGATTTCATTGATGGTTTGCCTAGATCAAGAAAAGGCAACACTAGTGTTTGGGTTATAGTGGACAGGCTTACTAAGAGCGCTCATTTCATTCCTGTTAAGAGTAAGAGGACGACATCATGGTTGGCAGCAGTTTATCTTCGTGAGATAGTCCATCTACATGGAGTACCTTCCAGTATCGTAAGTGATTATGACCCCATTTTCACCAGTGAATTTTGGAGGAGCTTGCGAGAGGCATCAGGTACACAGTTGTGTTTGAGCACCGCTTATCACCCTCAGACTGATGGGCAGACTGAAAGGGTGAATAGAATTATAGAAGATCTTTTGAGGCTGTGTATCCTAGACTTTGGAGGGACTTGGAAAGAGCATCTTCCTTTAGTAGAGTTCGCTTACAACAACAGTTATCAGACTAATATTGGCATGGCACCGTTCGAAGCATTGCAAGTGCGACCCTGTAGATCATCGACTTGTTGGTGGGAGTCAACAAAAAGATTTCTACTTGGATTGAGATGATTAAGGAAACTTCAGAAAAGATTGATCTTATTAGAAGGCGCATGAAGACAGCTTAGGACAGGCAGAAGCCCTATGCAGATAGGAGAAGGACCGATATCGAGTTTGAGGTGGGAGACATGGTTTTCATTAAGGTATCACCTTAAAGGAATGTGGATCATTTTGGAATCAGAGGGAAATTGGCACCGAGATTTGTAGGACCATTTATCATAACAGAAAGGGTTGGCCAAATGGCCAATAGGGTAAAGCTACCAGAGAGACTGTTCGGTGTTCATGATGTTTTCCACGTTTCTCATTTACGGAAGTGCTTGCATGATACCGCAGAAGTAGTTGAGCCGAGTATGCTTAAGGAAGTAGGAGTGGAATAGGAAGCGACAGTGAGACGAGTTCCTACCGTATTCTTGGATCAGAGGTTAAGAAGCTACGCAACCGAGAGGTCAAATTGATAAAAGTTCAATGGGGAGATGACCGCGAGGATTCAACTTTGGTGATTAAAGACAAGATTTGCGCTTCATACCCTTTTTTTTTCAACGGTATGTTCTTAACTTCTTCTCCAAAGCTTTTATTTCGTGCTTGTATTTATCATTTAAGTATGTCCTATAGATTGAATCTTCGACCTTTAGGTAGGAATCCCATGAATGTAAACATGTGTTTGAGACATGTTATGTTTAATGGATGCAAGTGGATGCAAGCATCTACTAGTGGTTGCTCGCGGATGCATACACATGCATTAACCACTAGATCGGCTCAATCACTCTCATATTGCATATGGATGTGTGCGCATTTTTCTTTTTTTATGGACGAAAATGGGTGAATCATTATATGGATGTTGCATTTGGATAGATGATTGTGCACGCATGTAGCATTCACAAGATATATTAGGATTATTTGCATACATGTTGGATTCATGGCACTGATATACGTTGCATTAAGGAGGTCAACTGAATTAGTAAACCATCTGAACTTTCGCATTAGTATAGGGACATATACACACACCCTTTTGCATATGTTCATATAAGCATTAGAAATCTTTTAAGGACAGTGGATGCCTGTGATTGATGGATGAGTAGATGGGGTGATGGATTTTAGGATATACATTCTTCTTAACTTAGAGATTTCGGGGACGAAATCCTTTAAGTAGGGGAGAAAGTAACACCCCATAATTTTAAAAGACACTAAAATGATAAACTAGAAAATACTTAATTAAAATATTAGGAATTAAGTAAAATGGACTACGCCATTGCGTTGGTCTTAGAATTCTTCTTAAGATAAACTTTGAATTTGCGTAAAACGAACGTCGTATAAAGAAGTTATTAAGCCTAGAGGTTTGTATACGCACAAGAGAATTATATATATATAAAACAATTCAAAACAGTTCAAAATAATTTAAAATCAGAAATACGCGGGGGAGAGCGAGAGTTCGGCTCATTAGGGGTCGACCCTACCCTAAGGGTTTCGACACCCATGTTGACCCCTAAGTCGATTTGGGCAGAATACAGTTTCTGAACGTAGTCTCATTTCTTGACTAGATTCGTTGACCCTAGGCTATTGAAAGGATCTTAATCCCATTGTTTTATTCATCTAAATCAATGGCGACAGCGAGGTGCAACCCCAATTTAGAGTAAAATATACTATTCTTCTTCAACAACAAGTTATACGAATTCAGAGATCTGTGCTACGTCATCTACGATTAATTCTCTGTTCTTTAGATCCAACCACAGTGAGTTTATGTTATTTTTAGATATAAACATTTTAAAGTTATCTTGACATGTTTATGAATTGGATCTAAGCCTATGCCTATTAATAATTTGAATCATATCAGATCTACCATTACTTGTACACCAGATCTATAATTCTCATATGCCCAATTCTGTCGTTTTATGCCTATCTTGATCAATTTTATCATTATATGCCTATTTAATAATCATGCCTATTCTTTTTCTCTTCCCTTTCTCCTTCCCTTTTTAGTTTTATAGCCAGACTACCTTCGAGCCTAGACATACTACTAAAATATGCAAACTCGCGAAATTGGGAATGATAGGGAACGTAAAAATTGGGGGATAATTTTTATTGGGAATATTAGGGCATAAAGTTTATTGCAAATTGTATAGGGAATATTGGGAAATAAATTATATTGTAACTTGTATTGTGAATTTTGGGCATAGCTTATATTGGGATTTTGGGGGCATAACTTATAACGAACCTGAAAAATTGGCTAAGAACGAATATGCCTAAAAACTACAGTAATTAGAAACTGTAACCGCACTTAGACACGAGGTTAGATTACACTTGTGGTAGAAGTTTACCCGGATCTGCCCGGAAAATACAGTGACCACAAGTGGTTAATCTAATGTGTGGGGTCGAGTGCATAAACGTACAAGTAACGGTTCTAAGACACAAGGTTAAGTCCGACTTATGGTAGAAGTCTGCCTGGAACCACCCTGCATAACCAGCATCCACAAGTAGTAGACTTAATGTGAGAGGTCTAGTCCATTAACAACCATAAATGGATAACTTATTAATCTGTAATGCTTAACCTGTTTAAATTTATGAGGGGGTTACCTAAACCTGTTAAATTGTTTATGGGTTAAGTAAACTTGTTTGAATCAAGGGGGGTTAAGTTAATCTTGTTAAATCTATAAGGGGCAGGTTATATATATATATATATATACACACACACACACACACCCGACAAACTTAACCTATTTTGCATGTGGGGTAATGCAACCTTGTTAAACTATTAGGCATAATCTGTTAAAATCCTAGTAGTGGGGATGCAAGCCTATGAGGGAAGCTTGTATCATCTGTTGTGTAGGATCCATTTAAGTCATTAACCGATCTATGTATCAAAAGAGTACTCCGAACTAGGTCGGGGTCGGGAAACGCTTACTGAGCTGATTATAAGAGGTCACTTCGGTGAAAAGTGTTGACGGCACGTTCCATCGAGGTCATGTGCATGCATGGGTCCGCTTGCTCGGGAAAATAAGACACTATGACATCAGTAGATATAGCTGTGCATCTTGGAAATAACAGGGTTGCCACTTTAGGAAGTGATACATCCTACTATGAGGCCAGCATGGGTATCTACGGAATAGGGGGCCGATCGATTGGGGTAGTAATTAGGGTACATCTAATCTTGCTTGTTGGGGAGCCTGCTATTCTTATTGGGTATAATACATGTTATACTTGTGGGGCTACCTGTTATTCTTGTTGGGGTAAAACCTGTTAATAGAAGTACACCTAAGTATACCATCTAGTTCTAGTGGGGATCATCTTGTTCTCGTTAAACTAGTATTGGTGCAAAGAAAAATACTCGGGAAGTGCAATATATTCTGTTCTGTCTATCCTGCTTATCCTGTCATACCTACCTTGTGTACAGTTAATTCTTTCATTCAGTTTATTTTTTTACTTATTTATATGCTAAAAGTAACTGGACTCACAAGACTTTATGCTTGTCCCATTTTTTTCCTTTTCTCTCTATTTTGCCCCCCCCCCCGGTTCTCAGGGTAGGAATACTCGAGCTTGATCGGGATTCTTCTTTCATTCTGTTTAGAGCTGCTAAGATGTACTGCTTGATTTCCTATCTTCTCTAGTATGGCTATATTTTGGGGATTATGTTCTTTTTATTTATTATTGTACTCAGATGATGATTTTGGTACAAGACAGAAGTTTTATGTTGATGTAATGGGTTTTCAGTATTTCGGACTTATTATGTAATTGGGTTTGGACCACGAAGCTTTTCTATTTAATAAATTTTTAATTCCACTGTTATTTTATATTTGTCTTGTAATGTTTCTGTTTACCTATAACGCTTCACGAAACTTAATGCATTCTGATAAAGAGTGACATTAATGGACGTGGGGTGTCATAGATGTCACAACTAATGAGTACATCAGCTAGAGGTAAGTTTTATTACTTCATTACATTTATTGATGTTGTCAATAGATATGATTGTGTGTATCTTATGAATCAAATCAAAATCCTTTGAAAATTTCAAAGAATTCGAAAATGAAGTTCAAGACCAATTTTGTAAGAAAAAAAGTCCCTTCGAACAAGATCGAGGAGAATAATTAAGCTAATAATTTAATGACTATCTATAAGAGTGTGGAATTGTCTCATAACTCACTCCACCTAGAACACCTCAGGAATGGTGTGTCTAAAAGAAAAGGTCGCACCATATAAGAATGGTACGATCAATGATAAGTCATATAAATATTCCAATAAATTTTAGGGGTTATCCCTTAAAAGAAATTGCATTCATATTTACTTATAATCATACTAAAATAACTCTGAGGATGCCATATAAGATATGGACTGGGGAAAGTCCTAGTGTGTCTTTTATGAAAATTTGGGATGTGAGGCGTTTTTTAAATGTCTTGCCTCTAACTAGCTTGGACCTATATCTGATAAGTGTTATTCTGTGGAATATCTGAAAGAAGTCAAAGGATATTGTTTCTTCAAACCCTCTAAGAATAAAATGTTTATTGCTCGAATAGTACCTTTAAAAGGAGAACTAGTCTCTAAAATACCAATGGGAATAAATTAGAACTCGAAACGTCTCGGGAACCACAAAATACCATTGAATCTTATATAGACAAAGAATTTAGTGGGAATGATACAATAGTCTTAATGTTATATATTGATAACTTATTACTTATTGGGAATGATGTTACCTTAAAATAAGAAATGGATATTGATTCAACAAAGGAGAATGTTTCGAGTAAGAAGTTCATTATTGAACTTAGTTCTATCCATTGTTGATCCAATGATTATACATTGTGATAACAATGGAGCTATTGATCCGGCCTAGTAACCTTGATCTCATTACCGATCCAAACAAATATTTGAGAAGTATAATTTCATCTATGAAATTGTTCGCAGAGGAGATATGCATATCTACAGAGCACCATATGTTGCAGACCCACTGACTAAAACTCTGTCGCAGTAGAAGAATGATAGCCACACTAGTTTCATACGTATATGATAAATGATTAATTGACTCTATTGCAAGTGGGAGATTGTTAGAATTTGTGCTCTAGAGGCAATCCATTTGATGTGATTAATAACATTGCTGATGTTATATTTTATTTTGAATAGAAGATCCTGTTATGTTATATTTACTGTGTAATATAAATATTAACATAACAGTGTTAGAGTTTATGCCCTAGAGGCAATCCATTTGATGTGATTAACAACACTATCGATGTTATTATTTTATTTGGAATAAAAGTATTTTGTTATGATGTATTTATTGCGCAATATAAATATTAACATAATAGAAGTCCTTAGAATAATAATACGGAATTATATAGTTAAAATAAGTGACTTGAACATGAAATTATATAATATATTTAGTATTATAATTCTTAAATGTCCCTATTCAAGTTTTATTGTTTACATAGGACAATAATAAAACATTGAGACTAATATGTTGATTGACTGATAATTGCATCTCATTGATCATTAATATACATGATATTAATGTCAACACATAAATATGTTTGGAGATTAGCGTATTGGGCCGACCCAACATGAGAAAACTACATAGAATACAATTAACAGTATTATAAGTTATTCTCAGAGTGACAGCGATGTAATGGTCCTCAGACCAGAAAACCATTATAATTTTATTCGAGGATATTTATGTTTTGATATCATCAAAAATTAATTTTAATCTAGTAGATGACAAAGGTGATTATTGGATACATCTCGAATCGAATGAAAATTATGAATGATCTAGATGAAATTTAACCCTACAATATTTGTTGTGACATCCATAGGCCTCTTGATTGATTGAGACTGTGAAATGCATGGATATGCTCAAATATTGATTTGTTTCATAAAGTTTACTCATCGATCTAGATAAAAGGATTAAATTATAAAGTGGATGATATGTTCCATGACTCGAGTTTAATCTTGGATATACTGATTAAACAGATTATATTACACTGTTACACTGGTTATGGAAATGTTGTATCAAATCGTTGATCTTATTATAACTTGGTCATTAGCGTCGTGTTACTAGATGCCAATCATTGTTTACGTTTTTAAATACAGTTTAAAATCACTGCCAACGTTGTAGTAACCTATAGGTTCACACACTTAGGACGTAATAAAGGGAAAACCATTCATTAGGTAAATAAAATATCAATTTGTTCATTTTTTATCTGGTGTTGAAATGGTATGTCGATTGTTCCTTAGTTTATGGTACACGTTTTAATTTTAAAGGTGTTACTCATACCTATAAAATACAAAAGAGAACCAGAAAAAAATGTACAGATTAGATGAAAATAAAAATGGCCAACTGATATTATCTTATTTCATTTTAATCTTAAAGTGAATGGGTCTAGTACCATCCTTTCCCCTTTCTTTCAAATCCGATTGAAGAGATAGCGTCTGTGTGGATACCAATAAAGGCCCGACGTTTGTCGAGCTTCCAATTCGATCATCCAAGCTTCTTTGATTTCGAAGCTCATCTGATTATTCATCGATTCATCGAGGAAGGTATGAAAACCTAATTCATATAAATTCTTCGATTTACTAATTTAGCGCATAGATCAGTTTCTCATAAATGTTGTAGAACTTAATAGGGTTTCCGATTTGATCGAATAAACCCATCAAACGGAAGTCCTTAGAATATTAACACATAACTTTATAGTTTCAAGTAAGTGACCTGAACATGAGATTGTATAATATAATAATAATTGTTATAATTCTTAGATGTCCCTAGTCAAGTTTTATTGCGTATATAGGACAAAAATAAAACATTGAGGTTAGTATGTTGATTGTACGTATCGATAGATCGTAAAATATTTTTATTTTATTCTGTGAAGGTTGGATCGTTCTCATAATTTAATATGTTGCTTATGGGGATGTGAGACATGTCCATAATTTTTACCAATTTTGTTTATGACCATTTTGTTAGGGACTGCTGAATGGATCATTCAGGCGAAGCAAACACTAGAGGGGGTGAATAGTGTTTGTAAGAATTTAAACAAAACTAAAAACTATAGAGAATTATGGGATGAATCAAACACCACAAACACAATCACAGATTCAAACATAGATGCAAAATAAGTAGAAAGAAAAGTGCAGAAAAGGAAAGAACACACCGGATTTTATACTGGTTCGGAACACTCCTACGTCCAGTTCCACACAACGCTGGATTGTGCAGAGTTTTATTACTATTTTCAAATATCCAAATATAACCTCCTTGATTTCACAGCTCAACAAGGAGACATCGACTCCTATCCCTTGATTCACGGCTCAGTAAGGGCACACCGGCTCCTATTCCTTGATTTCACGGTTACAAGGATACACCAATTACTCTTTGACTTACAAACAGGGTTTATTCAACCCAAGCAATTACAAAATAGCCCTATAACTCTTCAATAACACTTGATTCAGAGAGTAGTGAGTAGAGAGTGTAGTGAGAAGAAGTTTGATCAAATCAGAAGTGAATTCGGCAGAGTATAAGTGCAAAAACAATAAAAATGATTAAGAATAATGCTAGGATGAAAGAAGATGAAGATGGAGAAGAAGAGATGTTAAAAAATTCGGTTTTAACCTCTTTTTATAAAGTATGAAGGGTTGCAACGGTTCTGAAGTGTTTCAAATAGTGAAAAGACACTTCCCTTCAAAATTAAAAAAATAGCTGTTATATGTTGACATACATATTTTGCTATGTCGACATAGTCATGTGTAATTTTCATTTTAAAGTATTTTCAAGTAGTTTGATATAAAATTAATTTTGAAAATTCTTGAGTAAAATTCTAATGTTGTAAATCAATATTATATGATAGAGAAACATATGAAAACATATTTTTAAACTGTATAAATATATTTATAAAATTATATGGTTTTAAACTATATAAAATATATATAAAAACTTAAGTTTGAAAACAAAGAAGAATAAAAATAGAAACAAATATAAAAACAAAATAGAGAATATTGAGAATAAAATAAAAAAACAAAATAGAGAGGATTGAGAAAAGAATTGAAAAATCAAAATTTGAATTTGAACCTGAAGTGCTATTTAGAGTCTTACAAAATCTAGACTCAATAATTATATTAATCTTGAACTCTTGAACTCTTGATTACTCATAAGTCTTGAATCTACTCTGAATTCTGAATCCCTAAAAGTTCTTAAACTGTACAGTCTTCAGTATTAATTCCTGTATACAAATTCTGCATATGTATATCATATATATTCTAGATAAAGATGTTAATATATATTTTATAATCAATGATAATTGAAATAAGGTTGTTATCATCAAAACTCCATTCTCCAACGATCTCCCCCTTTTTGATGATAACAACCTTAGTTTATAAAATATCATACCTGTATATACCTGTTTGATGATAATTCTCTTATACTCCCCATGTCTATAAGAATTCTATAAAACTATGCCTATATTTTATAATTTCTCCCCTTTGGCATTATCAAAAAGAAATTCTAAAACAACTCCCCTTAAATCCTATAACGATCTAAATAATTCCTATACTAAAGTAAAGTACTCACCCTGAATCTGAAATCTATCTATACCTTATAAAATACTCCCCTTAAATTTATGCCTATTTAATATCCAAATTCTACATAACTTCCCCTAAATCTATAATTCTCTATAAATTTCTATAACTCCCCCTAAATCTATGACTACACTAATCTAATAGCCTTAATAGAATAATAATAAAGTGAGCAAACCAATCAATTCAAACAAGCAAATCAATCAAAATAAGGAAATCAATCAAAATAAGCAAATAAACAACCAATTCAAACAAACAAGCATTTCAACAAAACAATTCAAACAAACAATCATTTCAAACATGCAATTCAAACAATCAAATTAAATAATTAAATCAACCAAAATATTCCAGAACCTTCACCTCAGAAGCTCTAAAACTCCCTCTAAACTTATCCTATATTCTAATTCCCTTTAAACTATAATAAGACTTTAATCTAAACTAAGAAATAACTCTAATATGATATCCTTAAAACTATGATATAAGTAAAGCAATTTAATCAAAGCAATCAATCAAATGAAGTTTTGTTGTCACAAAACATTAAAAAATTCATGTAATTTCTATTTATTCTAAAACCTACAAAGCTCCTATCAACTATAAATGCATAGGTATATTTCTAAAAAACCTATCAACCACTAATGAAATTCAAACATGTCAAACAATTCAAACAAGTTAATTAAGACAAAGTAGATATGTTATGTATTTGATTAATAATCCTAGATAAAAAAAATTCATATTATATACTTGTTATGTGTGAAGTTAAGGTTAACATGTAATGTAGTGTGTTGGTTATAATGCAGTATGTTATATAAAAAATTATATGAAGTGATATATTGAATGAAATGCAACTCGGATGTGCACGATTTTAATTTGAGATGGACTCTAATAATATTGATGTATGATATGAAATAAGATGTGTGATGATAGCATGTAGAATTATTTGGTAATTATATCTATTTAGGTAACATATATTCAAAGTACTATTTAACTATTATTAATTATTTGAATCAAACAAAAATAATGTTAATTTATAGACTTATATTAATTATTAATGAATTTAATTAAAAGGATAATAAAGATAAGAGTTTAATTAAAAATAATATTCATGATAAGTAGTAAAATATTCAGAAAAATCATGAAGTTAAATAATATTAGTAGGGTAAATATTGTAAAAATTGAAGATCTTTCTAAAGAGAATACAATTTTTTTATAATATAAAGTAAGATATATAAACATATATTCATAAGTATATATAAAACTAATTTAAAAAGAACTTAAATTTTAATTTATGAGATATACATTAATATTTTGATACAAATCAATTTTAAATTTAAACTTAACCATTTATACTTTAGAAGGAAACATTATAAAGTAATCTATAAAACTTCTTATATTTAAACTACTTAAAAAAATCATGTATATATATTTCATTATATTAAGTTAAATATAAAAGTTTTATAAATCTTAATAGGAAGTCAAAATAAGTATTAAGTTACAAATAGTATTTGTGATAATGTAACCCAAAATTGTTATGAAATCATAAGAACAATATATAAGTTAAACTATGCATGTTTAAACTATATAAAAGATGAATAAACTTGTATTTTATAACAACATTGAAAAGTTATATTAACTCTGTATATCATATTAACATGTTTATATAATTTTATTAAATTATATATTTTAATATACATATTTTAAAACGAGATATAAGAAAATAAGTATATGGATAAATTTAATAACTAGAATTTTAATTAGCATTTTCTAATTGAAAAAGATGGAGGGAAGTTTGAAAGTTTAATCTTTGAGATAAAAAAATTGAATTTCATTCTACAGGATGATATGTTAACATATAGATATATGTTATGTTGACATATATGTATTATTTCAAAGAGAATAAGGTTTTGTGACTTTAGTTTTAAAATATCGATTTATATTTCAGGTTTAACTATTTCCTGACATAATTCTAATCCTAACAAACATCCAAAATTTATTTTATTGCTATATTAATTTTATTATCATTATTTTTTTTAATTTCAAATTTCAATTTTAATTTTTAAATTTCAAAACTGAATTTTAAAGTTTAAATTTCAAATTTAAAACAAAGCAAAGCAAGCAAAACATTCATTCAACCAAAAATTTAAAAATTAATTAAGGCGTACCCAGTTTTTAGATCCATTTCTTCGATATTCTCTGAATTTCGAATTGATCTTCTGGAATTTGATGATGAGACCTACTCTATTGCGACGGGCTCGTTTTTTTGATCAGGATAGTGTATTCATTTGCTGAATTTAAACACCGTATGAGAAAGATATTGAAGATTTAATAGTTAAATCAACTTGGCGCCAAAATTTGAATTTGAATTTTGAAAGAATGGACACTTCAACTACTATATAAAGGCCCAAAAGTCATGTCTCTTCACAACTACTCCTCCTCTTCGTCTTCCCATCGTTTTTCACTTTTAATCAAACTTTCAGGAGGCTTAACTTCTTTGTTTCTTAACGAAATTGGACAAAATCAATGGTAAATCGAAGAAGAACTAGAGAATTATGATCTGGTGGCAGTTTGGGGATGAATTTGGATGGTATTGGGGTGCAACAAGTCGAAACAGTAAGAGGTATGCATAAAATCCCGTAACAGTTTTTAGTTTTGAATCGTCAACTTCAAACTGTCATATCTCACTCAATTTTGATCGGAATTTGACAATCTACCTATCAAATCGACCGCAAGAACGAGAACTACAATCCATTTCTTTTTTGATTTATATTATATATATCCATTTCTTCTTGATGTCTCTTCACCAGCCATCGTTACTTTTCTCCTCTTTTTGATTTCTTTTCAGACTTTGAATTTTCAATAGCCACCCTTTCGGAGTTTGAACTACCAACATCCATGTCACCCTTCTTTTCAGAGTTTGAATATCAAATAGCCATCTAACACATCTTTTCCTGTAAAACAACACAACTTTTCAAAGAATCAACTAACTTTTCAAATATTGTAATGACTTTTCAAATAATCAAATGATTTTTCAAATAATCATTTCAAAATAACTAACCACAATAATATCATGATGGTTTTGTAACATATCCATATATCAAAAAGTTCAAAATTTAAACTTTTAAATTTCAAAAAATCAAATCATAGTAACTTGGTTTTTCAATAATACTGAATGCAGACTCATCTAATACTGATGCAAGGCACCAATTTAAACTAGTGTTCAAAATTTGCCATATAAAATTTTCAAAAATCATATTATGAACTTTTTGAAAGACCTTGCTCTGATACCAATTGTTAAGGACTGCGGAATGGATCGTCCAGGCAAAGTAAACACTTGAGGGGGGGTGAATAGTGTTTGTAAGACTTTAAACAAAACTAAAAGCTAGAGAGAACTATGGGATGAATCAAACACCACCACAAACACAATCGCAGACACAGATTCAAATACAGATGCAAAATAAACAGAAATAAAAGTGCAGAAAAGGAAAGAACACACCAAATTTTATATTGGCTCGGATCACTCCTACATCCAGTCCTGCACAACGCTGGATTGTGCAAAGTTTTATTACTATTTTCAAATAGCCAAATACAACCTCCTTGATTTCACGGCTCACCAAGGAGACATTGACTCCTATCCCTTGATTCACGACTTAACAAGGGCACACTGACTCCTATTCCTTGATTTCACGGCTACAAGGATACACCAATTACTCTTTGACTTACAAAAAGGGTTTATTTAACCCAAGCAATTACAAAACAACCCTATAACTATTCAATAGCACTTGATTCAGAGAGTAGAGAGAAGAAGTTTGATCAAATCAGAAGTGAATTCGGCAGAGTATAAGTGTAAAAACCATAAAAATGATTAAGAATAATGGTAGGATGAAAGAGGATGAAGATGGAGAAGAAGAGATGTTAAAAAATTCGGTTTTAACCTCTTTTAATAGAGTATGAAGGGTTGAAACGGTTCTGAAGTGTTTCAAATAGTGAAAAGACATTTCCCTTCAAAATTAGAAAAATAGCTGCTATATGTCGATATACATATTTTGCTATGCTGACATAGTCATGTGTAATTTTCATTTTCAAAGCATTGTTCAAGTATTTTGATAAAAAATTAATTCTAAAAATTCTTGAGTAAAATTCTAATGCTGTAAATCAATATTATATGATAGAAAAACATATTTTTAAACTATATAAATATATTTATAAAATTATAAGTTTTTAAACTATATAAAAAATATATAAAAACTTAAGTTTGAAAAACAAAGAAGAATAATAATAGAAACAAATATAAAAACAAAATAGAGAGGATTGAGAATAAAATAGAAAAACAATATAGAGAAGATTGAGAAAAGAATTGAAAAATCAAAATTTGAATTTGAATTTGAACCTGGAGTGTTATTTAAAGTCTTACAAAATCTAGACTCTATAATTATATTAATCTTGAACTCTTGAAATCTTGATTACTCGTGAGTCTTGAATTTGCTCTGAATTCTGAATCTCTAGAAGCTCTTAAACTGTACAATCTTCAGTATTAATTCCTGTATATAAATCCTGCATATGTATATATATATTCTAGATAAAGATGTTAGTATATTTTTTATAATCAATGAAATAAGACTGTTGTCATCAAAACTCCATTCTCCAACACATTTTGCCCTTGTCAGTCTTGTACATGGGATAACTTTCTTAGGTCGAATCAGGTGGTGAGACCTATGCCATTGGAAAGGAAACGATGATTGTCTTTCCATAGAGTGGTTACGTTAACGATTTGGCTCAGCGGTTCATGAGGAATCGTTGTTTTAAGGTTTAACAGTTGGCTATTTAGGTTATTAAGCCATAATTGGCTGATTTGGAGAGGGCCATTAGTGGGCTAGTGGAAGGGTATAAATAGGGGGTGGGAGGTATGAGAAATGATTTAGTTTCTCTATTCTCTCATTTGGTGGCCTATGCTCCTCCTTCCTCTAACACCTTTCCACCATTAAAAATCAAATCAACATGAAGGAAATCGAAGATCTACACCATTGGAGGCTAGATCTACATCATTTGAAGTGAGAATTCATCGATTAAGGGGTTTGGTTCGAAGTGCTTACTATCCGGAATCTTATTGCATTGATTTTAGCTTGTTTGGGAGAATCGGTGAGTGATTTGGCTTGGTGAGGGTGTGACTTCGAAGTAAATTCAAGTAGGAAGGTTCGAAGTGTTGAAAGGTGTTCGTTGATCGGTGTAGAACAACGAATGGAGTGACAACTCAAAGGTCGTGAGTTGGTGAATAATGGTCGCTTGAGAAGGTTGTTTGAGCTATGAAAAGTCATCGGGTTGGATGACTAGAGATGCGAAGGCCGAGAGATTATTGTTGTCATAAGTTCTAGCAGGCTCAAAGCAGGGGTACCATAGGGGCAATTAAAAGACCGGTTGTAGGTCGAGTACCCTAGGTATCGTTGAAAGGCCTAGTTGTCAAGGTTTTACATGCATACGTATCGTTGAAAGGCGTATGGAGTTTATGCTAGAACTGGGGTTACCATTAGCCCTTAACATATGGCAAGGTTGGCCGTCATACGATTAACGATGGTTTCGAAGAAGGATTGGTGGTGATAGCCAGAGGCAGTCATGGATGCTTAATTGTTCGGTTGCTCTGTTTGTACCATCTCATGTAGATTGTCCAATATCGAAGGAGATGTTCCTTGGGTGCTTGTCTAATATTGGTTTAGGCCTCTGGCGTTTCTACTTGAGGGATGTTGAATTCGACTAGGATGGTTTACATGAGATATATTGGATTTTAGCTGGACCTAATCGACCGCAAAATCGACTAAGACCGTTCAAAACACGAATACGCTAACTTTGGCAATACAAGACATCAGAACAAATAACAGAAGACTTTTATAAACATTATAATAATGTTACATCAGAGTACAGAATATCAGAGTACATCGATAAATAATAATACAGCGGAAAATTAAATTACAATAAATGTAATACAAGGCAGCGAAACTAATAAAATTAACACAGCGAAAGGCTACCAGTGCTCTTGACACAGCATTAAGCTTCGATCCAGAATCCTGCTCAATAAATGAATATCTGCAAAAGAAGCTACTCGACTGCCCATGTGGAAAAGAGGGCACCCGAGTTTGCAAAGTGAAACAAACTACGGGTTAGTCATTGGACTGGGATGAGAAATCTTATTTAACTTATTTCATAATAAGGCTAATCACAGGACCACGCCGCTAACGCGGAACGGGTATACTCCATTGGATTGCTAGTGCATAAATAAAGCAAATCGTTAAACAATGCAATGGTTTTTAGAAAAATGAAACCATTATTATACTCAAGTCCCATCACATAATGCAACACAAACCGGAGGATAGAGTTTTACCTTATAATGGTAAAAAATGCTTGATACGATAAAACGGATTTGATATTATTATTAGTGCATATATGTTTCATAAACATTTCAATCATAATGTATCAATCATAGACGGCATACCTACCATATACTATGTCACCATACTAGTAATACAATCAAAACTGTATGGTGTCGTATTGGAAGTTGGATTTCCATCATGAACCAAGGAAAAAGATAGTCGTTGTTGAATTCAAGACTCTCTAGCCCGAGCCTCAGGATACAGCCGCAACTGCACCTTGGATCTTCAAGGCTGGTCCACAAATATGTTATTGGATTAGTTATGCCTGAACAATACGTTTCCCTGCCCTATGGGCATAAATATAGAGACACTAGGGACTCAAAACCGAGGCGCCTCATTCCATCATCCACATAAGTAAAAATGCCCTCGCGTGTAAAACCCTGACACCACTTCTAGCTAGAAAGAAACGTATGTCCTCCCTGCAGTCCTTACTCCCGTTTTTGGTTCATACTGTGGTGTGAGGCTCGCGAAGTATCAATATATACAAAGCTATGCTAAATTAAAGCTGTACTTTGATCATCAACCACAAGGCTCTGCTTTTCAACAATAAGCCTTGATCATTTGCACCTTAGCATGCAACATTGTCAATCCATACCATACCATTGATTTCTGCCAATATATAACCTCTAAGCTCGTACGTCTCAGAGAAGGGTGTTATGCAAGAGAATAAATTCTCTGCCACCAGCAGATATATATTTAGCAGAGATCAACGAATACAGCATAAAGGAATACAACGTCACACATACCATCCATTTACAAGTCCGTTCTAGGTCTGAACGAAACTGGAGACACCTTATTCCTCATCCCGTATGTCCAATACAGGAAAGAGGTTCTCGCATATCCAACGATCTCCAAGTACGTCTGGACGATCACCACTTATTACCTTGTCTTGGGATGCCTTCCAATCAAGACATCAGTCATTATCCAGACGATGCGAAGACATCCGGTCTTCAACCACCATCTTCATCTTCGGCTCTTGATCGTCATATTAATTATTCAGAATGGGTTGAACTCGGTCTTTCCGAATAACTAGCGTATTTTATAATCAACAAACAAGTGCTATATAACACATCATAGGCCTCATTCCAGCTCAGAATATTCTTTTAAATAAAATATTCACATTATTAGGGAAAGGTTCCCATTAAATTTATCAAAGAAAAATTCTTTTAAATTTATTCTTAAATCTTCTTTTAAAAGATTCATTAAAACACCAATTTGGTTTTAATATCAAAAATCATTACTTAATGATTATTCAATTTTAAGAAATTAATCTTGTCTTTAACTGGGTTAAAGAACTAATGTTTTTTTAAAAAAACATAGTTCACATTAAACCCAAAATCATCTTCTATTAAATATGGAAATTTCACAGAAATCAGATCAATATATAATATATAAATTTCTGTATCAGACTGATAATATAAATGGAGTAACGGCCAAGCCTTTTAAATTCCATATATAGTAACGGTCTTCTTTTACAGAAGCTCATCTCGATTATTATTACATCGAATTCTATTAAATCCCAATTTAATATATTAAATTGGAAAACTTTACTTTGGAGAATCCCCATTTTAATCTTAATAAAAGATTTATAAATTTCAAATTATATTTTCACTATTAATTGGGTTAAAGAACATGTGTCGTTTAAAACACATTTCACAATAAACCGGATTCACATTTTATTTTATTCTAATTTCTAAATATAATTGGAAAACTCTAATAATCTTAATTAAAAGATTTATTCTTTTCTCAACCGAGTTTAAGAACGGTGTTATTGAAGACACCATTTACGACAAACCCAAAAATCCAATTTATTTAATTCCAAATAAATATTAATTAATTGGAAAACTCCACTAAATCTTGATTAAAGATTTATCCTATTTCTTTATTAAAATAATATTTTCAAAATATTAGATTTTGGAAATTACTAGTTTTTACACTATTCGTTATAAAATGAATAAAAACGATCCATAAACCCGTTCGGGTTAAAATTGCATTTCAACTTATAATGGGCTAAATAGTCCAATTCATTACCATGTCCATTTATGTTTTATAATGGGCTAGACCTCCCACATTAGGCCTACAACTTGCGGATGCTGGACATGCCGGTCGGGTCTGGGCAGACATATCCCACAAGTTGGGCTTAACCACGTGTCATGGCCCGATTTGTATCTGCGCACTTAGACCTCTCACATTAGGTTCAACATTAGTGGTTGCAGCCTCGTATCAAAAGTGCAATTATAATTTTTAATTGTAATTATTTCACTGAAAAATATTCATTATTTTTAAACTATTCTTTATATAAAAATGTTCTTTATTTTCAAATATTATTCTATTAAAAGTATTCTGAATCGGAATGTTACTCCATCATTTACCATATAAATTCGGTCGTATGGATTTCATACATTGCATATGTACATAACAGTAATAGTAAATAATCAATAAACCATCCATTCACATCCAGAGTGGAATTAATAATTGTGTGAGCATTAAAATAATAAATAAATAATGCTCATCACAGATTGTCAATCTATCGATTGACATACAGCTAAATATTGGGACTAGTGTATGTCAAATATCATCCCAACACCCGTGTGGGGTTTTCAAACAACAACAGTTCATCTAAATAAATTATTGGTTAATAAATTTAACCAATTATAATTTGGTTTGAATTATTTTCTATTTAACCAATTTTCACTATTAAAATAAAAATAAACATTTATAATTTCAACAAGACATATAGTTCGATAAGTAATTATTTTTATTTTTGTCTAACATGGTGACATTATTATGTTAACATGACATGGTTATATGACATTTTCTAAATAAACGACATCATTATATTAATATGACATATCTCAATAGATTGACATTTCTAATATGACGGCATTCCTAATATGACATTATTAAATAAATGACATTTCTAACATGATGGCAATTTTTTTTAATATAATGACATTTCTAAATAAAAGGACATTTCTTATATAATGACATTATCGTGGCATTCCTAATAAAATGATATCTTTTTACATAGATGACATTTTCTAATAAATAACATTTCTATTAACATGGTATTTTTAATGAAATGGTATTTCTATTAACATGGCATGATTCTAACATAGATGATGTTTTTATTTACAAGACATGATTCTAAACAAAATGATATTTCTAATTAAGTGACACTTCTATTTAAATGGCATTTTTTTAATTCTAACATGTAATAACCCGAAAATCTGAGCCAGTTTAAATTTTTTATTTTGGCAATTATAACGAATTTTCTACATTGAAAATGAATTATTTTAAATAATATCGACGAAAATTTATTTTGAATGTAATTCGAACGTATATATTTATACGCGTCGTCGTTAGAATATAAATAATTATATATAATTATAAATAGAATTGAAAATGGCGCGGTAGTTCGATAATTCGATTTCAAACTTCAATTGAATGTACCGGGTGCAAAACAATCCGGATTTTAGTGAAACCAAAAACATTAGGATCTAATTGAGGATATATTTCCAATGAATCCGAAAAATCGAAATTTCATAGCGGGAATCAAAAGATATGTCCAGTTGAAAATTCTGAATAGTCGCTATGGAATTCAGACCCTTAAAAATGGGAATTTTGCAAACGACCTCGGATTTCGACGAAACCACTTTTGTTGGGTCCGTGATGTCGAATTATTGTTAGATTCCAAATTTCATAATTTTTCGAATCAATATGTGAGCGTGGCAAAGGAAAACACGTTTGACCGGTTTCAGTTGATTTTAATCGACTGGAAAATGACCATTTTTCCAACGGTCTCAGAATTCGACGAAACTAGTTTTGTTAGGACCGCATTGTCAATACGAAGCTAGAAAATATTTTTCTGGGATTTATAGAGTTAGTATGTGACCCCGGTAAATTGAAATGCGCGTTCAAATTCAATATATAGAGTTATGTGTTGATTTTGACAAAAACAGATTGTAACGATCGAATCAGCCTACAATACATATCCCATTGTGTTCGGAATGGGGGTAAAACGCTATGGACGACAGGCGGTGGGCCTCGTTTAGAGGTCGAAAATAAAAGTTGCTTTTTAGTGAAAAATAAAATAATTAAATAGATTAAAAATTAAAAATTCTCTCTCCCTCCCCTTAATTCCCTCTGCCCCTCCCCCTTTTATTCTTCGTTTCAGCAGAGAAAAAAAAAAAAGAGATCCCGATCCACGAATCGACGCCGCACCCCTCGCAGTCCATCGCGCCACCAACGGAGGGGCGCCGCCTTCATCGACGGTCGCTGCCCCCCCTTCCCTGTCCTCTCTCTCCTCCTTGAACGAAGACCGCACCAAGCCCTAACCCGTCGACTTCACTGTAGCCCCCCCTCTGCCTAGACCGATGCGCAGCACCCCCCTCCCCTTCCTCCAGTCGAGCTCCACCTGCCGAGACCCCCTCAGCATCCCTCCTTCCGATACATCAACGCGGTGAGTCCTTCTATGATTTTATATACATAAAAATCTGATTTTTATTTAGGGTTTTTATTTTATATAAAAATAGAATTTTTATATATGTATATAATTAAAAATATGATTTTTATGTTTTTGTTAAGTAAAAATATAATCTTCCCTATATAAACATCGAAAAAAATATAGAATAGCATTTTTAAATTTTAGTTAGAAAAATTTGAAAAGACGATATCTTTAAATTTGAAAAGACGATATCTTTAAATTTGAAAAGACGATATCTTTAAATTTGAAAAGGCGAAATTTTTATAGTTGAAAGGACGAGATTTTTATATATTGAATAGCGAAGAAAAATTCGATTTTTATATATTGAATAACAAAGTAAAAAATTCGATTTTTATATATTGAATAACAAAGTAAAAATTCGATTTTTATATATTGAATAACAAAGTAAAAATTCGATTTTTATATATTGAATAACAAAGTAAAAATTCGATTTTTATATATTGAATAGCGAAGTAAAAATTCGATTTTTATATATTGAATAGCGAAGTAAAAATTCGATTTTTACATATGTAGTGAATACGGGCAACGAAGATGACAAAAAGGCGAGAACGATGAAGATTTCTATAAATGAAGTGTCGCGAAGTTGGGATAGCTTTCAGTGAGAATTTCTCACTCTTCAATCTCCTTTTTCTAGTTATATATATACTAGGATGCAGAAGGTGTTTAGTAGCACCCGACACCCGTCATCCACAGACCATGGATGGCTTGTTTGTTTAATTGTTTGGTTGTGTAGTTGGTTAGATTATTTGGTTTGAATTGAATTGTTTGGTGAAATGGAATGGATTTGATTGATGTGTGAATGGCGTGGGCCTTCACTAGACCGGGGATAAGGCTAGGCCTTGTCCCGTTTCTAGTATCGTGTTGTTATGCCGCCGAAATTTTCTAAAATAAGTTAGAAAAATAAAAATATCATTTTTATTTTGTAAATGAACTGTATAAAAATTCATGTGTTAAAATAAAATATTTTATCGTTAAAAATATAATTTTTAACGAGAATGTGAATAAATAAATATTCATTTACAAACCGGACGGTTTGTTTATGTACACCTATTTGAAGGACATTGATTGGGACGATAAATTTTACACATCGCCCAACTGCACAAATAAAATTTGTGTTTGTTGATTTGAAACCCCACACGGGTTTTGGGATTATAGATGATATACACTAATCCCAATAATTAGTTGTATGTCGATCGATTGGTCGACAGGCTGTGTAAGCGTTAGATATCTATATTTGATGCTTATACAGTGTAGTGCACTTTGGATGATGGTTTATTATTTATCGTTGTTATTATATACATGTGTTGTATGGAATCCATATAATTAATTTTATATGGTGATCGATTGGGCCTCATTCCAATCGGGAAAATAAAGAATATTATAAAATAAAGGTTCATGTGTTGACTGTACTCATCCGTTGAGATTAGTCATGTGTTGAACGAAATATTTTAACAAGAAAATTTACATCTTTATCATATATGAGATTAGAAATTAACTGGAAAATAGTTAAGATGAGTGGTCTCCTAGATATTGATCTGATGTTGGTTTCGGCCTTCGGGGTTAATATTCAGGGAATCGTTCTCTTACTAATTTACGGTTGGAGTCTGATTTGATATCAAACGATAGATACCTTAATTTTCATAAAATATATTAAATAACAAAAATAGTCACACGTGGACAGTACTCATTCATTGAGATTAGTCGTGTGTTGACAAAAATATAGATTCAGGTATTGAATAGAATAAATATTCATTTATTGAATAGAATAACGGAATTATTGAAATATATAAAGTCGTGTTGATTAGAGATGCGCTATTTTGACGCGAACGATATTTATATCGATTATATTCGTTTTTATAAATTGAATAGAAAAGAAATTCAAATTGAATTGAATAGATAAAGAAATTCGAATTGAACAGAATAGAAAACGAATTTGAGTTGAATCGAATAGAAAACGAATTTGAATTGAATCGAATAGAAAACCAATTTGAATTGAATCGAATAGAAAACCAATTTGAATTGAATCGAATAGAAAACCAATTTGAATTGAATCGAATAGAAAACCAATTTGAATTGAATCGAATAGAAAACGAATTTGAATTGAATTGAATAGAAAACCAATTTGAATTGAATTGAATAGATAAAGAAATTTGAATTGAATCGAATAGAAAACCAATTTGAATTGAATCGAATAGAAAACCAATTTGAATTGAATTGAATAGATAAAGAAATTTGAATTGAATCGAATAGAAAACCAATTTGAATTGAATCGAATAGAAAACCAATTTGAATTGAATTGAATAGATAAAGAAATTTGAATTGAATCGAATAGAAAACCAATTTAAATTGAATTGAATAGAAAACGAATTTGATTTGAATAGAAAACGAATTTGAATTGAATTGAATAGAAAATGAACTCAAATTGAATTGAAATTTGAATTGAATTTAAGTGAATTTTAAACCGAATCTATAAGGAAAGATTCGATTTTGATTTGAATTGGAAATAGAAGTTGAATTGTTTTTGAAACGAATTCAAAACTATTTATAAAATTCGTTTTAAATAGAAATCGACGTAATATATATTATATATATTATATATATAATATAATGGCCTGAATAGAACGCGCCGCGCTGCGGCAGTTCGCGAATTTCGACCATTTATTTCGAACGAACATTACGGGAGATCCACCCGTCGGATTCTCCTAAAACCGGAACCGTTGGGTTCGTATCGAAAAGAGATTTCTAACGAATATTAGAAATTTGAAATTTAACGGTTGGATTTGGAGATACGTCCAAATCAAATTCGAAAAAGGTCGTTGTAAATGCAGTTCGATGGCCGTTGATGGAAATCGACTGTACGGGCCTTGATAAAATTATTAAAAATAGTAATAATTTGTGTAAAATCATAAGAAATGATTTGGGAAAAATTGGGATGAAAAACTCCATATTTGAAAAGATAAAAATAGATTTTTATCGAAATGAACTAGTTTTGAACTGAAATTAAAACCGATTTATTTTTAAATAAATAAATTGGATTTGAAATGGGTTTAAATAGAATTGATTCATGGGTTTATCGTGAACTGTGTTTTAAATAACACTAGTTCTGTAACCCGATAATAAATAGAATGTGATTTGGGTTTATCGTGAACTGTGTTTTAAATGACACTAGTTCTTTAACCCATTGAAAGGAGTTTTAATGAATCTGCAATTAAATTGAAATGGGAATTTGTAACAACCCGGAAATTCTGGGCCAGTTTAAAATTTTTATTTCGGCAATTTTAGCGAATTTTGAATATTTAAAATGAATTATTTTAAATAAAAACGACGAGAAAATTTAATTTGAATAGAATTCGACGTATATATTATATACGCCATCGTTAGAATATAAATATTTATATAATTATAAATAGAATTGAAAATGGCGCGGTAGTTCGATAATTCAATTTCAAACTTCAATTGAATGTACCGGGTGCAAAACAATCCGGATTTTAGTGAAACCAAAAACATTAGGATCTAATCGATAATATCTTCCCAACGAATCCGAATAATCAAAGTTTCATAGCGGGAATCAAAAGATATGTCCAGTTGAAAATTCTGAATAGTCGCTATAGAATTCAGGCCCTTAAAAATGGAAATTTTGCAAACGACATCGGATTTCGACGAAACCACTTTTGTTGGGTCCGTGATGTAAAGTTATTGCTAGATTCCAAATTTCATAATTTTTCGAATCAATATGTGAGCGTGGCAAAGGAAAACGCGTTTGACCAGTTTCAGTTGATTTTAATCGACTGGAAAATGACCATTTTTCCAACGGTCTCAGAATTCGACGAAACTAGTTTTGTTAGGACCGTATCTTCAATACGAAGATAGAAAATATTTTTTGGGAATTTTTCTAGTTAGTATGTGACCCTGGTAAATTGAAATGTATGTTTAAAATTCAATATAATGATTTAAATGTAAATTCAAACGAAAACAGATTGTAATAATCAAATCAGCTTACGAAACATATCCCATTGTGTTCGGAATGGGGGTATTTGGCTAGTGGCGACAGTCGTCGGGTTCAATTTGAAGTTCGTGATATAAAACAAGTAAATTTTGAATAAAATAATATAAAATATATTATTATATAACCTATTTTTCCACTAAAACCCTAGGTCATTTTCAAAATTGAACTGGCCGCCGTCAGCCTCTCAACGAGGGGCGATTACGTTCCAGACTTCTTCGTTAATCTCCCTCTAATCCACGCATAATCCCATTAATTCCCAAAAGCAAAATGATAGAGCGATTTAGGATCTATCAATTCATACGATGGAGTTCGAGTTGACCATGGCGGCCAGGGGGATTCGAACTACGCCAAACTCCTGGCGTTGGAAGAGGCTTCGAAGCTCTTTGCGGTGGTGGTTGCTGATCAGAGGGCGGTGGTGCCAAGGTGGAGCTGCGGTTTACCCTAGATCTGAAGCTCGGTGGAGGAACTGTTTTGAGCATCAGCAGTGTAATTTTCTTTTATTAAGTAATTAGTTTAACTCATTTGCTAATTTAGTGAATTTTATATAAGAAAAAAATATACTTTGTTTTAAAGCAGAAAAAAAATATACTTTGTTTTAAAGTAGAAAAAAATATACTTTGTTTTAAAGTAGAAAAAAAATATATACTTTGTTTTAAAGTAGTAAAACATACATTGTTTTTGCAAAATATAAGATTTTGTTTTTATAAATAACATTGATTTCAAAATGAAATATTTTAGTAATAAAATAACTTTGCATAATAAAATATGGGATTTTTATATATTCAACTTAGAAATAAAATACCATGGTTTTAGAAATAGCAAGAGAATTGCTTTGAAAATAGAAGTAGCGATAAAAATTCTATTTTTACATAATAGAAGTAGCGATAAAAATTCTATTTTTACATGTATGAAGTGTCGTTATACAATTTGATATTTGTATATAATAGAGAATATAAAAATTTAATTTTTATATATTGAACATCGAAGTAAAAATTTGATTTTTATATATTGAACATCGAAGTAAAAATATGATTTTTATATATTGAACATCGAAGTAAAAATATGATTTTTATATATTGAACATCGAAGTAAAAATTTGATTTTTATATATTGAACATCGAAGTAAAAATATGATTTTTATATATTGAACATCGAAGTAAAAATATGATTTTTATATATTGAACATCGAAGTAAAAATATGATTTTTATATATTGAACATCGAAGTAAAATATGATTTTTATATATTGAACATCGAAGTAAAAATATGATTTTTATATATTGAACATCGAAGTAAAAATATGATTTTTATATATTGAACATAGAAGTAAAAATGTGATTTTTATATATTGAACATAGAAGTAAAAATTCGATTTTTATATATTGAACTTTGAAGTAAAAATTAGATTTTTATATATTGAACTTTGAAGTAAAAATTCGATTTTTACATATGTAGTGGCTACGGGCAACAAAGTTGACAAAAGGGCGAGAACGTTGAAGACTTCTGCAAATGAAAAGCCGTGGAGCTAGGATAGCTATCTGTGAGAATTTCTCACCTTTCAATTTCATTTCTATTTATATATATATATACTAGGATGCAGACGGTGCTTAGTAGCACCCGACACAATCGTCCACAGACCATGGACTTGTTTGTTTGGTTGCATAGCTTAGTTATATGATTTGATTTGAATTTGGTTGTTTGGTGATTTTGATTGATGTGTGAATGGCATGGCCCTTAACTAGACCGGGGATAAGGCTAGGCCTCGTCCCGTTTCTAGTATCGTGCCGTTATGCCGCCGAAATTTTCTAAAATAAGTTAGAAAAATATAAATATCATTTTATTTAAAGAATGAACTGAATAGAAATTCATATGTTGGAATAAAATGTTTTGTCGTTAAAAATATAATTTTTAACGTGAATGTGAATAAATAAATATTCATTTACAAACCAGACGGTTTGTTTATGTACACCTATTTGAAGGACATTGATTGGGTCGATAAATTTTACACATCGCCCAACTACACAAATAAAATATGCGTTTGATTGTTTGAAACCTCACACGGGTGTTGGGATGAAATTTGAAGTTCACTCATCCTGATTGATTAAATATGTCGATCGATTGATTGACAAGCTGTTATAAGCGTTAGATATCTATATTTGATGCTTATACAGTGTAGTGCACTTTGGTTGATGGTTGATTATTTTTCAATGCTATTATATGTGTGTAATGCATGAAAATCCATATAATTAACTTTATATGGTGATTGATTGGGCCTCATTCCAATTTGAAAAATAAAGAATAATATAAAATAAAAGTTCATGTGTTGACAGTACTCATCCATTGAGATTGGTCATGTGTTGAACGAAATATTTTAGTAATAAAATTTACATCTTTATCGATATAAAATAAAAGTTCATGTGTTGACAGTACTCATCCATTGAGATTGGTCATGTGTTGAACGAAATATTTTAATAATAAAATTTACATCTTTATCGATATAAAATAAAAGTTCATGTGTTGACAGTACTCATCCATTGAGATTGGTCATGTGTTGAACGAAATATTTTGATAATAACAACTATTTTGAAAAAGAAATATTTGAAAATAGAAATATGTGAAGCCGTGTTGATTAGATTGACGCCATTTTGACGTGAACGATATTTATATCGATATAAAACGATTTCGAAATGAATTGAATTGAAAACGATTTCGAAATGAATTGAATTGAAAACGATTTCGAAATGAATTGAATTGAAAACGATTTCGAAATGAATTGAATTGAAAACGATTTCGAAATGAATTGAATTGAAAACGATTTCGAAATGAATTGAATTGAAAACGATTTCGAAATGAATCGAATTGAAAACGATTTCGAAATGAATTGAATTGAAAACGATTTCGAAATGAATCGAATTGAAAACGATTTCGAAATAAATTAAATTGAAAACGATTTCGAAATGAATTGAATTGAAAACGATTTCGAAATGAATTGAACTGAAAACGATTTCGAAATGAATTGAATTGAAAACGATTTCAAAATGAATTGAATTGAAAACGATTTCGAAATGAATTGAATTGAAAACGATTTCGAAATGAATTGAAAGCAAATTGAAATGAATTCAAATTGAATTGAATAGAAATGAATTTTAAAATGAATTTATAAAGAAGAATTCAATTTTGATTTGAATTGAAAAGGAAGTTGAAATTGCTTTTGAAACGAATTTAAAACTATTCATATAATTCGTTTTAAATAGAAATCGACGAAATATATATTATATATATTATATATATAATATAAAGGCCTGGATAGAACGCGCCGCGCCGCGGCAGTTCGTGAATTTCGACCATTTATTTCAAACGGACATTACGGGAGATCCGACCGTCGGATTCTCCTAAAACCGGAACCGTTGGGTTCGTATCGAAAAGAGCTTTCTAACGAATATTAGAAATTAGAAATCTAATGGTTGGATTTGGAATTATGTCCAAATCAAATTTGAAAAAGGTCGCTGTAAGTGCAGTTCGATGGCCGTTGATGGAAATCGACTGTACGGGCCTTGATAAAATTATTAAAAATAGTAATAATTTGTGTAAAATCATAAGAAATGATTTAGAAAGAATCGGGATGAAAAACTCCATATTTGAAAAGATAAAAATAGATTTTTATCGAAATGAATTAGTTTTGAACTAGAATTATAATTCTATTTATTTTTAATAAATAAATTGAATTTGAAATGGTTTTGAAAATAACCAAAATTTCCAATGATTGCATTGGAATGGATTTGAATCGAAATTGTCTTCGGAATATTTCGATGTTGGATTTCGTGATTACACATATGTTGTTATGGAAATTTGAAAGATATATATATATATATATATCGTTATTTCCAATGCGATATTTGTTAGTCGTAGAATTTGATATTGAATATAAGCCAGTATATTTTCTATTCAGAGCCTTGTATTGAATATCAAATGTGATTTGGGTTTGTCGTGAATGGTGTCTTCACTAACACTGTTCTTGAACCCAATTGAGAAAAGATTAAATCTTTTTATTTAGATTTAATGAAGTGTACCAATTAAATAATATTTAATTGAAATTGAATTGATATTGATATTTGGGTTTATCGTGAACAGTGTTTTAAATAACACTCGTTCTTTAACCCGATAATTAATGAATGTGATTTTGGGTTTATCGTGAACCGTGTTTTAAATGACACTGATTCTTTAACCCAGTCGAAGATTAAAACTAAGTGGAGTTTTAATGAATCTTTAATTAGATTGAAATGATCGAAAATGGAGTATCACCAGTTTTGCTCCAGGCGATAGTTAAATCTTTAATTAGATTTGAACGTGAAATGGTAATTGAATTTACCGATAACACCGTGGTGTTAGATATGAAGTACTACCAGTTTTACTTCATGGGATAAATAGGTTGGGATTGGGAAATTAAAACAAATGATTACTTCGGTAAGGTTCGCTAATCCCGACTAGTTTTGAATTGATATTCAAAAATAGATTAAAGAATAAATTTTAATGATTTATCTTTGATAAAATTAATGGGAACTTTTCCCTATGAATGTGAAATTTAGAAACTAACTGTCGGTTAGCCAAGCAGAATGGTTTCCTGAATATTGATCTGATGTTGGTTTCGGCCTTCGGGGTTAATATTTGGGGAATTATTCTCTTGATTAATTTACGGTTAGTGACTAATGAATTGGAATGAGGCGTATGTTGTATTTATGTAACACTTATTTAAAATATACGCGAGTTAATCGGAAGGACCGGGTTTATCCCATTCGGAATAACTGATACGACGATATGTCGAAGATGAAGACGGTGGTAGAAGACCGGAAGTCTTCACATCGTTTGGATAATTACCGACGATCCTGATTGGGCTGTACACCCGAGAGGATGGAAATAGTTGGTGGTCGTCCAGACGTACTTGGAGATGGATGGATATGCGAGGAAAGTGCCTCCGGTTTCGTTCAGACCCAGAACGGACTTGTAAATGGACGGTGTGTCTGACATTGGGTTTTAGTCCGTGCGATTAATCTCTATTAAATATATATCTGTTTGGCGGCGGAGAATTTATTCTCTTGCTTAACGCCCTTCTCTGAGACGTACGAGCTCAGGGGTTATATATTGATGGATATCAATTGCATGGAGTGAATTGCCTGTGTGGCATGCCTAAGTGGCAAATGATCAAGGCTTCTGTTGAAAAACAAAGTCTTGTGGTTGATAATCAAAGCACGGCCTTGTGTGGCGTAGCTTTGTGTAACGTTGATTCGCGAGTATCACACCCGGTATGAACTAAAAACGGGAGACGGACCTCAGGGAGGACATGCGTTTCTTTCTAGTTAGGAGTGGCGTCAGTGCTTGAACTGGCTGACGAGTTTGACTCATGTGGATATTGCTTATTATTACTTGCTGAAAAGCGAGGCGCCTCGTGATATCGGTTTCGGCTGATGCTTCTGGTCGGCTGACGGGCCAGGCTTACGCCCCAAAGGGCGGGGAAACGCAGTGTTCAGGAATTTTAATCCACATCGGTGGACCGGCCCTGTCGCTCCTAGGGTCACTCGAGCTCTGATCCTGAGACACGGGCTAGAGCGTCTCGAATCGGTGAGGATCTTGCCCCTAGCCTCGGTTCATACCATAAATGATAACCCAACTTCCAATACGTCATTGAGGTTTTGATTGTAAACTTATATATGGCGACATAGTGTTATGGGGCATTCATGCCGCCTATGATTGATACTTATGATTTGAAGTTGTTTTTTTATACACTATGCACTTATAATAGTATCAAACGATTTGTTTTAAACGTATCAAGCATTCTTTGGTTGTTATAAGGGAAAACCCTATCCTCGGCTGCGTTGCATTGTGTGATGGGACCTGGGTCTTATAACAGCTTCATTTTTCTTTATTTAGCATTGCGCTGTTTGTTTTATGCACTGGTATTCTTGGGAGGAAACCCGTTCCGTGTTATACGGCGTGGTCCCTTGATTTAACTAATGATTTAAAATAAAGATTAATAACTGTTTTAGTTCTCACACCAGTCACATGACTGACCTGGAGTTTATTGTTTTAACCTAAACTCTGGGTGCCTTTATTTTGACACGGGCAGCTAGTAGTTTTGGTTTTGCAGATTTTTTATTCACAGGATCCTGGTTTACAGCTGGAACGATATCCGGAAAGCTTTGTATCCGTATATCTCTTCTAGTTGTGTATTGTATTATTTTCCGCTGCTATGTATTTAAATGTAATTTAAATCTCTGATATTTCTGTATAATATTTATTCATTTATACTCTGTATATTCTTGTAATCTGATGCATTGTTGTGATATACAATGAAATGTTCTTCTATATGCGTTCTGTTGTGGCTTGTTCTCGAACTATCCGGCGCTTTCCTTTACGGGGAAGTTACGGGTTTTCACAGTTGGTATCAGAGCTTTGGTTTACAAAGCTAGAGAACAAGACACATTAGAACCGTACGAAAGAATTCATCAGATATTTGATTAGTGATATCCAACAGGAATGACTTGTTAGAGATTGGATCAGTAGTGTCCTAGAACGAGTGTGAAGAGTATATTTTTAAAATGAAAAAATTTTTTGTTTTGAAAATTTAAATCAATTATTCGTATTTGATTAGTTGTTTAGATTGATTTTGGACAATTCAGTATATAAAGAATTTGCATATACGCCTTGCAAACGTATATTCAAAGTTTTAATATATTGGATAGATATAGCATCGCACTCTAGTCGCCCGAAGATGATATTGATGATAGCGATCGCATCATCAACAGGTATGTTCGAGTTTCGAAGGTGTGATTTTCTATATATTTCCATTAGACTGGTGTGAGAACCAAAACTAATATAGCTAGAATACATTGTTGTGATTTGGCATCAAAACATGATTTTCTTTATATATATCAAAATTATGAATTTGAAACGTTAATTCACTAATTGATTGATGTTTGTGTTGTTTGCCTATTTGTTTGCTAATTTTGAACCATTATGCCTAATTGAATCAAATATTGACTTATATTGAAAATTGGTCGCATTTGCTTGCATACATGTATATCTTTTGAACAGGTCATAGCAAGGAGGCTAGAACAGAGAATAAAATTTGTTTGCCCGACAAATAGGTACATGTTTACTACATAATTTACTGTTTTGTTTGGGTGATGATGATTTTATGAGCCTATTGGCTAGCCGCTTGGCTTTTTCTTTTTCTTTTTGAGATCTGAAGGACCGGGGAAGCTATTTGAAATTCCCCGATGCTCCCGGTGCAGGGGAGGTTATGGCGAAATTTTTCGAAAATTTAGGGTGTTAGCCAAATTTTTGAAGAATTAGAAAATTCTCAGAAACTAAAGAGTTGGAGAATGGAAGCCAGATCGAGCGTAGAGTTGAATGATCAAACCACTTTCGACTTTGTTCCTTTTCGGGGACGAAAAGTTTTAAGTGGGGGAGATTGTAACAACCCGGAAATTCTGGGCCAGTTTAAAATTTTTATTTCGGCAATTTTAGCGAATTTTGAATATTTAAAATGAATTATTTTAAATAAAAACGACGAGAAAATTTAATTTGAATAGAATTCGACGTATATATTATATACGCCGTCGTTAGAATATAAATATTTATATATAATTATAAATAGAATTGAAAATGGCGCGGTAGTTCGATAATTCGATTTCAAACTTCAATTGAATGTACCGGGTGCAAAACAATCCGGATTTTAGTGAAACCAAAAACATTAGGATCTAATCGATAATATCTTCCCAACGAATCCGAATAATCGAAGTTTCATAGCGGGAATCAAAAGATATGTCCAGTTGAAAATTCTGAATAGTCGCTATAGAATTCAGGCCCTTAAAAATGGAAATTTTGCAAACGACCTCGGATTTCGACGAAACCACTTTTGTTGGGTCCGTGATGTAAAGTTATTGCTAGATTCCAAATTTCATAATTTTTCGAATCAATATGTGAGCGTGGCAAAGGAAAACGCGTTTGACCAGTTTCAGTTGATTTTAATCGACTGGAAAATGGCCATTTTCCAACGGTCTCAGAATTCGACGAAACTAGTTTTGTTAGGACCGTATCGTCAATACGAAGATAGAAAATATTTTTTGGGAATTTTTCTAGTTAGTATGTGACCCTGGTAAATTGAAATGTACGTTTAAAATTCAATATAATGATTTAAATGTAAATTCAAACGAAAACAGATTGTAATAATCAAATCAGCTTACGAAACATATCCCATTGTGTTCAGAATGGGGGTATTTGGTAAGGGGCGACAGTCGTCGGGTTCAATTTGAAGTTCGTGATATAAAACAAGTAAATTTTGAATAAAATAATATAAAATATATTATTATATAACCTATTTTTCCACTAAAACCCTAGGTCATTTTCAAAATTGAACTGGCCACCGTCAGCCTCTCAACGAGGGGCGATTACGCTCCAGACTTCTTCGTTAATCTCCCTCTAATCCACGCATAATCCCATTAATTCCCAAAAGCAAAATGATAGAGCGATTTAGGATCTATCAATCCATACGATGGAGTTCGAGTTGACCATGGCGGCCAGGGGGATTCGAACTACGCCAAACTCCTGGCGTTGGAAGAGGCTTCGAAGCTCTTTGCGGTGGTGGTTGCTGATCAGAGGGCGGTGGTGCCAAGGTGGAGCTGCGGTTTACCCTAGATCTGAAGCTCGGTGGAGGAACTGTTTTGAGCATCAGCAGTGTAATTTTCTTTTATTAAGTAATTAGTTTAACTCATTTGCTAATTTAGTGAATTTTATATAAGAAAAAAATATACTTTGTTTTAAAGCAGAAAAAAAATATACTTTGTTTTAAAGTAGAAAAAAATGTACTTTGTTTTAAAGTAGAAAAAAAATATATACTTTGTTTTAAAGTAGTAAAACATACATTGTTTTTGCAAAATATAAGATTTTGTTTTTATAAATAACATTGATTTCAAAATGAAATATTTTAGTAATAAAATAACTTTGCATAATAAAATATGGGATTTTTATATATTCAACTTAGAAATAAAATACCATGGTTTTAGAAATAGCAAGAGAATTGCTTTCAAAATAGAAGTAGCGATAAAAATTCTATTTTTACATAATAGAAGTAGCGATAAAAATTCTATTTTTACATGTATGAAGTGTCGTTATACAATTTGATATTTGTATATAATAGAGAATATAAAAATTTGATTTTTATATATTGAACATCGAAGTAAATTTTGATTTTTATATATTGAACATCGAAGTAAAAATATGATTTTTATATATTGAACATCGAAGTAAAAATATGATTTTTATATATTGAACATCGAAGTAAAAATTTGATTTTTATATATTGAACATCGAAGTAAAAATTTGATTTTTATATATTGAACATCGAAGTAAAAATATGATTTTTATATATTGAACATCGAAGTAAAAATATGATTTTTATATATTGAACATCGAAGTAAAAATATGATTTTTATATATTGAACATCGAAGTAAAAATATGATTTTTATATATTGAACATCGAAGTAAAAATGTGATTTTTATATATTGAACATAGAAGTAAAAATGTGATTTTTATATATTGAACATAGAAGTAAAAATTCGATTTTTATATATTGAACTTTGAAGTAAAAATTCGATTTTTATATATTGAACTTTGAAGTAAAAATTCGATTTTTACATATGTAGTGGCTACGGGCAACAAAGTTGACAAAAGGGCGAGAACGTTGAAGACTTCTGCAAATGAAGAGCCGTGGAGCTAGGATAGCTATCTGTGAGAATTTCTCACCTTTCAATTTCATTTCTATTTATATATATATACTAGAATGCAGACGGTGCTTAGTAGCACCCGACACAATCGTCCACAGACCATGGACTTGTTTGTTTGGTTGCATAGCTTAGTTATATGATTTGATTTGAATTTGGTTGTTTGGTGATTTTGATTGATGTGTGAATGGCGTGGGCCTTCACTAGACCGGGGATAAGGCTAGGCCTCGTCCCGTTTCTAGTATCGTGCCGTTATGCCGTCGAAATTTTCTAAAATAAGTTAGAAAAATATAAATATCATTTTATTTAAAGAATGAACTGGATAGAAATTCATATGTTGGAATAAAATGTTTTGTCGTTAAAAATATAATTTTTAACGTGAATGTGAATAAATAAATATTCATTTACAAACCAGACGGTTTGTTTATGTACACCTATTTGAAGGACATTGATTGGGTCGATAAATTTTACACATCGCCCAACTGCACAAATAAAATATGCGTTTGATTGTTTGAAACCCCACACGGGTGTTGGGATGAAATTTGAAGTTCACTCATCCTGATTGATTAAATATGTCGATCGATTGATTGAAAGCTGTTATAAGCGTTAGATATCTATATTTGATGCTTATACAGTGTAGTGCACTTTGGTTGATGGTTGATTATTTTTCAATGCTATTATATGTGTGTAATGCATGAAAATCCATATAATTAACTTTATATGGTGATTGATTGGGCCTCATTCCAATTTGAAAAATAAAGAATAATATAAAATAAAAGTTCATGTGTTGACAGTACTCATCCATTGAGATTGGTCATGTGTTGAACGAAATATTTTAGTAATAAAATTTACATCTTTATCGATATAAAATAAAAGTTCATGTGTTGACAGTACTCATCCATTGAGATTGGTCATGTGTTGAACGAAATATTTTAATAATAAAATTTACATCTTTATCGATATAAAATAAAAGTTCATGTGTTGACAGTACTCATCCATTGAGATTGGTCATGTGTTGAACGAAATATTTTGATAATAACAACTATTTTGAAAAAGAAATATTTGAAATAGAATATTTGAAAATAGAAATATGTGAAGCCGTGTTGATTAGATTGACGCCATTTTGACGTGAACGATATTTATATCGATATAAAACGATTTCGAAATGAATTGAATTGAAAACGATTTCGAAATGAATTGAATTGAAAACGATTTCGAAATGAATTGAATTGAAAACGATTTCGAAATGAATTGAATTGAAAACGATTTCGAAATGAATTGAATTGAAAACGATTTCGAAATGAATCGAATTGAAAACGATTTCGAAATAAATTAAATTGAAAACGATTTCGAAATGAATTGAATTGAAAACGATTTCGAAATGAATTGAACTGAAAACGATTTCGAAATGAATTGAATTGAAAACGATTTCAAAATGAATTGAATTGAAAACGATTTCGAAATGAATTGAATTGAAAACGATTTCGAAATGAATTGAAAGCAAATTGAAATGAATTCAAATTGAATTGAATAGAAATGAATTTTAAAACGAATTTATAAAGAAGAATTCAATTTTGATTTGAATTGAAAAGGAAGTTGAAATTGCTTTTGAAACGAATTTAAAACTATTCATATAATTCGTTTTAAATAGAAATCGACGAAATATATATTATATATATTATATATATAATATAAAGGCCTGGATAGAACGCGCCGCGGCAGTTCGTGAATTTCGACCATTTATTTCAAACGGACATTACGGGAGATCCGACCGTCGGATTCTCCTAAAACCGGAACCGTTGGGTTCGTATCGAAAAGAGATTTCTAACGAATATTAGAAATTAGAAATCTAATGGTTGGATTTGGAATTATGTCCAAATCAAATTTGAAAAAGGTCGCTGTAAGTGCAGTTCGATGGCCGTTGATGGAAATCGACTGTACGGGCCTTGATAAAATTATTAAAAATAGTAATAATTTGTGTAAAATCATAAGAAATGATTTAGAAAGAATCGGGATGAAAAACTCCATATTTGAAAAGATAAAAATAGATTTTTATCGAAATGAACTAGTTTTGAACTAGAATTATAATTCTATTTATTTTTAATAAATAAATTGAATTTGAAATGGTTTTGAAAATAACCAAAATTTCCAATGATTGCATTGGAATGGATTTGAATCGAAATTGTCTTCGGAATATTTCGATGTTGGATTTCGTGATTACACATATGTTGTTATGGAAATTTGAAAGATATATATATATATCGTTATTTCCAATGCGATATTTGTTAGTCGTAGAATTTGATATTGAATATAAGCCGGTATATTTTCTATTCAGAGCCTTGTATTGAATATCAAATGTGATTTGGGTTTGTCGTGAACGGTGTCTTCACTAACACTGTTCTTGAACCCAATTGAGAAAAGATTAAATCTTTTTATTTAGATTTAATGAAGTGTACCAATTAAATAATATTTAATTGAAATTGAATTGATATTGATTTTTGGGTTTATCGTAAACAGTGTTTTAAATAACACTCGTTCTTTAACCCGATAATTAATGAATGTGATTTTGGGTTTATCGTGAACCGTGTTTTAAATGACACGGATTTTTTAACCCAGTCGAAGATTAAAACTAAGTGGAGTTTTAATGAATCTTTAATTAGATTGAAATGATTGAAAATGGAGTATCACCAGTTTTGCTCCAGGCGATAGTTAAATCTTTAATTAGATTTGAACGTGAAATGGTAATTGAATTTACCGATAACACCGTGGTGTTAGATATGAAGTACTACCAGTTTTCCTTCATGGGATGAATAGGTTGGGATTGGGAAATTAAAACAAATGATTACTTCGGTAAGGTTTGCTAATCCCGACTAGTTTTGAATTGATATTCAAAAATAGATTAAAGAATAAATTTTAATGATTTATCTTTGATAAAATTAATGGGAACTTTTCCCTATGAATGTGAAATTTAGAAACTAACTGTCGGTTAGCCAAGCAGAATGGTTTCCTGAATATTGATCTGATGTTGGTTTCGGCCTTCGGGGTTAATATTTGGGGAATTATTCTCTTGATTAATTTACGGTTAGTGACTAATGAATTGGAATGAGGCGTATGTTGTGTTTATGTAACACTTATTTAAAATATTCGCGAGTTATTCGGAAGGACCGGGTTTATCCCATTCGGAATAACTGATACGACGATATGTCGAAGATGAAGACGGTGGTAGAAGACCGGAAGTCTTCACATCGTTTGGATAATTACCGACGATCCTGATTGGGCTGTACACCCGAGAGGATGGAAATAGTTGGTGGTCGTCCAGACGTACTTGGAGATGGATGGATATGCGAGGAAAGTGCCTCCGGTTTCGTTCAGACCCAGAACGGACTTGTAAATGGACGGTGTGTCTGACATTGGGTTTTAGTCCGTGCGATTGATCTCTATTAAATATATATCTGTTTGGCGGCGGAGAATTTATTCTCTTGCTTAACGCCCTTCTCTGAGACGTACGAGCTCAGGGGTTATATATTGATGGATATCAATTGCATGGAGTGAATTGCCTGTGTGGTATGCCTAAGTGGCAAATGATCAAGGCTTCTGTTGAAAAACAAAGTCTTGTGGTTGATGATCAAAGCACGGCCTTGTGTGGCGTAGCTTTGTGTAACGTTGATTCACGAGTATCACACCCGGTATGAACTAAAAACGGGAGACGGACCTCAGGGAGGACATGCGTTTCTTTCTAGTTAGGAGTGGCGTCAGTGCTTGAACTGGCTGACGAGTTTGACTCATGTGGATATTGCTTATTATTACTTGCTAAAAAGCGAGGTGCCTCGTGATATCGGTTTTGGCCGATGCTTCTGGTCGGCTGACGGGCCAGGCTTACGCCCCAAAGGGCGGGGAAACGCAGTGTTCAGGAATTTTAATCCACATCGGTGGACTGGCCCTGTCGCTCCGAGGGTCACTTGAGCTCTGATCCTGAGACACGGGCTAGAGCGTCTCGAGTCGGTGAGGATCTTGCCCCTAGCCTCGGTTCATACCATAAATGGTAACCCAACTTCCAATACGTCATTGAGGTTTTGATTGTAAACTTATATATGGCGACATAGTGTTATGGGGCATTCATGCCGCCTATGATTGATACTTATGATTTGAAGTTGTTTTTTTATACACTATGCACTTATAATAGTATCAAACGATTTGTTTTAAACGTATCAAGCATTCTTTGGCTGTTATAAGGGAAAACCCTATCCTTGGCTGCGTTGCATTGTGTGATGGGACCTGGGTCTTATAACAGCTTCATTTTTCTTTATTTAGCATTGCGCTGTTTGTTTTATGCACTGGTATTCTTGGGAGGAAACCCGTTCCGTGTTATACGGCGTGGTCCCTTGATTTACCTAATGATTTAAAATAAAGATTAATAACTGTTTTAGTTCTCACACCAGTCACATGACTGACCTGGAGTTTATTGTTTTAACCTAAACTCTGGGTGCCCTTATTTTGACACGGGCAGCTAGTAGTTTTGGTTTTGCAGATTTTTTATTCACAGGATCCTGGTTTACAGTTGGAACGATATCCGGAAAGCTTTGTATCCGTATATCTCTTCTAGTTGTGTATTGTATTATTTTCCGCTGCTATGTATTTAAATGTAATTTAAATCTCTGATATTTCTGTGTAATATTCATTCATTTATACTCTGTATATTCTTGTAATCTCATGCATTGTTGTAATATACAATGAAATGTTCTTCTATATGCGTTTTGTTGTGGCTTGTTCTCGAACTATCCGGCGCTTTCCTTTACGGGGAAGTTACGGGTTTTCATAGAATTGATAATTAAAATTGTCAAATTTAGAAAGTGAGCGAGGATGGAGTATCACCAGTTTTGCTCCAAAGCGATAGTTAAATCTTTAATTAGATTTGAACGTGAAATGGTAATTAATTTTACCGATAACACCGTGGTGTTAGATATGGAGTATTACCAGTTTTGCTTCATGGGATGAATAGGTTGGGATTGGGAAATAAAATAAATAATTACTTCGGTGTGGTTCGCTAATCTCAACTAGTTTGGAAAACCATAATTTGGTTTGAAATGACATCCAAAGGAAGATTAAAGGATAAATTTTAAAGAATTTATCTTGGATAAAATTAATGGGAACCTTTCCCTAAGAATTGGAATGAGGCGTATGTTGTGTTTGTGTAACATTTGTTTTTAATATACGTGGGTTGTTCGGAAAGTCCGGGTTTATACCCATTCTGAATAACCGATTCGACGATAAGTCGAAGATGAGGACGGTGGTGGAAGACCGGAAGTCTTCACATCGTTTGGATAATTACTGATGATCTTGATTGGGATGTACACCCAAGATGAGGGAATCAGTTGGTGGTCGTCAGACGTACTTGGAGATGGATGGATATGCGAGGAAAGTGCCTCCGGTTTCGTTCAGACCCAGAACGAACTTGAAAATGGATTGTGTGTCTGACATTGGATTTTATTCTGCGTTGATTGATTTCTGTTAAATATATATCTGTTTGGCGGCGGAGAATTTATTTTCTTGCTTAACGCCCTTCTCTGAGACGTACGAGCTTAGAGGTTATATATCGATAGATATCAATCGCATGGCATGAATTGCCTGTGTGGCATGCTGAGTTGCGTGGATCAAGGCTTCTGTTGAAAAGCAAAGTCTTGTGGTTGATGATCAAAGCACGGCCTACGTGGCAGCTTTGTGTATAGCGTGGATTCGCGAGCCTCACACCTCGGTATGAGTCAAAAACGGGATACGGACCGCTGGGAGAGCACGACGTTTCTTTCTGGCTTTGGTGGTGTCAGTGACTTACCAGCCCTGACATTTATATACTTTTCAACTTTGTGGTTGTTGGAATGAGGCGCCTCGATTATTGGTCTGTAAGGACCGGGAAACGTGTGTTCAGGAATTGCCAATCCTCTAACGTAAGTGAGGACCGGCCCAGCCGATCTAGGATTGCCCAGAGTGTGTAGTCCTGAGACATTTGCAAGATTGTCTCGAACGCGGAGAGGAGCTTGCCCCTTGCCTCGACTCATGATGGAAATCCAATTTCCAATACGTGATATTGCGGTCTTAATTGTAGAACTAGTATGGCGACATAGTAGATGGTAGCTATGCCGCCTATGACTGATATTTATGATTGAAATTGTTTTGACACTATACACTTATTATAGTATCAAATGATTTGTTTTAAACGTACCAAGCATGTTTGGCTATTATAAGGGAAAACCCTATCCTCCGGCTTGCGTTGCATTGTGTGATGGGACCTGGGTCTTATAATAGCTTCATTTTTCGAAAAAGCATTGCGTTGTTTATCTATATGCACTGGTATTCTTGGGAGTAAACCCGTTCCGTGTTATACGGCGTGGTCCCTTGAATTACTCTCTTTTAAAGTAAAGCTTTAAATAACAGTTTTAGTTCTTGCACCAGTCACATGACTGACCTGGAGTTTATTATTTTAACCTAAACTCTGGGTGCCCCTATTTTCCGCACGGGCAGCTAGTAGTTTTGGTTTTGCAGATTTATATTCATAGGATCCTGGTTTACAGCTGGAATGATATCCGGAAAGCTCTGTATCCGTATATCACCTTCAGTTGTGCTTTGTATTATTTTTCCGCTGCTATGTAATTTATTGTAATCTCTGATATTTATCGAATGTAATTTATTCAATTATACTCTGTATATTCTTGTATTCTGATGGTATTGTTGAAATAGCAATGAAATGTTCTTCCGTCTGCGTTCTGTTTTGTCTTGTCCTCACAGTAATTCGTTCTTTCTCATCTCTTCGGAGACCGGGGAAGTTCGGGTCGCTTCATTTGGTATCAGAGCTTTGGTTTACAGAGCTCGAGAACAAGACACATTAGAACCATATGAAAGAATTCATCAGATGTTGGATTAGTAATATCCAATTAGAATGACTCGTTAGAGATAGGATCAGTAGTATCCTAGAACGAGTGGGAAGAGTATATTTTTCAAATGAAAACAATTTTGTTTTGAAATTTAAACCATTTTATGCGTATTTGAATATTTATTTATTTTGAATTTGGACAATCCAGTATATAAAGGTTTTGCATATACGCGTCATGAACGTATATTCGAAGTTTTAATATATTGGATAGATATAGAATCACTCTCTAGTCGCATGGGCCTGATTCTGATGATTGACGCATCATCATCAGTAATTATTTTCGTGTTTCGAAGGTATGATATCTATATATTTCCATTAGACTGGAGTGAGAACCAAAACAAATATAGCTAGAATACATTGTTGTGAATTGGCACCAAAAACATGATTTTTTGTATATATATCAAAATTATGAATTTGAAACTCTAATTCACTAATTGATTGATGTTTGTGTTGTTTGTATATTTGTTTGATAATTTTGAACCATTTAACCTAATTGAATCAAATATTGAATTATATTGAAATTGGTCGCATTTGCTTGCATATACATATACTTACATTGAACAGGTCATAGCAAGGAGGCTAGAGCAGAGAATAAAATTTGTTTGCCCGACAAATAGGTACATGTTTACTATAATTTACTGTTTTGTTTGGGTGATGATGATTTTATGAGCCGATTGGCTAGCCGCTTGGCTTTTTCTTTTTCTTTTTGAGATCAAAAGGCCTGTATGGCAATTTCGGGATTTTCCCGTGGCTCCCGGTGCAGGGGAGGTTATGGAGAAATTTTTCGAAAATTTAGGGTGTTAGCCAAAATTTTGAAGAATTTGAAAATTCTCAGAAACCGCAAAGTTGGAGAATGAAAACCAGATCGAACGTAGAGTTAATTAATCAAACCACTTTCGACTTTGTTCCTTTTCGGGGACAAAAAGTTTTAAGTGGGTGAGATTGTAATAACTCGAAAATCTGAGCCAGTTTAAAATTTTTATTTTGGCAATTATAGCGAATTTTCTACATTGAAAATGAATTATTTTAAATAATATCGATGAAAATTTATTTTGAATGTAATTCGAACGTATATATTTATATGCGTCGTCGTTAGAATATAAATAATTATATATAATTATAAATAGAATTGAAAATGGCGCGGTAGTTCGATAATTCGATTTCAAACTTCAATTGAATGTATCGGGTGCAAAACAATCCGGATTTTAGAGAAACCAAAAACATTAGGATCTAATTGAGGATATCTTTCCAACGAATCCGAAAAATCGAAATTTCATAGCGGTAATCAAAAGATATGTCCAGTTGAAAATTCTGAATAGTCGGTATGGAATTCAGGCCCTTAAAAATGGGAATTTTGCAAACGACCTCGGATTTCGACGAAACCACTTTTGTTGGGTCCGTGATGTCGAATTATTGTTAGATTCCAAATTTCATAATTTTTCGAATCAATATGTGAGCGTGGCAAAGGAAAACGCGTTTGACCGGTTTCAGTTGATTTTAATCGACTGGAAAATGGTCATTTTTCCAACAGTCTCAGAATTCGACGAAACTAGTTTTGTTAGGACCGCATTGTCAATACGAAGCTAGAAAATATTTTTCTGGGATTTATAGAGTTAGTATGTGACCCCGGTAAATTGAAATGCGCGTTCAAATTCAATATATAGAGTTATGTGTTGATTTTGACGAAAACTGATTGTAACGATCGAATCAGCCTACGATACATATCCCATTGTGTTCGGAATGGGGGTAAAACGCTATGGACGACAGACGGTGGGCCTCGTTTAGAGGTCGAAAATAAAAGTTGCTTTTTAGTGAAAAATAAAATAATTAAATAAATTAAAAATTAAAAATTCTCTCTCCCTCCCCTTAATTCCCTCTGCCCCCCCTTTATTCTTCGTTTCAGCAGAGAAAAAAAACAGAGAGATCCCGATCCACGAATCAACGCCGCCCCCTGTAACACCACGCCTCCGCTAGGGTCACTCGCAAAGGAATGCACTAGCTTTAGAGGGGCATTATTGGTAAACATGCACAGAAATATCACAAGACAGAACATATAAAATAGCGGAAGTAAAATCGAACTTTCATAAACATTAATAATTAAGGTCTAAAGCCTTTTACATCAGAGTACATCAAAACCTGTCTTGCAATAATAAAGAAGCATAAAAACCTTTTCATAAATTATTCCCCAAAGTAAAGCGGTGAGGCAGTCATAGCCAAGAGAAGACCAAGCTATACATCAAGCCATACATGATGACCTTCAACAGAAGAAGTCCGAACTAAACAATCATCATTTCCTCCCTGAAACCTGGGGGGGAAACGGAAGACAAAGAGGCGAAAGAAAACGGGGTCAGTCATAAAGACTGGTAAGTCCTATCTACTTCCAGTATAAAAACAGGTAAAGGTAACATGACATGCATAAACTGAAAGTAAACATAAGGATGACTACAAGATAGATAAACTAAACCAGGGTAACAGGCTGAACTACTGTAGCAAGCTAAACTAAGGTATTGTGATAAACCACGGTGTCATGATAAATCAAGGTATCACATCGTCATGTTTCTATCAAGTATACTATCCCAAGGTATCTACCCCGTCTAATATCCCACGGTATCTATTATGTATATTTTCCCTGGTTCTAACATGTATATCTGCTCTGCACCTCTCGTACTAGTATCCCAACCCGCGTCACGTGTTAACCATGAATGTCCCTTGCCCAATGTCATGTAATGGTCCATGTCAACCTAATATATAGCATATGTAGGTTTTCCCACTCATATGTTTCTTTCCATGTATAAGATCAGTCCTTTGCCGTAGGCCGTACGGGCTTTCTCATGTAAACGTTTTATCCTTGAAGTCGTTTGGACTGTCACCCTTGTTCTAGCTAGGCTCTTCCATATGAATCATCGTTTGAACTACTAGGACTTACGCCACCTAGCACCACTAGGGATTACGCTTTCGTATTTCGGTTTGGGTTAAACCACCTAGGCCACTAGGGATTACGCTAACCGTCAACCGCGCCCTTTTTCCCACGCATTCATCATGAATCGTTTTTCTATAACTGTATGCACATGTATCACATCGTGCCATCCGAGTCCTGTCACAGGGCAAAACAAGAAATACAGGACTCGGTCGGGAGCTTTAGATTTATCTGCCGATGCAGATACTAAGGTCTGCTTTTCTACACGTGGCTATGGTCCCACGAGACCCCTCCCTCAACTAGTGAAAGGCAACACAAGAGACAATCTTGCATGAGAACTACACTCCGGCCAGCCCACATCCTACGGCCTACCTCACCCATAATTAGATAGCAATTATAGTCTGTTGGGTGTTCCCTGCCTTTCCGTACATACCCGCTTGACTTAAGATGGTAGATGATCGACGAAATTTCTATCTCGGGCACCTTATGTATTCGTCGACTCACTGCTATCCACCCCAGTCTTTAGGTCGCTCGCATAGCAACCAAGGCATATTCTTGGTTCTTCTACCGCAGACCTCAACCTCTCGTGAGCCTAGTATAATGACCTGGCAGCTCACGGAGGGATCCCAAGAATATCCTCACGTTCCCCGAAGCCGCTGCTTCGTTACCCAGTTCGTTGGAGCCTTTATCTAAATCAGATAGCCTGCTCCTACACGTATACTTAAACGATGACCTACCGTATCGGGTTACTCATCTATCTAAGAGGTGGTCCAAATTTCCTTGGCTAAGAATTATTACTTAGTTTCTTTTAACTAAGGTTTACCACTTAGCCTTATTTCCATAATCCTTGTTAACTATGGTTATTTACCTAATCCTCCGAATTAGGGTTTATCTAATGGGTTAAGTGTCACTTAAGTTCACAACTTAACCCGTCTACAAACCACGTCAAAATTGGCTAAGTATCCAAGTCCAAAACTTAACCCTACAAACCATGTGTCAAGTTGGTTAAGTATATCAAGCAATTCATGGCTTAACCTTATCTAGTTATCATTTTAGATTGGTTCAGTATATGTATTAACTTGACCTTATCTAATTACTGAGTCATATCAGTCAAGCGCATTCAAACGATTCGTGACTTAGCCTTATCATGTTTTCACGTTAGATTGGTTAAGTATAGGTTAACTTAACCTCATCAAATTAACGAGTTAGATTGGTTAAGTATAGGTCACTTAACCTCATCAAATCATCGTGTTAAATTAGTTAAGTGTTTAACTTAACCTCATTAAATTAGCAAGTTGGATTAATTAAGTCTAGGCTAACTTAACCCCATCGAATTACCGTGTTTAGATTAGTTAAGTGTGGATTACTTAACCCCATCTAATTACCGTGGTTAGGTTAGTTAAGTCTTAATTACTTAACCTCATCTAATTACCCAGTTGGATTAGTTAAGTGTAAATTACTTAACCCCATCCCCTAATCATCTTGCATGGTTAAGTGTCATTAAGGAAATCAAGCCCGGTCCCACTTAACCTACCCATTCGTGTCATATCGGTTAAGTGTCATTAGTCAAATTTACTTAACCTTATCATGTGGCATTAATTTAATTAATGCACTCTTAACCTCTCACATTAGACCTTGTTGTGGTTACTAGTTAAGCCGGGCGGGTCCGGGTAGATTTACACCACAACCTAGTCTAACCTCGGGTCTTAAGCGCGACATGACCAACTTATCACATTGGGTCCTATTGTTTGCAACTACTAGTTAGGCCGGTCGGTTCCGGGTAGTTTTACGTTGCAAACTCAACCCAACCTCGAGTTGGCCACACTTATATTATCTAAGTTCATCATGTTTCCAAAACATGTTACAAGTTTTTCAAGCATTTGGGTAGACCTAACTTAATAGGTAAATTCCCAAAGGGTAGACCTAACTTAATAGGTAAATTCCCAAGCTCATATTTTTATGCATACTTACATGTCAACTTCCATGTTATCTTTCAAGTCATATTTTCAAGTATAAACACATGTCATATTCAAGTTAAGATTTCGCGACATGTTCATGTTTATCTAACTACCCAAAATCGTGTTTTCCCAACGCAAGCAAAGCGAGTCAACATAGTAGGTATACTATGGCTACATGTAGACCCCAAAACATGCACGATGCCACAAAAGGGATTGGCTCCAAACATGCATGGCGTCATAAGGGGGTTTGGCCTTAAAACATGCATGATAGAGTCATATAGGGATTGACCATAAGCATGCATACTATCATATAGGATTTGGCCACAAACTTGCATAATATCATAAGGAGGTTTTGCCACAAACATGCATGAAACATAAGGGGTTTGTGTTCATATGCATGCATAAGCCCCAAGGTCAAGTATTTGCCTATGTTTCCCAAGTCAAATGGTTCCCAAAGGTTCATGCAAATCTTCCATAGACAAAGATCCAAACTTGCAAGATAAACTAGGCTAAACATAACATGAGTGACATGATTAAGTTGCTACATCTTAGTCTAAGGTCATAGATCATAGAAAAGGGACAAAGTTAGGTTCACATACATGCATACTTATGCTTTATCTCATTTTATCCCATGTCAACATTAAAAATACCGTTTTGATCCAAAAGTAGCTAGAACTTACATAGGCAAGGCTTAGAAAAGGGGTCATGCATCATCTTGACGAAGGAAGGTGGCTCCTTTGAAGAAGAACCTTCATGAAACTCGCATAGCAATGTTGATTTGGCCTCTATTTGGTGTAGCAAGCTTGCACCTTTTGATTTGAACCCGATTTGAATGCATAGGCTCTAGGGATTGGAGATGGAGGCCATGATCAAAATTGATTTTCGTAGCACTTAGTTGCTAGGTTTGATTTTTAGGGATTTAGGTTAGGTTTAGGGTCTTTTTATAGAGATTAGGGTGTGTTTTAGGCCATAGGATTAGATCTAGGATAGATTAGGACCATCAGATCTCGGAAGCTTCCAGAACCAGCCCAAGAACAAGACCAGGTGAGACAAACAGGTGCGCCAGGCAACTTGCCTCGGCCACCCCCTGTCGACAGGCAAGTCGACAGGGCTGTCGACTTGGTCTGGGCCCAAGTCGACAGGCCTGTCGACAGCCCTGTCGACATGGCCTAGGCGGGAGACTTCCCGCCTAACCCCCAGATCTGATTCCCAAAACTGTTTCCGAAATTTAAATTCCCAGAAACCTTCTTTGGGCCTTTTACGGGTCATACGGACTCCGATTCTCGAAAACTCGGACTCTATTTCGCGTATTTTTCCGAGACGAACGCAATGGCATAGCCCGTTTCACTTGATTCAGAATTTAAAGTTTAATCCTGTCTTGATTCTTGATTTAACGTGTTGTAAAAATTCAGGTTGTTACATTTTCCCTTCTTAAAGGATTTCGTCCCCGAAATCTCAAAGTTAGGAAGAACATATCCTACCATCCATCATCCATCTACTCAAACCATCATCCACAAGCAACCATTGTCCTTAGACGACTCCTAATGCTTTATGAATGTATGCAAAACGTGTGTGTACATGTTCCTTAGCTAATGCTAATGGTCAGGCTTGAAAAAATCTTTCTAATGCAAAGTATGTTTAGTGCCATGAATCCAACATGCATGCAAATAGCCCTAGTCATGTAAATACTATATGCGTGCACAATCATTCATTCATATGCAACATCCGCATGATAACACATTCAATTTCATCCATAAGCAAGTATAAATACTCATGCATATGCAATATGAAATGTAACCGAGTTGAGCTAGTATCTAATGTGTATTCGCGCATCCACGAGCAACCACTTGCAACCATTTGCAACCATATCAACCATAACATGTTTCAAATACATGTTTACATCCATAGGGTTCTACCTAAGATTCCTTGAAACAGGGTCGAGAAGATAAACAAAACAAACTCCTTACGGGGTTTGTAACAGAAATAGGACCGAGGGGATATCCATAAAAGATAGCCTACAAGCAAGCTCAACAGAAAACAGGGATCGAGGATATACTCTTAAAAAAGAGATATCATGCGCGCATCTAGTCTTCATCCTTCTGAGTCGCATTTTCTTGAGCTTAGTTCCATCGTGCCTTGACCGTCCTTTAACTTCACGATTTCGCAGCTTCTTATTTCCTGTTTCCATAACATGAGTTGGAACTCATTTCCTCGTCGCCTCCCGTTCTACTTGTACTTATTCACCTTCTAGAATACTTGGTGCAAACAGGACTGCGTACTCATGATTCCATGCGAGCTTTCCAAAATTTACTTGTGAATCCTGAACCTCGCACCACAAGGTATTCCACGTAGAAAAACTTTCCCTTGAAAGTAAACAGGTTACCATGCGCACTTACTAGGGTAATTCCCATAACCCATTCATAAGTGAAGTAGACCATCCGTCCTACTAGCAAACACCACTCGATCGGGTTTCTAATTTCCAACAAAGGCATCTAGGGATTCTAAGTAACTAATCATGACAGAACCCAAAAGGTTACGCGATACTTCAAGGGTATTACCAAAGAGAGCAAGGAGTCTAACTACCCTCCTTCTAAAACCGAGAGTGGCACCCCTTACTGGATAACCACTTCATCCTTAGAATCCATCCATAGCTTATAAACATAAGCATTATTTCCAAGCTCAATACTTGACATAGACATTCTCAAATCCAAACAAGTCATGAATAAATGGACCGATCTTCCAATAGGACTTGAGACAAAAACGGGATCCTTTATTATACTAGTACTAAGGTGCAGAGACTCAACTATCGAAGCGGACTTAAAAAGATGCGGTGATCAAAACAAAGTCCCGACGGGATGGTAGAGAAGAAAAACTAAACCTTTAACAAGATCGTTACCCTCCTTCCGAGGTACCCTAGAAATGAGAGCATACTATTGCCCTCCCAATGATCTTGTCCTTGTCCCATGATACTTAACTATCCGTCCCGTTTCACCATGCCAAAGGTACCCTCTCGTCATGGGTTTCATTGTTCATCTTTCTCCCTCCTTTAAGGACTAAACCATACCAACAAGTTGCTCACCCATAAGCCCATATCCTTTATCCTCTTTCTCACTATCCTTTCTTGTATAACTCTGCAATGGTCTCTCGAGAACCACCTCCATCGTAGGGGAAACACTTACGTAGCTAGAAAGATTATTCGTAGTCAAAACCACTGTGACTACAGATGGAGTAAAGAAAGGAAAAGAGATTAAATCAAGGAAACAAGGATGATGCTAATGGCCTTTGGGGAATAGCCTTTTTCTTTTAAGAGAAAATTTTCGTGAAAAATGCTTCTTTGTAAACGGTTTTCAAATAGTTTTCAGAAGGTCTTTAAAAACTTTTGCCCAGTCTAGTAACCTTCTGCTCTGATACCAAATGTAACACCACGCCTCCGCTAGGGTCACTCGCAAAGGAATGCACTAGCTTTAGAGGGGCATTATTGGTAAACATGCACAGAAATATCACAAGACAGAACATATAAAATAGCGGAAGTAAAATCGAACTTTCATAAACATTAATAATTAAGGTCTAAAGCCTTTTACATCAGAGTACATCAAAACCTGTCTTGCAATAATAAAGAAGCATAAAAACCTTTTCATAAATTATTCCCCAAAGTAAAGCGGTGAGGCAGTCATAGCCAAGAGAAGACCAAGCTATACATCAAGCCATACATGATGACCTTCAACAGAAGAAGTCCGAACTAAACAATCATCATTTCCTCCCTGAAACCTGGGGGGGAAACGGAAGACAAAGAGGCGAAAGAAAACGGGGTCAGTCATAAAGACTGGTAAGTCCTATCTACTTCCAGTATAAAAACAGGTAAAGGTAACATGACATGCATAAACTGAAAGTAAACATAAGGATGACTACAAGATAGATAAACTAAACCAGGGTAACAGGCTGAACTACTGTAGCAAGCTAAACTAAGGTATTGTGATAAACCACGGTGTCATGATAAATCAAGGTATCACATCGTCGGGTTTCTATCAAGTATACTATCCCAAGGTATCTACCCCGTCTAATATCCCACGGTATCTATTATGTATATTTTCCCTGGTTCTAACATGTATATCTGCTCTGCACCTCTCGTACTAGTATCCCAACCCGCGTCACGTGTTAACCATGAATGTCCCTTGCCCAATGTCATGTAATGGTCCATGTCAACCTAATATATAGCATATGTAGGTTTTCCCACTCATATGTTTCTTTCCATGTATAAGATCAGTCCTTTGCCATAGGCCGTACGGGCTTTCTCATGTAAACGTTTTATCCTTGAAGTCGTTTGGACTGTCACCCTTGTTCTAGCTAGGCTCTTCCATATGAATCATCGTTTGAACTACTAGGACTTACGCCACCTAGCACCACTAGGGATTACGCTTTCGTATTTCGGTTTGGGTTAAACCACCTAGGCCGCTAGGGATTACGCTAACCGTCAACCGCGCCCTTTTTCCCACGCATTCATCGTGAATCGTTTTTCTATAACTGTATGCACATGTATCACATCGTGCCATCCGAGTCCTGTCACAGGGCAAAACAAGAAATACAGGACTCGGTCGGGAGCTTTAGATTTATCTGCTGATGCAGATACTAAGGTCTGCTTTTCTACACGTGGCTATGGTCCCACGAGACCCCTCCCTCAACTAGTGAAAGGCAACACAAGAGACAATCTTGCATGAGAACTACACTCTGGCCAGCCCACATCCTATGGCCTACCTCACCCATAATTAGATAGCAATTATGGTCTGTTGGGTGTTCCCTGCCTTTCCGTACGTACCCGCTTGACTTAAGATGGTAGATGATCGACGAACTTGCTATCTCGGGCACCTTATGTATTCGTCGACTCACTGCTATCCACCCCAGTCTTTAGGTCGCTCGCATAGCAACCAAGGCATATTCTTGGTTCTTCTACCGCAGACCTCAACCTCTCGTGAGCCTAGTATAATGACCTGGCAGCTCACAGAGGGATCCCAAGAATATCCTCACGTTCCCCGAAGCCGCTGCTTCGTTACCCAGTTCGCTGGAGCCTTTATCTAAATCAGATAGCCTGCTCCTACACGTATACTTAAACGATGACCTACCGTATCGGGTTACTCATCTATCTAAGAGGTGGTCCAAATTTCCTTGGCTAAGAATTATTACTTAGTTTCTTTTAACTAAGGTTTACCACTTAGCCTTATTTCCATAATCCTTGTTAACTATGGTTATTTACCTAATCCTCCGAATTAGGGTTTATCTAATGGGTTAAGTGTCACTTAAGTTCACAAATTAACCCGTCTACAAACCACGTCAAAATTGGCTAAGTATCCAAGTCCAAAACTTAACCCTACAAACCATGTGTCAAGTTGGTTAAGTGTATCAAGCAATTCATGGCTTAACCTTATCTAGTTATCATTTTAGATTGGTTCAGTATATGTATTAACTTGACCTTATCTAATTACTGAGTCATATCGGTCAAGCGCATTCAAACGATTCGTGACATAGCCTTATCATGTTTTCACGTTAGATTGGTTAAGTATAGGTTAACTTAACCTCATCAAATTAACGAGTTAGATTGGTTAAGTATAGGTCACTTAACCTCATCAAATCATCGTGTTAAATTAGTTAAGTGTTTAACTTAACCTCATTAAATTAGCAAGTTGGATTAATTAAGTCTAGGCTAACTTAACCCCATCGAATTACCGTGTTTAGATTAGTTAAGTGTGGATTACTTAACCCCATCTAATTACCGTGGTTAGGTTAGTTAAGTCTTAATTACTTAACCTCATCTAATTACCCAGTCGGATTAGTTAAGTGTAAATTACTTAACCCCATCCCCTGATCATCTTGCATGGTTAAGTGTCATTAAGGAAATCAAGCCCGGTCCCACTTAACCTACCCATTCGTGTCATATCGGTTAAGTGTCATTAGTCAAATTTACTTAACCTTATCATGTGGCATTAATTTAATTAATGCACTCTTAACCTCTCACATTAGACCTTGTTGTGGTTACTAGTTAAGCCGGGCGGGTCCGGGTAGATTTACACCACAACCTAGTCTAACCTCGGGTCTTAAGCGCGACATGACCAACTTCTCACATTGGGTCCTATTGTTTGCAACTACTAGTTAGGCCGGTCGGTTCCGGGTAGTTTTACATTGCAAACTCAACCCAACCTCGAGTTGGCCACACTTATATTATCTAAGTTCATCATGTTTCCAAAACATGTTACAAGTTTTTCAAGCATTTGGGTAGACCTAACTTAATAGGTAAATTCCCAAAGGGTAGACCTAACTTAATAGGTAAATTCCCAAGCTCATGTTTTTATGCATACTTACATGTCAACTTCCATGTTATCTTTCAAGTCATATTTTCAAGTATAAACACATGTCATATTCAAGTTAAGATTTCGCGACATGTTCATGTTTATCTAACTACCCAAAATCGTGTTTTCCCAACGCAAGCAAAGCGAGTCAACATAGTAGGTATACTATGGCTACATGTAGACCCCAAAACATGCACGATGCCACAAAAGGGATTGGCTCCAAACATGCATGGCGTCATAAGGGGGTTTGGCCTTAAAACATGCATGATAGAGTCATATAGGGATTGACCATAAGCATGCATACTATCATATAGGATTCGGCCACAAACTTGCATAATATCATAAGGAGGTTTTGCCACAAACACGCATGAAACATAAGGGGTTTGTGTTCATATGCATGCATAAGCCCCAAGGTCAAGTATTTGCCTATGTTTCCCAAGTCAAATGGTTCCCAAAGGTTCATGCAAATCTTCCATAGACAAAGATCCAAACTTGCAAGATAAACTAGGCTAAACATAACATGAGTGACATGATTAAGTTGCTACATCTTAGTCTAAGGTCATAGATCATAGAAAAGGGACAAAGTTAGGTTCACATACATGCATACTTATGCTTTATCTCATTTTATCCCATGTCAACATTAAAAATGCCGTTTTGATCCAAAAGTAGCTAGAACTTACATAGGCAAGGCTTAGAAAAGGGGTCATGCATCATCTTGACGAAGGAAGGTGGCTCCTTTGAAGAAGAACCTTCATGAAACTCGCATAGCAATGTTGATTTGGCCTCTATTTGGTGTAGCAAGCTTGCACCTTTTGATTTGAACCCGATTTGAATGCATAGGCTCTAGGGATTGGAGATGGAGGCCATGATCAAAATTGATTTTGGCAGCACTTAGTTGCTAGGTTTGATTTTTAGGGATTTAGGTTAGGTTTAGGGTCTTTTTATAGAGATTAGGGTGTGTTTTAGGCCATAGGATTAGATCTAGGATAGATTAGGACCATCAGATCTCGGAAGCTTCCAGAACCAGCCCAAGAACAAGACCAGGTGAGACAAACAGGTGCGCCAGGCAACTTGCCTCGGCCACCCCCTGTCGACAGGCAAGTCGACAGGGCTGTCGACTTGATCTGGGCCCAAGTCGACAGGCCTGTCGACAGCCCTGTCGACATGGCCTAGGCGGGAGACTTCCCGCCTAACCCCCAGATCTAATTCCCAAAACTGTTTCCGAAATTCAAATTCCCAGAAACCTTCTTTGGGCCTTTTACGGGTCATACGGACTCCGATTCTCGAAAACTCGGACTCTATTTCGCGTATTTTTCCGAGACGAACGCAATGGCATAGCCCATTTCACTTGATTCAGAATTTAAAGTTTAATCCTGTCTTGATTCTTGATTTAACATGTTGTAAAAATTCGGGTTGTTACATTCTCCCCTTCTTAAAGGATTTCGTCCCCGAAATCTCAAAGTTAGGAAGAACATATCCTACCATCCATCATCCATCTACTCAAACCATCATCCACAAGCAACCATTGTCCTTAGACGAATCCTAATGCTTTATGAATGTATGCAAAACGTGTGTGTACATGTTCCTTAGCTAATGCTAATGGTCAGGCCTGAAAAAATCTTTCTAATGCAAAGTATGTTTAGTGCCATGAATCCAACATGCATGCAAATAGCCCTAGTCATGTAAATACTATATGCGTGCACAATGATTCATTCATATGCAACATCCGCATGATAACACATTCAATTTCATCCATAAGCAAGTATAAATACTCATGCATATGCAATATGAAATGTAACCGAGTTGAGCTAGTATCTAATGTGTATTCGCGCATCCACGAGCAACCACTTGCAACCATTTGCAACCATATCAACCATAACATGTTTCAAATACATGTTTACATCCATAGGGTTCTACCTAAGATTCCTTGAAACAGGGTCGAGAAGATAAACAAAACAAACTCCTTACGGGGTTTGTAACAGAAATAGGACCGAGGGGATATCCATAAAAGATAGCCTACAAGCAAGCTCAACAGAAAACAGGGATCGAGGATATACTCTTAAAAAAGAGATATCATGCGCGCATCTAGTCTTCATCCTTCTGAGTCGCATTTTCTTGAGCTTAGTTCCATCGTGCCTTGACCGTCCTTTAACTTCACAATTTCGCAGCTTCTTATTTTCTGTTTCCATAACATGAGTTGGAACTCATTTCCTCGTCGCCTCCCGTTCTACTTGTACTTATTCTCCTTCCAGAATACTTGGTGCAAACAGGACTGCGTACTCATGATTCCATGCGAGCTTTCCAAAATTTACTTGTGAATCCTGAACCTCGCACCACAAGGTATTCCACGTAGAAAAACTTTCCCTTGAAAGTAAACAGGTTACCATGCGCACTTACTAGGGTAATTCCCATAACCCATTCATAAGTGAAGTAGACCATCCGTCCTACTAGCAAACACCACTCGATCGGGTTTCTAATTTCCAACAAAGGCATCTAGGGATTCTAAGTAACTAATCATTACAGAACCCAAAAGGTTACGCGATACTTCAAGGGTATTACCAAAGCGAGCCAAGAGTCTAACTACCCTCCTTCTAAAACCTAGAGTGGCACCCCTTACTGGATAACCACTTCATCCTTAGAATCCATCCATAGCTTATAAACATAAGCATTATTTCCAAGCTCAATACTTGACATAGACATTCTCAAATCCAAACAAGTCATGAATAAATGGACCGATCTTCCAATAGGACTTGAGACAAAAACGGGATCCTCTATTATACTAGTACTAAGGTGTAGAGACTCAACTATCGAAGCGGACTTAAAAAGATGCGGTGATCAAAACAAAGTCCCGACGGGATGATAGAGAAGAAAAACTAAACCTTTAACAAGATCGTTACTGTAACACCCCGAATTTTCTATTAACACTAAAGTTGCTAAAATAATAATAAGTGTGTAGAAGAGGGGATGTATCTAATATGAATATAAAAATATTAATAAGTATGTAAGAGAGGGGATGTATCTATTATGAATATAAAAATATTAATAAGTATGTAAGAGAGGGGATGTATTTAATGTGAATATAAAAATATTAATAAGTGTGTAAGAGAGGGGATGTATCTAATATGAATATAAAAATATTAATAAGTGTGTAAGAGAGGGGATGTATCTAATATGAATATAAAAATATTAATAAGTGTGTGAGAGAGGGGATGTATCTAATATGTATATAAAAACAATAATAAGTAAAGGGGGATGTATCTAATATGTACATTGTAGAAAATATATATATATTTATGACATGAATAGAAGTTTATTAATATGCTGAGTGTTTGCTGAGTCACTTCTGACTCATTGCTGAGTCAACAAGATAAACCCCATCTTGTCTGAACGGCTGCGGTTATTTCTAGGTTAAATCTAATGGCCTAAATGAATTCTAAAATCTTTAAATAAGTGGGTAGACCCTAGACCTAAATCACTTGTAAAATTAGAGAAGCTACCGTCATGCTGCTGCCATGGAGTTCAGCATAGCCGTCACAAACTAAGAAGAGGAAGCCTAATCATCTACAACTAAATCTACACAAATCAAATCAAAAGATCTCTCTTTCTCTAATTCTTTTCTTTTGTTGGTGAGTATGATGATTCTCACAAGACTATTACAAACTAATTTGACTCAGTTATGAATGGATCACAAGAAAGTGACGTGATTTGTAATTGTAAATTCTATATATTGTGGATCTCTTATTATGTTATTATGTTGTCGTATGATGTAAATTATATATGCTATGTCATGCTATGTTGTAAATTCTCTTATGCTATGTCGTGCTATGTTGAGAATCATGTCAAGCTATGTTATACTATCATACTATGCCATGTTATAAATCATGCTATTTTATGTTGTAAAATCATGATGTTGTTGGAACATGCTTAAAGTTATGTTTTTTTTAATTTAAATGGATCTTGTTTATGGGAATTTGCCTATTAGGTTAGGTGTACCCATAAACTTGAAACTATAATTAAATAAAACTTGAATATGGGAATTTGCCTATTGAGTTAGGTGTACCCATATAAAACCATGTTGTTAAAAAATTAGATGATGTTGATTCACACATGTTCATATGTTAGTTTATGAAAATTGATTAAGATTATATATATTAGGTGAATTTTGAACAAGTTGACACCTTTAGGTCCATGACATGTATAATCTATGCAAGTTGGACATATGCAAGTTTCACCCCTTATTATGATTCATTTGGTCACATATACATGTTGTTATTATGATAATCTCTTTTATGCTATGAGTTAGGCTATTCGAGTCTAACATATATTTTGCGAATAAACGTTCAAACGTGGGGTAGGGGTAATATTAGGAATTAATAAATTGGGTGCAATTTTGTAAGATTTTGCATACCATGAATGGATGTCCATAATTGAGTCAATTATGGACATTGTTAAAAATTGGAAGTAATTAATAATTCAAGTAGGGAATTATTAAAATTGGGGGAAAGTGGATTATTATTAATAATCAATGCTTAGGACACGAGGTTGGACCCGTTTGTGATGTAAACCTGCCCGGACCCGCCCGGCAAATCCAGTATTCACAAATGTCGGCCCAATGTGAGAGGTCCTAGGCCCAAACTAAAGCATAACAGTTGTAAAGACACGAGGTTAGACTCTTTTATGGTGTAAGACTGCCCGGACCCGCCCGGCAAATCCAGCTGCCATAAATGCCAGTCTAATGTGAGAGGTCTTTATGAGGTTATGGCCTTAATGAACTAAGAAATACTTAACCAGATAATCATGTAAGGTGGGACATGGGGGTTAAGTAGGTGCCTTGGGTGGCATGAGGAATCTGGTGGTTGCCTTTAGAGGCATTTGAAATACGATTAGACTTAACCAAACACACATGTAAATGAACATGACTAAGTGGGTTAAGTGGGATGGACTAATGGGGACAAGCTTAGGTGGAATGCTTGTGGTAAATAGTGGGGTCCCATTTCAACCAGTATCCCAAAACGTATCTTTGTGGGCTCGACCCAAGTCGAGGACGGGACACGCATACTGGGTTTGACTATAAGAGGCCAAAACAGGGAGCGGTGGCAACGCAAGTCCAACGGGTTTCATATGCGTGTGTGGACCCGGGCTGGTAGGTAAGACGTTGTTGCATCGTGTAGGTATAAGCCGTGCATGTCCGTTGTATCAGGTTGCCACTTTAGGGGAGTGATACACCCCACTGTGGGGCCAGCACGGGTATCTACGAGTTAGGGAGCCGATCGAATAATGGGAAGTAGGGTACACCTAGTGGAGATAGGGGCAGGCGGCACCTATGTAGTCAGCTAGGGGTACGTAAAGCCATTGGGAAAGTTTCTAAGTGAAGCTAAGTGGGATGAATCTTTAGGGTCACTGGTGTGGTGCAGTATAGTGTTTATCCTTTAGTATTTAGGAGCGCCTATAACGTTGCCTTTAGCGATTGTCTATGTCCTTAATCTGCTCTTCATAGACATTTTCTTGTTTTCCAGCTTATGCCTTAGTCCAGTTATTTTGGTAATAGTATTGTAGAATTATCATATTCACCAGACTTTATGTCTGACCCCCTCTTTTCCATCCTTTTTCTCCCTTCAGGTCCGCAGGTTGGGCCAAGTTCTAGTGGAGTCTAGTTGGATCGCTTATCTACTGGAAAGCTTGGACTGCTGAAGTAAAGTCCAGCTTGTTATCTTTCTTTTTAATGGCTATTCATGTAATGGGATTATGTACTTGTTTTATCAAGATAGATATTGTACTTGACATTGAATATGGTGTTATGATGTAATCAAACATGTTTTGACTTCTGCTACAATAAAATAAAGTTTTTGAATTTCCAAGTACTATTTTATATCTGTCTTGTTGTAATTTTACTGTTCTATATTCACTTAAAACCTCCATGGAAGTTAATGCATTCCCTTTGTGAGTGACATTAATGGACGTGGGGTGTTACACGTGGTATCAGAGCATAAGGTTACCAGAACAGATAAAAAATTTTTTTTAGAATTTTTTTTTCTAAAGTATTTTTGGAAGAAGTGCTTTCAAAAAAAAAACATGTTATTTAAAGAGAGTTTTTATGAAAAACATAATCCCAAATAGCCACATCCTTATCTTTATCTTTCGAATTCTCCATTTTGAATCTTTCCTTTTCCGTTTCAGCATGGCTGAAGATCTTAATCTCCCAGAAGGTGTGACGATTCCAGGGTGGTTTAGGAGATACTTGGAGGCTAGGGCCACCACTGCAGGCCCAGCGGATACTCCTCCACCCCTAGTTGCACCCATTCCTCCTCCTCCTCCTCGTGTTGACACTTTTGCAAAGACGTGCAAGGAATTCAAGGCTATGGGAGGAAAAACTTTTCAAGGGACTGAGACGTTTGTGGAGGCCAGAGATTGGATTAAGGAGACTGAGGAATTGTTGGATATCTTTGAAGTGGAAGATGGGAGGAAAGTCCGTTTAGCTGCTTGGTTAATGAAGGGAGAGGCCTCGTTTTGGTGGGAGGTCACTAATGGGGAACGTCCAGTTGATTCATGGGCGGATTTCAGACGAAGGTTTGAGGCAAAGTTTCTTTCAAGGGCAGAGGAGAACTTAAATATGGAAAAATTCCTGGCACTAAAGCAAGGGAGCTCATCAGTAAAGGAATATGTCAATAAATTTAATCAGTTAGCAAGGTTTGGCTTGGAGTTGGTGAACACGCCAGAGAAGAAAGCTTTGAGGTTCGTTAGAGGCTTGAATGAACCGTTGCAAGGGTTGGCTATGACCCACATCCCTATGGGAGCCACCTTTGAAAAGCTAGTAGAAATGGCACTTATGCATGAGGATAAGGCAGTTGAAAAGAAAGGGGATCAGAAGAAACCCCAACAGCAAAATAAGAAGGGTGGTAAAAACAATAATGGCAAAGGGAAGAAGAAATGCTTCAATTGTGGGACGCCTGGCCATCTCAGCAAAGATTGTAGAAAGAAAAAGAAGACTGGTTGTTTTCATTGTAGAGATGCGGGACATTTAGTAAAGGACTGTCCAAAGAAGGGGCAGAGGGCAGGGTCTACCTCGGGAGGACAGGTGCAGGCTCTTATGGCACCAGGGCAGGCAAGGGGGCAAGTTCAGGATATTGCGGCCCCACCACTGCAAGAAAGAGGTAGAACAATTTCTGTTGAAAGCTTAGTTTTCTGTTTGATCATCCTGTCCGTACCTTATTCGATTCTGGCGCATCTCATTCGTTTATCTCTGCATCATTAGTTGAATCACTGCACTTGAACACCAGTTTAGTAGAAGATCCCTTGGTCGTTTCAAATCCAATTGGGGGTTCGGCTCATTTGACCATGATATGTTTGGATTTGAAAATCTCTATACTTAGCATTGAATTTAGATGTGATGCTTATGTATTGGGCTTCATGGGCTATGGGCTAATTTTAGGAATGGATTGGTTGTCTAGAAATAGGGCCATTCTTGATTGTGAAAGGAGAGTAGTTAGGCTTGTGACTCGCCTTGGTAATGCTCTCGACATCTTTTGTAATCCCATAAATTCCGTTATGCTAAGTTATCTTGAATCGCTTGACGCGTCTGTAGAGAACCTGCGATCGGTAGAAGTGGTCCGGGAATATCCGGATGTGTTTGAGGAGGTGAAGGGCTTACCTCCAAAGCGGGAGATAGACTTTCGAATTTATCTTGTGGATAATGCTAAACCCGTATCTTTGCCAGTGCGCCACATGGCTCCTCGTGAAAGGAGGGAACTCAATAAGCAAGTAAAGGAGTTGCTTGAGAAGGGGTTCATAAGACGTAGTATATCGGAGTGGGGTGCTCCAGTAGTTTTTGCCACAAAGGCGGATGGGTCTCTTAGACTTTGTATGGACTATAGAGAACTAAACAAGCTTACTAAAAAGAACCGACACCCACTGCCGAGGATTGACGATCTCTTTGATCAGTTAGTTGGCGCCTCAGTGTTTTCGCAGTTGGACTTAGCCACTGGCTTTCATCAACTGAGAGTGGCTGAGGATAGTATAGATAAGACTGCTTTTAGGACTCCTGACGGATTCTATGAATGGCTAGTGATGCCCTTTGGTTTGACAAACGCCCCTGCATATTTTGTTGATTTGATGAGTAGGGTGTTTAGGGAATACCTTAACAAATTCGTGGTAGTCTTTGTGGATGACATCTTAGTCTTTTCTAAGAATAAAGAAGAGCACTCCCTACATCTTATGGAAGTGTTGGAAACCCTTCGAGCGCATAACCTTAAGGCAAAATTTTCTAAGTGTCACTTCTGGAGGAAGGAAGTACGGTTCTTAGGGCACGTGGTTTCCAAAGAAGGGATAGCAGTGGATCCCGCAAAGGTGGTGGCCATCCAAGATTGGAAGGTCCCTAAAAATGCAACCGAAGTAAGAAGTTTCTTGGGGTTGGCTGGCTATTATAGGAAGTTTATCAAAGACTTCGCAAAAATATCAGCTCCATTAACACGGTTAACGAAGAAGAACCTGGTTTTTACGTGGGACAAAGATTGCGATGATGCGTTCCAACGTTTAAAGAGAGCCTTAACTTCAGCCCCAGTCTTAGTGCTGCCAGACGGGAATAAACCGTTTACCATCTATACTGATGCTTGTGGGACGGGACTTGGCGCGGTCCTCATGCAAGAGGGAAGAGTAATAGCCTATGGTGGAAGGCAGTTGAGGGTTCATGAAAAGAATTACCCCACGCATGACTTAGAGCTAGCCGCAATTGTTTTCGCGCTTAAGTCTTGGCGTCACTATCTTCTTGGTGAGAAATTCGAACTGTTCACTGACCACAAATCATTAAAATACTTATTCTCTCAGAAGGATTTGAATTTAAGGCAGCAACGGTGGATGGAATTCTTAGCCTCCTACGATTTTGAAATAGCATATACCCCGGGCAAGGGTAACGTGGTGGCAGACGCCTTAAGTAGGAAAAGGTTGTCCTTGAGTCCGTTGTTTGTTGAACGACAAAGCTTAGAATTCATCTCTATGTTTGACTTTAGACCCTCCGTTGACTTAGTACCCGGTCTGTTAGCATCCTTGGAGGTTAGACCTACACTTCTAGGACGGGTTGGTGAGGCACAGCGAGACGACCCACAGTTGGTTGAGATAGTAGAAAAGCTCAAAGGGGGGGAGTCATCAAGCCATCTTCGTAGGTATACCCTAGACGATAAGGGTTGGTTACGAAGGGATAATAGACTTTGTGTACCACAAGACGAAGACTTAAGGAAGGCCATTCTTGATGATGCTCATCGCTCAAAAATGACCATTCATCCCAGCGGGGATAAGATGTACAAAGATATGAAGCGGGTTTTCTTTTGGGCCGGTATGAAAAAGGATGTGGCCGAGTACGTCGCTAGATGCTTGGTGTGCCAACGAGTTAAAGCAGAACAAAAGAAACCCGGTGGGTTGCTTCACCCATTAGAAGTTCCACTATGGAAATGGGAAAGCATCTCAATGGATTTTGTGGATGGATTACCAAGATCAAGGAAGGGTAACACGGGGATTTGGGTTATAGTAGATAGACTTACTAAAAGCGCCCATTTTATTCCCGTGAAAAGTAAGAGGACTGCTCCGTGGTTGGCTTCTGTATACATTAAGGAGATAGTTCGTTTGCACGGTATTCCTTCTAGTATAGTAAGCGACCGTGACCCCATCTTTACTAGCGAATTTTGGAAGAGTTTACAAGAGGCGGTAGGGACTCAGCTATGTTTGAGCACCGCATATCATCCTCAGACAGATGGCCAGACCGAGAGGGTGAATCGCATTCTAGAGGATCTTTTAAGGCTTTGTATCCTAGACTTTGGGGGTACATGGGAAGAGCACCTTCCGTTAGTAGAATTCGCATATAATAATAGCTTTCAGTCTAGTATTGGCATGGCACCTTTCGAAGCTCTTTATGGAAGGCCTTGCCGTTCGCCTACATGTTGGTGGGAATCTACCGATAAAATCCTACTTGGGCCCGATATGGTTAGGGAAACCTCGGAGAAGATTGAGTTGATTCGAAGGAGGATGAAAGCAGCACAAGATAGGCAAAAATCGTATGCTGATAAGAGGAGGACAGATCTTGAGTTTGACATTGGGGACATGGTTTTTATCAAAGTATCTCCGTTACAGAATGTTGTTCGCTTTGGGTCCGTGGGGAAATTAGCACCAAGGTTTGTAGGACCGTTTCCTGTAAAAGACAGAATTAGGAAGATGGCATATAGGGTGGAGTTGCCTGAGAAACTTAGTGGAGTACACGACGTATTCCATGTATCACATTTGAGGAAGTGTTTGCACAAGACCGCGGAGGTGGTAGAGCCGAGCTTGCTTAAAGAGGTGGAAATAGAGCGTGATACAACAATTAGACGAGCTCCTACATGCATTCTTGGGTCGGAGATCAAAAAGTTGAGGAATCGAGAGGTCAGACTGGTTAAAGTGCAATGGGGAGATGATGAGAGCAACGCAACTTGGGAGACAGAGGAGAAGATGCGTTCGTTGTACCCTTTTCTTTTTGAGGGTATGTCTTTTAATTTCTCCTTTATCGCTTAGCTTATCTTATCTTATCTTTAGTATGTCCTCTCATTAGTATCTTTGACCTTTAGTTAGGACCTATGGTTGAAACATGTGTTTGAGACATGTTATGTATGATGGATGCAAAATGGATGCAAGTGTTTGCTAGTGGTTGCTCGTGGATGCATATATACACACACTTTAGGCACTAGATCGGCTCAGTCACTACATATTGCATATTGCATATATATATGGATGTATTTAGTAAAATGGATGAACGATGGTTGTATTATCATGTGGATGCTGCATTCAGATGATGGTTGTGCACGCATATAGAAGTATTATGTAGCATTAAGAATCTTTTGCATACATAATGGATGCATGGCACGATCATAGTTGCATTAAGGAGGTCAACTGAATCAGTGGACCGCCTGATTTTGCATTAGATACGGACATATACACACACTGTGCATTTAAACATGAAAGCATTAGAAGTCTGTAAGGACAATGGATGCCTGTGTATGATGGATGAGTAGATCGACGTTTGGATGGTAGGATATACATTCTTCCAGACTTGAAGATTTCGGGGACGAAATCCTAAAAGGAGGGGAGAATGTAACACCCCGAATTTTCTATTAACACTAAAGTTGCTAAAATAATAATAAGTGTGTAGAAGAGGGGATGTATCTAATATGAATATAAAAATATTAATAAGTATGTAAGAGAGGGGATGTATCTATTATGAATATAAAAATATTAATAAGTATGTAAGAGAGGGGATGTATTTAATATGAATATAAAAATATTAATAAGTGTGTAAGAGAGGGGATGTATCTAATATGAATATAAAAATATTAATAAGTGTGTAAGAGAGGGGATGTATCTAATATGAATATAAAAATATTAATAAGTGTGTGAGAGAGGGGATGTATCTAATATGTATATAAAAACAATAATAAGTAAAGGGGGATGTATCTAATATGTACATTGTAGAAAATATATATATATTTATGACATGAATAGAAGTTTATTAATATGCTGAGTGTTTGCTGAGTCACTTCTGACTCATTGCTGAGTCAACAAGATAAACCCCATCTTGTCTGAACGGCTGCGGTTATTTCTAGGTTAAATCTAATGGCCTAAATGAATTCTAAAATCTTTAAATAAGTGGGTAGACCCTAGACCTAAATCACTTGTAAAATTAGAGAAGCTACCGTCATGCTGCTGCCATGGAGTTCAGCATAGCCGTCACAAACTAAGAAGAGGAAGCCTAATCATCTACAACTAAATCTACACAAATCAAATCAAAAGATCTCTCTTTCTCTAATTCTTTTCTTTTGTTGGTGAGTATGATGATTCTCACAAGACTATTACAAACTAATTTGACTCAGTTATGAATGGATCACAAGAAAGTGACATGATTTGTAATTGTAAATTCTATATATTGTGGATCTCTTATTATGTTATTATGTTGTCGTATGATGTAAATTATATAGGCTATGTCATGCTATGTTGTAAATTCTCTTATGCTATGTCGTGCTATGTTGAGAATCATGTCAAGCTATGTTATACTATCATACTATGCCATGTTATAAATCATGCTATGTTATGTTGTAAAATCATGATGTTGTTGGAACATGCTTAAAGTTATGTTTTTTTAATTTAAATGGATCTTGTTTATGGGAATTTGCCTATTAGGTTAGGTGTACCCATAAACTTGAAACTATAATTAAATAAAACTTGAATATGGGAATTTGCCTATTGAGTTAGGTGTACCCATATAAAACCATGTTGTTAAAAAATTAGATGATGTTGATTCACACATGTTCATATGTAAGTTTATGAAAATTGATTGAGATTATATTAGGTGAATTTTGAACAAGTTGACACCTTTAGGTCCATGACATGTATAATCTATGCAAGTTGGACATATGCAAGTTTCACCCCTTATTATGATTCATTTGGTCACATATACATGTTGTTATTATGATAATCTCTTTTATGCTATGAGTTAGGCTATTCGAGTCTAACATATATTTTGCGAATAAACGTTCAAACGTGGGGTAGGGGTAATATTAGGAATTAATAAATTGGGTGCAATTTTGTAAGATTTTGCATACCATGAATGGATGTCCATAATTGAGTCAATTATGGACATTGTTAAAAATTGGAAGTAATTAATAATTCAAGTAGGGAATTATTAAAATTGGGGGAAAGTGGATTATTATTAATAATCAATGCTTAGGACACGAGGTTGGACCCGTTTGTGATGTAAACCTGCCCGGACCCGCCCGGCAAATCCAGTAGTCACAAATGTCGGCCCAATGTGAGAGGTCCTAGGCCCAAACTAAAGCATAACAGTTGTAAAGACACGAGGTTAGACTCTTTTATGGTGTAAGACTGCCCGGACCCGCCCGGCAAATCCAGCTGCCATAAATGCCAGTCTAATGTGAGAGGTCTTTATGAGGTTATGGCCTTAATGAACTAAGAAATACTTAACCAGATAATCATGTAAGGTGGGACATGGGGGGTTAAGTAGGTGCCTTGGGTGGCATGAGGAATCTGGTGGTTGCCTTTAGAGGCATTTGAAATACGATTAGACTTAACCAAACACACATGTAAATGAACATGACTAAGTGGGTTAAGTGGGATGGACTAATGGGGACAAGCTTAGGTGGAATGCTTGTGGTAAATAGTGGGGGCCTATTTCAACCAGTATCCCAAAACGTATCTTTGTGGGCTCGACCCAAGTCGAGGACGGGACGCGCATACTGGGTTTGACTATAAGAGGCCAAAACAGGGAGCGGTGGCAACGCAAGTCCAACGGGTTTCATATGCGTGTGTGGACCCGGGCTGGTAGGTAAGACGTTGTTGCATCGTGTAGGTATAAGCCGTGCATGTCCGTTGTATCAGGTTGCCACTTTAGGGGAGTGATACACCCCACTGTGGGGCCAGCACGGGTATCTACGAGTTAGGGAGCCGATCGAATAATGGGAAGTAGGGTACACCTAGTGGAGATAGGGGCAGGCGGCACCTATGTAGTCAGCTAGGGGTACGTAAAGCCATTGGGAAAGTTTCTAAGTGAAGCTAAGTGGGATGAATCTTTAGGGTGACTGGTGTGGTGCAGTATAGTGTTTATCCTTTAGTATTTAGGAGCGCCTATAACGTTGACTTTAGCGATTGTCTATGTCCTTAATCTGCTCTTCATAGACATTTTCTTGTTTTCCAGCTTATGCCTTAGTCCAGTTATTTTGGTAATAGTATTGTAGAATTATCATATTCACCAGACTTTATGTCTGACCCCCTCTTTTCCATCCTTTTTCTCCCTTCAGGTCCGCAGGTTGGGCCAAGTTCTAGTGGAGTCTAGTTGGATCGCTTATCTACTGGAAAGCTTGGACTGCTGAAGTAAAGTCCAGCTTGTTATCTTTCTTTTTAATGGCTATTCATGTAATGGGATTATGTACTTGTTTTATCAAGATAGATATTGTACTTGACATTGAATATGGTGTTATGATGTAATCAAACATGTTTTGACTTCTGCTACAATAAAATAAAGTTTTTGAATTTCCAAGTACTATTTTATATCTGTCTTGTTGTAATTTTACTGTTCTATATTCACTTAAAACCTCCATGGAAGTTAATGCATTCCCTTTGTGAGTGACATTAATGGACGTGGGGTGTTACAGTTACCCTCCTTCCGAGGTACCCTAGAAATGAGAGCATACTATTGCCCTCCCAATGATCTTGTCCTTGTCCCATGATACTTAACTATCTGTCCCGTTTCACCATGCCAAAGGTACCCTCTCGTCATGGGTTTCATTGTTCATCTTTCTCCCTCCTTTGAGGACTAAACCATACCAACAAGTTGCTCACCCATAAGCCCATATCCTTTATCCTCTTTCTCACTATCCTTTCTTGTATAACTCTGCAATGGTCTCTCGAGAACCACCTCCATCGTAGGGGAAACACTTACGTAGCTAGAAAGATTAGTCGTAGTCAAAACCACTGTGACTACAGATGGAGTAAAGAAAGGAAAAGAGATTAAATCAAGGAAACAAGGATGATGCTAATGGCCTTTGGGGAATAGCCTTTTTCTTTTAAGAGAAAATTTTCGTGAAAAATGCTTCTTTGTAAACGGTTTTCAAATAGTTTTCAGAAGGTCTTTAAAAACTTTTGCCCAGTCTAGTAACCTTCTGCTCTGATACCAAATGTAACACCATGCCTCCGCTAGGGTCACTCGCAAAGGAATGCACTAGCTTTAGAGGGGCATTATTGGTAAACATGGACAGAAATATCACAAGACAGAACATATAAAATAGCGGAAGTAAAATCGAACTTTCATAAACATTAATAATTAAGGTCTAAAGCCTTTTACATCAGAGTACATCAAAACCTGTCTTGCAATAATAAAGAAGCACAAAAACCTTTTCATAAATTATTCCCCAAAGTAAAGCGGTCAGGCAGTCATAGCCAAGAGAAGACCAAGCTATACATCAAGCCATACATGATGACCTTCAACAGAAGAAGTCCGAACTAAACAATCATCATTTCCTCCCTGAAACCTGGGGGGGAAACGGAAGACAAAGAGGCGAAAGAAAACGGGGTCAGTCATAAAGACTGGTAAGTCCTATCTACTTCCAGTATAAAAACTGGTAAAGGTAACATGACATGCATAAACTGAAAGTAAACATAAGGATGACTACAAGATAGATAAACTAAACCAGGGTAACAGGCTGAACTACTGTAGCAAGCTAAACTAAGGTATTGTGATAAACCACGGTGTCATGATAAATCAAGGTATCACATCGTCAGGTTTCTATCAAGTATACTATCCCAAGGTATCTACCCCGTCTAATATCCCACGGTATCTATTATGTATATTTTCCCTGGTTCTAACATGTATATCTGCTCTGCACCTCTCGTACTAGTATACCAACCCGCGTCACGTGTTAACCATGAATGTCCCTTGCCCAATGTCATGTAATGGTCCATGTCAACCTAATATATAGCATATGTAGGTTTTCCCACTCATATGTTTCTTTCCATGTATAAGATCAGTCCTTTGCCGTAGGCCGTACGGGCTTTCTCATGTAAACGTTTTATCCTTGAAGTCGTTTGGACTGTCACCCTTGTTCTAGATAGGCTCTTCCATATGAATCATCGTTTGAACTACTAGGACTTATGCCACCTAGCACCACTAGGGATTACGCTTTCGTATTTCGGTTTGGGTTAAACCACCTAGGCCACTAGGGATTACGCTAACCGTCAACCGCGCCCTTTTTCCCACGCATTCATCGTGAATCGTTTTTCTATAACTGTATGCACATGTATCACATCGTGCCATCCGAGTCCTGTCACAGGGCAAAACAAGAAATACAGGACTCGGTCGGGAGCTTTAGATTTATCTGCCGATGCAGATACTAAGGTCTGCTTTTCTACACGTGGCTATGGTCCCACGAGACCCCTCCCTCAACTAGTGAAAGGCAACACAAGAGACAATCTTGCATGAGAACTACACTCCGGCCAGCCCACATCCTACGGCCTACCTCACCCATAATTAGATAGCAATTATGGTCTGTTGGGTGTTCCCTGCCTTTCCGTACGAACCCGCTTGACTTAAGATGGTAGATGATCGACGAACTTGCTATCTCGGGCACCTTATGTATTCGTCGACTCACTGCTATCCACCCCAGTCTTTAGGTCGCTCGCATAGCAACCAAGGTATATTCTTGGTTCTTCTACCGCAGACCTCAACCTCTCGTGAGCCTAGTATAATGTCCTGGCAGCTCACAGAGGGATCCCAAGAATATCCTCATGTTCCCCGAAGCCGCTGCTTCGTTACCCAGTTCGCTGGAGCCTTTATCTAAATCAGATAGCCTGCTCCTACACGTATACTTAAACGATGACCTACCATATCGGGTTACTCATCTATCTAAGAGGTGGTCCAAATTTCCTTGGCTAAGAATTATTACTTAGTTTCTTTTAACTAAGGTTTACCACTTAGCCTTATTTCCATAATCCTTGTTAACTATGGTTATTTACCTAATCCTCCGAATTAGGGTTTATCTAATGGGTTAAGTGTCACTTAAGTTCACAACTTAACCCGTCTACAAACCACGTCAAAATTGGCTAAGTATCCAAGTCCAAAACTTAACCCTACAAACCATGTGTCAAGTTGGTTAAGTATATCAAGCAATTCATGGCTTAACCTTATCTAGTTATCATTTTAGATTGGTTCAGTATATGTATTAACTTGACCTTATCTAATTATTGAGTCATATCGGTCAAGAGCACTCAAACGATTCGTGACTTAGCCTTATCATGTTTTCACGTTAGATTGGTTAAGTATAGGTTAACTTAACCTCATCAAATTAACGAGTTAGATTGGTTAAGTATAGGTCACTTAACCTCATCAAATCATCGTGTTAAAGTAGTTAAGTGTTTAACTTAACCTCATTAAATTAGCAAGTTGGATTAATTAAGTCTAGGCTAACTTAACCCCATCGAATTACCGTGTTTAGATTAGTTAAGTGTGGATTACTTAACCCCATCTAATTACCGTGGTTAGGTTAGTTAAGTCTTAATTACTTAACCTCATCTAATTACCCAGTCGGATTAGTTAAGTGTAAATTACTTAACCCCATCCCCTAATCATCTTGCATGGTTAAGTGTCATTAAGGAAATCAAGCCCGGTCCCACTTAACCTACCCATTCGTGTCATATCGGTTAAGTGTCATTAGTCAAATTTACTTAACCTTATCATGTGGCATTAATTTAATTAATGCACTCTTAACCTCTCACATTAGACCTTGTTGTGGTTACTAGTTAAGCCGGGCGGGTCCGGGTAGATTTACACCACAACCTAGTCTAACCTCGGGTCTTAAGCGCGACATGACCAACTTCTCACATTGGGTCCTATTGTTTGCAACTACTAGTTAGGCCGGTCGGTTCCAGGTAGTTTTACGTTGCAAACTCAACCCAACCTCGAGTTGGCCACACTTATATTATCTAAGTTCATCATGTTTCCAAAACATGTTACAAGTTTTTCAAGCATTTGGGTAGACCTAACTTAATAGGTAAATTCCCAAAGGGTAGACCTAACTTAATAGGTAAATTCCCAAGCTCATGTTTTTATGCATACTTACATGTCAACTTCCATGTTATCTTTCAAGTCATATTTTCAAGTATAAACACATGTCATATTCAAGTTAAGATTTCGCGACATGTTCATGTTTGTCTAACTACCTAAAATCGTGTTTTCCCAACGCAAGCAAAGCGAGTCAAAATAGTAGGTATACTATGGCTACATGTAAACCCCAAAATATGCACGATGCCACAAAAGGGATTGGCTCCAAACATGCATGGCGTCATAAGGGGGTTTGGCCTTAAAACATGCATGATAGAGTCATATAGGGATTGACCATAAGCATGCATACTATCATATAGGATTTGGCCACAAACTTGCATAATATCATAAGGAGGTTTTGCCACAAACACGCATGAAACATAAGGGGTTTGTGTTCATATGCATGCATAAGCCCCAAGGTCAAGTATTTGCCTATGTTTCCCAAGTCAAATGGTTCCCAAAGGTTCATGCAAATCTTCCATAGACAAAGATCCAAACTTGCAAGATAAACTAGGCTAAACATAACATGAGTGACATGATTAAGTTGCTACATCTTAGTCTAAGGTCATAGATCATAGAAAAGGGACAAAGTTAGGTTCACATACATGCATACTTATGCTTTATCTCATTTTATCCCATGTCAACATTAAAAATGCCGTTTTGATCCAAAAGTAGCTAGAACTTACATAGGCAAGGCTTAGAAAAGGGGTCATGCATCATCTTGACGAAGGAAGGTGGCTCCTTTGAAGAAGAACCTTCATGAAACTCGCATAGCAATGTTGATTTGGCCTCTATTTGGTGTAGCAAGCTTGCACCTTTTGATTTGAACCCGATTTGAATGCATAGGCTCTAGGGATTGGAGATGGAGGCCATGATCAAAATTGATTTTGGCAGCACTTAGTTGCTAGGTTTGATTTTTAGGGATTTAGGTTAGGTTTAGGGTCTTTTTATAGAGATTAGGTTGTGTTTTAGGCCATAGGATTAGATCTAGGATAGATTAGGACCATCAGATCTCGGAAGCTTCCAGAACCAGCCCAAGAACAAGACCAGGTGAGACAAACAGGTGCGCCAGGCAACTTGCCTCGGCCACCCCCTGTCGACAGGCAAGTCGACAGGGCTGTCGACTTGGTCTGGGCCCAAGTCGATAGGCCTGTCGACATGGCCTAGGCGGGAGACTTCCCGCCTAGCCCCCAGATCTGATTCCCAAAACTGTTTCCGAAATTCAAATTCCCAGAAACCTTCTTTGGGCCTTTTACGGGTCATACGGACTCCGATTCTCGAAAACTCGGACTCTATTTCGCGTATTTTTCCGAGACGAACGCAATGGCATAGCCCGTTTCACTTGACTCAGAATTTAAAGTTTAATTCTGTCTTGATTCTTGATTTAACGTGTTGTAAAAATTCGGGTTGTTACACCCCCCCTCACAGTCCATCGCGCCACCAACGGAGGGGCGCCGCCTTCATCAACGGTCGCTGCCCCCCTTCCATGTCCTCTCTCTCCTCCTTGAACGAAGACCGCACCAAGCCCTAACCCGCCGACTTCACCGCATCCCCCCCTCTGCCTAGACCGACGCGCAGCACCCCCCTTCCTCCAGTCGAGCTCCACCTGCCGAGACCCCCTCAGCATCCTTCCTTCTGATACATCAACGCGGTGAGTCCTTCTATGATTTTATATACATAAAAATCTGATTTTTATTTAGGGTTTTTATTTTACATAAAAATAGAATTTTTATATATGTATATAATTAAAAATATGATTTTTATGTTTTTGTTAAGTAAAAATATAATCTTCCTTATATAAACATCGAAAAAAATATAGAATAGCATTTTTAAATTTTAGTTAGAAAAATTTGAAAAGACGATATCTTTAAATTTGAAAAGACGATATCTTTAAATTTGAAAAGGCGAAATCTTTATAGTTGAAAGGAAGAGATTTTTATATATTGAATAGCGAAGAAAAAATTCGATTTTTATATATTGAATAACAAAGTAAAAATTCGATTTTTATATATCTAATAACAAAGTAAAAAATTGATTTTTATATATTGAATAACAAAGTAAAAATTCGATTTTTATATATTGAATAATAAAGTAAAAATTCGATTTTTATATATTGAATAGCGAAGTAAAAATTCGATTTTTATATATTGAATAGCAAAGTAAAAAATTCGATTTTTACATATGTTGTGATACGGGCAACGAAGATGACAAAAAGGCGAGAACGATGAAGATTTCTATAAATGAAGTGTCGTGAAGTTGGGATAGCTTTCGGTGAGAATTTCTCACTCTTCAATCTCCTTTTTCTAGTTATATATATACTAGGATGCAGACGGTGTTTAGTAGCACCCGACACCCGTCATCCACAGACCATGGATGGCTTGTTTGTTTAATTGTTTGGTTGTGTAGTTGGTTAGATTATTTGGTTTGAATTGAATTGTTTGGTGTAATGGAATGGATTTGATTGATGTGTGAATGGCGTGGGCCTTCACTAGACCGGGGATAAGGCTAGGCCATGTCCCGTTTCTAGTATCGTGTCGTTATGCCGCCGAAATTTTCTAAAATAAGTTAGAAAAATAAAAATATCAATTTTATTTTGTAAATGAACTGTATTAAAATTCATGTGTTGAAATAAAATATTTTATCGTTAAAAATATAATTTTTAACGAGAATGTGAATAAATAAATATTCATTTACAAACCGGACGGTTTGTTTATGTACACCTATTTAAAGGACATTGATTGGGACGATAAATTTTACACATCGCCCAACTGCACAAATAAAATCTGTGTTTGTTGATTTGAAACCCCACTCGGGTATTGGGATTATAGATGATATACACTAATCCCAATAATTAGTTGTATGTCGATCAATTGGTCGACAGGCTGTGTAAGCGTTAGATATCTATATTTGATGCTTATACAGTGTAGTGCACTTTGGATGATGGTTGATTATTTATCGTTGCTATTATATACATGTGTTGTATGGAATCCATATAATTAACTTTATATGGTGATTGATTGGGCCTCATTCCAATCGGGAAAATAAAGAATATTATAAAATAAAGGTTCATGTGTTGACTGTACTCATCCATTGAGATTAGTCATGTGTTGAACGAAATATTTTAACAATAAAATTTACATCTTTATCATATATGAAATTAGAAATTAACTGGAAAATAGATAAGATGAGTGGTCTCCTGCATATTGATCTGATGTTGGTTTCGGCCTTCGGGGTTAATATTCAGGGAATCGTTCTCTTACTAATTTACGGTTGGAGTCTGATTTGATATCAAACGATAGATACCTTAATTTTCATAAAATATATTAAATAACAAAAATAGTCACATGTGGACAGTACTCATTCGTTGAGATTAGTCGTGTGTTGACAAAAATATAGATTCAGGTATTGAATAGAATAAATATTCATTTGTTGAATAGAATAACGGAATTATTGAAATATATAAAGCCGTGTTGATTAGAGATGCGCTATTTTGACGCGAGCGATATTTATATCGATTATATTTGTTTTTATAAATTGAATAGAAAAGGAATTCAGATTGAATTGAATAGATAAAGAAATTCGAATTGAACTGAATAGAAAACGAATTTGAATTGAATCGAATAGAAAACGAATTTGAATTGAATCGAATAGAAAACCAATTTGAACTGAATCGAATAGAAAACCAATTTGAATTGAATCGAATAGAAAACCAATTTGAATTGAATCGGATAGAAAACCAATTTGAATTGAATTGAATAGAAAACGAATTTGAATTGAATTGAATAGAAAACCAATTTGAATTGAATTGAATAGATAAAGAAATTTGAATTGAATCGAATAGAAAACCAATTTGAATTGAATCGAATAGAAAACCAATTTGAGTTGAATTGAATAGATAAAGAAATTTGAATTGAATCGAATAGAAAACCAATTTGAATTGAATCGAATAGAAAACCAATTTGAATTGAATCGAATAGAAAACCAATTTGAATTGAATTGAATAGATAAAGAAATTTGAATTGAATCGAATAGAAAACCAATTTAAATTGAATTGAATAGAAAACGAATTTGATTTGAATAGAAAACGAATTTGAATTGAATTGAATAGAAAATGAACTCAAATTGAATTGAAATTTGAATTGAATTTAAATGAATTTTAAACTGAATCTATAAGGAAAGATTCGATTTTGATTTGAATTGGAAATAGAAGTTGAAATGTTTTTGAAACGAATTCAAAACTATTTATAAAATTCGTTTTAAATAGAAATCGACGAAATATATATTATATATATAATATAATGGCCTGAATAGAACGCGCTGCGCTGCGGTAGTTCGCGAATTTCGACCATTTATTTCGAACGAACATTACGGGAGATCCGACCGTCGGATTCTCCTAAAACCGGAACCATTGGGTTCGTATCGAAAAGAGCTTTCTAACGAATGTTAGAAATTTGAAATTTAACGGTTGGATTTGGAGATATGTCCAAATCAAATTCGAAAAAGGTCGCTGTAAATGCAGTTCGATGGCCGTTGATGGAAATCGACTGTACGAGCCTTGATAAAATTATTAAAAATAGTAATAATTTGTGTAAAATCATAAGAAATGATTTGGGAAAAATTGGGATGAAAAACTCCATACTTGAAAAGATAAAAATAGATTTTTATCGAAATGAACTAGTTTTGAACTGAAATTAAAACCGATTTATTTTTAAATAAATAAATTGGATTTGAAATGGGTTTAAATAGAATTGATTCATGGGTTTATCGTGAACTGTGTTTTAAATAACACTAGTTCTGTAACCCGATAATAAATAGAATGTGATTTGGGTTTATCGTGAACTGTGTTTTAAATGACACTAGTTCTTTAACCCAGTGAAAGGAGTTTTAATGAATCTGCAATTAAATTGAAATGGGAATTGATAATTAAAATTGTCAAATTTAGAAAGTGAGCGAGGATGGAGTATCACCAGTTTTGCTCCAAAGCGATAGTTAAATCTTTAATTAGATTTGAACGTGAAATGGTAATTAATTTTACCGATAACACCGTGGTGTTAGATATGGAGTATTACCAGTTTTGCTTCATGGGATGAATAGGTTGGGATTGGGAAATAAAATAAATAATTACTTCGGTGTGGTTCGCTAATCTCGACTAGTTTGGAAAACCATAATTTGGTTTGAAATGACATCCAAAGGAAGATTAAAGGATAAATTTTAAAGAATTTATCTTGGATAAAATTAATGGGAACCTTTCCCTAAGAATTGGAATGAGGCGTATGTTGTGTTTGTGTAACATTTGTTTTTAATATACGCGGGTTGTTCGGAAAGTCCGGGTTTATACCCATTTTGAATAACCGATTCGACGATAAGTCGAAGATGAAGACGGTGGTGGAAGACCGGAAGTCTTCACATCATTTGGATAATTACTGATGATCTTGATTGGGTTGTACACCCAAGATGAGGGAATCAGTTGGTGGTCGTCCAGACGTACTTGGAGATGGATGGATATGCGAGGAAAGTGCCTCCGGTTTCGTTCAGACCCAGAACGAACTTGAAAATGGATTGTGTGTCTGACATTGGATTTTATTCTGTGTTGATTGATTTCTGTTAAATATATATCTGTTTGGCGGCGGAGAATTTATTTTCTTGCTTAACGCCCTTCTCTGAGACGTACGAGCTTAGAGGTTATATATCGATAGATATCAATCGCATGGCATGAATTGCCTGTGTGGCATCCTGAGTTGCATGGATCAAGGCTTCTGTTGAAAAGCAATGTGTTGTGGTTGATGATCAAAGCACGGCCTAGGTGGCAGCTTTGTGTATAGCGTGGATTCGCGAGCCTCACACCTCGGTATGAGTCAAAAACGGGATACGGACCGCTGGGAGAGCACGACGTTTCTTTCTAGCTTTGGTGGTGTCAGTGACTTACCAGCCCTGACATTTATATACTTTTCACCTTTGTGGTTGTTGGAATGAGGCGCCTCGATTATAGGTCTGTAAGGACCGGGAAACGTGTGTTCAGGAATTGCCAATCCTCTAACGTAAGTGAGGACCGACCCAGCCGATCCAGGATTGCCCAGAGTGTGTAGTCCTGAGACATTTGCTAGAGTGTCTCGAACGCGGAGAGGAGCTTGCCCCTTGCCTCGACTCATGACGGAAATCCAATTTCCAATGCGTGATATTGCGGTCTTAATTGTAGAACTAGTATGGCGACATAGTAGATGGTAGCTATGCCGCCTATGATTGATATTTATGATTGAAATTGTTTTGACATTATACACTTATTATAGTATCAAATGATTTGTTTTAAACGTACCAAGCATGTTTGGCTATTATAAGGGAAAACCCTATCCTCCGGCTTGCGTTGCATTGTGTGATGGGACCTGGGTCTTATAATAGCTTCATTTTTCGAAAAAGCATTGCGTTGTTTATCTATATGCACTGGTATTCTTGGGAGTAAACCCGTTCCGTGTTATACGGCGTGGTCCCTTGAATTACTCTCTTTTAAAGTAAAGCTTTAAATAACTGTTTTAGTTCTCACACCAGTCACATGACTGACCTGGAGTTTATTGTTTTAACCTAAACTCTGGGTGCCCCTATTTTCCGCACGGGCAGCTAGTAGTTTTGGTTTTGCAGATTTATATTCACAGGATCCTGGTTTACAGCTGGAATGATATCCGGAAAGCTCTGTATCCGTATATCACCTTCAGTTGTGCTTTGTATTATTTTTCCGCTGCTATGTAATTTATTGTAATCTCTGATATTTATCGAATGTAATTTATTCAATTATACTCTGTATATTCTTGTATTCTGATGGTATTGTTGAAATAGCAATGAAACGTTCTTCCGTCTGCGTTCTGTTTTGTCTTGTCCTCACAGTAATTCGTTCTTTCTCATCTCTTCGGAGACCGGGGAAGTTCGGGTCGCTTCATAACATAACTGACATCTTTTTAATTATAACATAAATGTTCTTTTTGATTCCAACATAAATGTACTTTTTAATTCTAGCATAAATGTTCTTTTTAATTCTAACATAAATGACATTTTTGAATTATAACATAAAAGATATATTCATTTACACAATATGTCCTCTAACATAAAAGATATGTATATTGACAAAATATAATTTCTACATAATAGACATATTTATTGACAAAATATGATTTCTATGTAAATGATAAATTTATAATGAATTATGATCACTACATAAATGACATATGTACTGACATGTTTAATTAACATGACATTACCTAATAAAAGGACATTTTTATTTCATCATGACATTTTCTAACTAAATGATATTTTATTTAACATATCATGATTCTAACAAAATGTCATTTTTAATTAACATAACATGATCTAACAAAATGACATTTTTATATTAATATAACATTTCTAGCAAAAAAAAATGGTATTTTTACTTTAATGTAATGTTATTCTATCTAAATGACGTATTTTCATTTACAAAATATGAATGTTAATAAATGACATATTTTCGTTTACAAAATATAAATGTTAATAAATGGCATATTTTCATTTACTACATATGAATGTAGTAAATGACATATTTTCATTTACTAAATATGAATGGTAATAAATGACATATTTTCATGTCAACATGTTTTCATTCCAAAAGACGATCATTCTTAATACCCAACAAAAATGTGAAATTTCAGGTTAACATATTCTCATTTCAATTAATGACATTAATTAACATGATATGATTCTAACAAAATAACATCTTTAATTAACATGATATTGTCTAACCAAATGATATTTTAACCTAACATATTATTTACTAATCAAAAATGTTGTTTTAATCTACATAATTTTTTCTAATCAAAAATGTTATTTTAATCTAACATAACCTTTTCTAAATGAAATGTCATTTTTAATTAACATACATGATTCTAACAAAAATGATGACTCATTTTGCCAACAATTCTATCTTAACAAAATAAATAAAATAATAACTTCATTTTGTTAACAATTCTTTTTAATGTAACAGTTTGTGTCAAAAATGTTATTTCTTTTCTAAGGCAACATTTTATAACAAAATGTCATTTTATTCTAATGTCGCATTTTATAACAAAATGCTATTTTAATCTAATGTCACATTTATAGTTAACCTACATGACATTTAATAATTAAATGACATTTTATAATTAACATAAATGACATTTTATTATTTCCATCCCAGTTCAACATAAGTGACAATTTCAATAACATAACATTTCTATAATAAATGACAATTCTAATAACATGACATTTCTATAATAAATGACAATTCTAATACCATGACCTTTCTATAATAAATGACAATTCTAATAACATGACCTTCCTATAATAAATGACAATTCTAATAACATTACATTTCTATAATAAATGACAATTCTAATAACATGACATTTTTATAATGAATGACATGATTTTATCAGAATGATATTTTTTTTATTTTCTAATCTTTTTATTTAAACCAAGTTTCTTTTTAATGATTCAACATACAATAAAAATTGATATTTTATTGTCTAAACAAATTGTTTAAAGCATGAATATTTTTATTTTCATAAAAACAATAAAAGTATGATTTTTATTGTAAGGAAATCCTAGATCGACACAATTTGATCAAATCAATTCATCTCAAACACAAACAACCAAATCAAATTTCATACATCACACATATGAATTTTAATAGTGAACCCGTGTGAATTCCACAACGAAATCAACAATTAAATTTGATTTAAATCAGAGATCTAACCATGATTTTATCTGAATTTTCAACATGCTCTGTTTAACCTCTAATCAGTTCCATCATGTAGATCTGGTCTACACGATTCCAATGCAATCAGTTTTGTCGAATTTGGTTTCTGTTTGCACAAGATATGGATTTTTTTAAAATCTAATTACATTAATAAACAATTTGATAATATAATTAAATTCTTAATTAAATTCTTCAATTACATTTTATTTAGGATTTGTCGCTCCTTCCTTCTCCTATAGGAATCCAAAGCGAACTCGGAAACCCATTGCATTGCACAAAAAAAAGCATCACCGCTCGTCACATCGAGCCATCGTGCTCCGATCAACCAATACCACGCGGAAGCCCCAACCACCACCTCCTCACACCCGGCGTCACAACCCACTCGCACCACCCTTGCGCCGCCAAAACCCACTTCAAACGCCCCATGTTTGAGACCAGAGAATGAACAAAATATTCAACGAACCTTCATCGCCATCGTTCATCACTTAGATCTTTTATTAGCTCTTTGATTTTTGCTTTTATGGATTTAGAAATCGCTGAATGGATTAGAAGAGAAAAGAGGAGGAAGATCACTGTTTTTTAGCCATAGATAGAATACATGGCGGTTGGGTCTAGAAGATAGATTAGGGTTTTGCTTGTTTCCGAATTTAAAATAAAACAATATTTAATTTCTAATTTTGCAAATAAACCCATTAATGTATCTTTTCACATATAGTAGTTTACAAAGTAATTTAATCAGCTGACTAGGCATGATGGGACCACATTTATTATTCATTCAAATTTCAAAAGTAAAGAGAAAGGGAATAAAAGGAAAAATGAATGTTTGATTCATTTTCTATGATAGTTAAGTTATGCAACTTTTTATATTTCAAAACACATAATTAAATATCATATTTTATCAAAAGTGTGATTTCTTATGTTCCTACATTTTTATCACATAATTAAATATCATTTTTAATGTAAGAAATGAAATTAGAAAAAATAATCATATTTTGAATACAAAACTATGTTAACATTAAAAAATCATATTTTTAATATAAGAAATGAAATTAAAGAAATGATCGTATTTTGAAGACAAAAATAAGTTAACATTAAAAATATATCTTTAATGGCATAAATGAAATGAATATAAAAGGTTTCATTTTTTTATAATGTAATATAAGAAAAGAATAGATTACATTTTTTATATAATGTAGTAAAGGAATAGGAAAGTTATACATTTTATGTAATGTAAAAAGGTTTACATTTTATGTAATAAAATAGTTTACATTCTTTTATGTAATATAAAAGGGTTACATTTTTATACAATGAAAAAGATTACTTTTTTTTCGTAATATGAAAAGATTATATTTATATGTAATATAAAAAGGATTATATTAAAAGTACTTTTTTATCTTTCTTTTATTACTTTAAAAATATAATCTTTTAATTTTTTCTTTTTCACTTTCTTTTTCTTGTCGCATTTTCTATTTAAAATTTCTTAAAATAATTTTTTAAATTGGTTCTGAATTTCCGGGTTGTTACAATCTCCCGCACATAAAATCTTTTCGTCCTCGAAAATGAACGAAGCTAAAAGTTGTTTAACTAACCAATTCAATTTTCATTCTTCTAATTGGTTTCTATAATCTTATTAGTTGATTAACTTTTCAAATATATATATATATATATATAAAACTTTTATATATTTAAAAATCATATTTTCTATGATCGAATTATATATATAATCGCAAATACGTTAATTATGAACTTGTTACTCTCAACTAATTCTATGGCATTACTAACCTCATCTCTAACGAGTTTTCTCATTCTTGGATGCTACTGATCCTATCTCTAATGAACATTCTTTTATAGGATATTACTAATCCTACCTCTGATGAGTCTTTTGTTCAGTTTTAACGAGTCGTACTCCAAATATTCGAGCTAACTAAGGCTCTGATACCAACTGTAACGATACGGATTTTTCCTGGACCTAATCGACCGCAAAATCGACCAAGACCATTCAGAACCCGAATATGCTAACTTTGGGAATACAACACATCAAATCAAATAACAGAAGACTTTTATAAACATTATAATAATGTTACATCAGAGTACATCGATAAATAATAATACAGCGGAAGATTAAATTACAATAAATGTAATACAAGGCAGTGGAACAAATAACACTAACACAGCGGAAGGCTACCAATGCTCTGGACACAGCATTAAGTTTCGATCCAGAATCCTGCTCAAGGAATAAATATCTGCAAAAGAAGCTACTTAACTGCCCATGTGGAAAAGAGGGCACCCGAGTTTGCAAAGTGAAACAAACTACGGGTCAGCCATGGGACTGGTATGAGAAATCTTATTTAACTTATTTAATAATAAGGCTAATCACAAGACCACGCCGCTAATTCGGAACGGGTATACTCCATTGAATTGCCTGTGCATAAATAAAGTAAATCGTTAAACAATGCAATGCTTTTTAGAAAAATGTAACCATTATAAGAATCAAGTCCCATCAAACAATGCAACGCAAACCGGAGGATAGAGTATTACCTTATAATGGTCAAGAATGCTTGATACGATAAAACGGATTTAATATTATTATTAGTGCATATATGTTTCAAAAACATTTCAATCATAGTGTATCAATCATAGACGGCATAGCTACCATATACTATGTCGCCATACTAGTAATACAATCAAAACTGTATGGTGTTGTATTGGAAGTTGGATTTCCATCATGAACCAAAGCAAAAGATAGTCCTTACCGAATTCGAGACTCTCTAGTCTGTGCCTCAGGATACAGCCGCAACTGCACGTTGGATCTTCAGGGCCGGTCCACAAATATGTTAGTGGATTAATTATGCCTAAACAATATGTTTCCCTGCCCTATGGGGCATAAATATAGAGCCACTAGGGACTCAAAACCGAGGCGCCTTATTCCATCATCCACATAAGTAAAAATGCCCGGGCGTGTAAAACCACACCACTTCTTGCTAGAAAGAAACGTATGTCCTCCCTGCAGTCCTTACTCCTGTTTCTGGTTCATACCAGGGTGTGAGGCTCGTGAAGTATCGCTATACACAAAGCTATGCTAAATTAAAGCTGTGATTTGATCATCAACCACAAGGCTCTGCTTTGCAACAATAATCCTTGATCATTTGCACCTTAGCATGCCACATTGTCAATCCATACCATACCATTGATTTCTGCCAATATATTGCCTCTAAGCTCATATGTCTCAGAGAAGGGTGTTATGCAAGAGAATAAATTCCCCGCCACCAACAGATATATATTTAGCAGAGATCAACGAATACAACATAAAGGAATACAACATCATACATACCATCCATTTACAAGTCTGTTCTGGGTCTGAACGAAACCAGAGACACCTTATTCCTCGTCCCATATGTCCAATACGGGAGAGAGGTTCTCGCATATCAATCGATCTCCAAGTACGACTGGACGATCACCACTTATTACCTTGTCTTGGGATGCCTCCCAATCAAGACATCAGTCATCATCCAGACGATGTGAAAACCTCCGGTCTTCAACCACCATCTTCATCTTCGGCTCTTGATTGTCGTATTAATTATTCAGAATGGGTTGAACCCGGTCTTTCCAAATAACTAGCGTATTTTATAATCAATAAACAAGTGCTATAAAACACATCATACGCCTCATTCCAACTTAGAATATTCTTTTAAATAAAATATTCACATTATTAGGGAAAGGTTCCCATTAAATTTATCAAAGATAAATTCTTTTAAATTAATTCTTAAATCTTCTTTTTAAAGATTCATTAAAACAACAATTTGGTTTTAATATCAAAAATCATTACTTAATGATTATTCAATTTTAAGAAATTAATCTTGTCTTTAACTGGGTTAAAGAACTAATGTCTTTTAAAAAACATAGTTCACGATAAACCCAAAATCATCTTCCATTAAATATGGAAATTTCACAGAAATCAAATCAATATATAATCGATATAAATTTCTGTATCAGACTGATAATATAAATGGAATAACGGCCAAGCCTTTTAAATTCCATATATAGTAATGGTCTTCTTTTACAGAAGCTCATCTCGATTGTTATTACATTGAATTCTATTCAATTCCAATTTGATATATTAAATTGTAAAACTTTACTTTGGAAAATCCCCATTTAAATCTTAATAAAAGATTTATAAATTTCAAATTATATTTTCACTATTAATTGGGTTAAAGAACAAGTGTCGTTTAAAACACATTTCATAATAAACCCGATTCACATTTTATTTTATTCTAGTTTCTAAATATAATTGGAAAATTCTAATAATCTTAATTAAAAGATTTATTCTTTTCTCAACTGGGTTTAAGAACGGTGTTATTGAAGACACCATTCACGACAAACACAAAAATCCAATTTATTTAATTCCAAATAAATATTAATTAATAGGAAAACTCCACTAAATCTTGATTAAAGATTTATTCTAGTTCTTTATTAAAATAATGTTTTAAAAATATTAGATTTTGGAAATTACTACTTTTTATTCTATTCATTATAAAATGAATAAAAACGATCGATAAACCCGTTCGAGTTAAAATGGCATTTCAACTTATAATGGGCTAAATATCCAATTCATTACCACGTCCATTTATGGTTTATAATGGGCTAGACCTCCCACATTAGGCCTACAACTTGCGGATGCTGGACATGCCGGTCGGGTCCGGGCAGACTTATCCCACAAGTTGGGCTTAACCTCGTGTCATAGCCCGCTTCGTATTTGCGCACTTAGACCTCTCACATTAGGTTCAACATTAGTGGCTGCTGGATACGCTGGTCGGGTCTGGGCAGACTTCCACCACAAATGCAACCTAACCTCGTGTCAAAAGTGTAATTATAATTTTTAATTGTAATTATTTCACTGAAATATATTCATTATTTTTAAACTATTCTTTATATAAAAATGTTCTTTATTTTCAAATATTATTCTATTGAAAGTATTCTGAATCGGAATGTGACTCCATCATTTACCATATGAATTCGGTCAAATGGATTTCATACATTGCATATGTATATAACAGTAATGTTAAATAATCAATAAACCATCCATTCACATCCAGAGTGGAATTAATAATTGTGTGAGCATTAAAATAATAAATAAATAATGCTCATCACAGATTGTCAATCTATCGATTGACATACAGCTAAATATTGGGACTAGTGTATGTCAAATATCATCCCAACACCCGTATGGGGTTTTCAAACAACAACAGTTCATCTAAATAAATTATTGGTTAATAAATTTAACTAATTATAATTCAGTTTGAATTATTTTCTATTTAACCAATTTTCACTATTAAATTAAAAATAAACATTTATAATTTCAACAAGACATATAGTTTGACAAGTAATTATTTTTATTCTTGTCTAACATGGTAACATTATTATGTTAACATGACATGGTTATATGACATTTTCTAAATAAATGACATCATTATATTAATATGAAATCTCTCAATAGAATGACATTTCTAATATGACGGCATTCCTAACATGACATTATCAAATAAATGACATTTCTAACATGATGACATTTTTTTTAATATAATGACATTTCAAAATAAAAGGAGATTTCTTATATAATGACATTATCGTGGCATTCCTAATAAAATGATATCTTTTTACATAGATAGCATTTTCTAATAAACAACATTTCTATTAACATGGTATTTCTAATGAAATGGTATTTCTATTAACATGGCATGATTCTAACATAGATGATGTTTTTATTTACATGACATGATTCGAAACAAAATGATATTTCTAATTAAGTTACATTTCTAATTAAATGGCATTTTTTTCAATTCTAACATAAATGACATATTTTTAATTCTAACATAAATGTTCTTTTTGATTCCAACATAAATGTTCTTTTTAATTCTGACATAAATGTTCTTTATAATTATAACATAAATGACATTTTTGAATTCTAACATAAAAGATATATTCATTTACACAACATGTCCTCTAACATAAATGATATGTATATTGACAAAATATAATTTCTACATAATAGACATATTTATTGACAAAATATGATTTCTATGTAAATGACAAATTTATGACGAATTATGATCACTGCATAAATGACATATGTACTGACATTTTTAATTAACATGACATTACCTAATAAAAGGACATTTCATCATGACATTTTCTAACTAAATGATATTTTATTTAACATATCATGATTCTAACAAAATGTAATTTTTAATTAACATAACATGATCTAACAAAATGACAATTTTATATTAATATAACATTTCTAGCAAAAAAAATGTCATTTTTACTTTAATGTAATGTTATTCTATCTAAATGATGTACTTTCATTTACAAAATATGAATGTTAATAAATGACATATTTTCATTTACAAATATAAATGTTAATAAATTGCATATTTTCATTTACTACATATGAATGTAGTAAATGACATATTTTCATTTACTAAATATGGATGGTGATAAATGACATATTTTCAGGTCAACATGTTTTCAATCCAAAAGATGATCATTCTTAATACCCAATAAAAATGTGAAATTTCATATTAACATATTCTCATTTCAATTAATGACATTAATTAGCATGAAATGATTATAACAAAATAATATCTTTAATTAACATGATATTATCTAATCAAATGTTATTTTAACCTAACATAATATTTTCTAATCAAAAATGTTATTTTAATCTACATAATTTTTTCTAATCAAAAATGTTATTTTAATCTAACATAACCTTTTCTAAATGAAATGTCATTTTTAGTTAACATACATGATTCTAACAAAAATGATGACTCATTTTGCTAACAATTCTATCTTAATAAAATAAATAAAATAATAACTTCATTTTGTTAACATTTCTTTCCAATGTAATAGTTTATATCAAAAATGTTATTTCTTTTCTAAGGCAACATTTTATAACAAAATGTCATTTTTTCTAATGTCACTTTTTACAACAAAATGCTATTTTAATCTAATGTCACAGTCATAGTTAACCTGCTTGACATTTAATAATTAACATAAATGACATTTTATAATTAACATAAATGACATTTTATTATGTCCATCCCAATTCAACATAAGTGGTAATTTCAATAACATGACATTTCTATAATAAATGACAATTCTAATAACATGACATTTCTATAATAAATGACAATTCTAATACCATGACCTTTCTATAATAAATGACAATTCTAAAAACATGACCTTTCTATAGTAAATGACAATTCTAATAACATGACATTTCTATAATAAATGACAATTCTAATAACATGACATTTTTATAATGAATGACACGATTTTTTCAAAATGATTTTTTTTTATTTTCTAATCTTTTTATTCAAACCAAGTTTCTTTTTAATGATTCAACATACAATAAAAATTGATATTTTATTGTCTAAACAAATTGTTTAAAGCATGAATATTTTTATTTTCATAAAAACAATAAAAGTATGATTTTTATTGTAAGGAAATCCTAGATCTGCACAATTTGATCAAATCAATTCATCTCAAACACAAATAAACAAATCAAATTTCATACATCACACATATGAATTTTAATAGTGAATACATGTGGATTCCACAACAAAATCAACAATTAAATTTGATTTAAATCAGAGATCTCACCATAATTTTATCTGAATTTTCAATATGCTCTGTTTAACCTCTAATCAGTTCTATCACGTAGATCTGGTCCATACGATTCCAACGCAATCAGTTTTTTCGGATTTGGTTTCTGTTTGCACAAGATATGGAATTTTTTTAAAATCTAATTACATTAATAAACAATTTGATAATATAATTAAATTCTTCAATTACATTTTCTTTTGGATTTGTCGCTCCTTCCTTCTCCTACTGGAATCCAAAGTGAACCCAGAAACCCATAGCATCGCACAAAAAAAAGCATCACCGCTCGTCACATCGGGCCATCGTGCTCCGATCAACCAATACCACGCGGAAGCCCTAACCACCAGCTCCTCACGCCCGGCGTCACAACCCACTCGCACCACCCTTGCGCCGCCAAAACCCACTTTGAACGCCCCATGTTTGAGACCAGAGAATGAACAAAATATTCAACGAACCTTCATCGCCACTGTTCATCACTTAGATATTTTATTAGCTCTTTGATTTTTGCTTTTATGGATTTAGAAATCGCTGAGTGGATTAGAAGAGAAAAGAGGAGGAAGATCACTGTTTTTCAGCCATAGATAGAAGACATGGTGGCTGGCTCTAGAAGATAGATTATGGTTTTGTTTGTTTGCGAATTTATAATAAAATAATATTTAATTTCTAATTTTGCAAATAAACTCATTAATGTGTCTTTTCACATATAGTAGTTTATAAAGTAATTTAATCAGTTGACTAGGCATGATGGGACCACACTTATTATTCATTCAAATTTCAAAAGTAAAGAGAAAGGGAATAAAAGGAAAAATGAATGTTTGATTCATTTTCTCTGATTGTTAAGTTATGCAACTTTTTATATTTCCAAACACATTATTAAATATCATAGTTCATTAAAAGTGATATTTCTTATGTTCCTACATTTTTATCACATAATTAAATATCATTTTTAATGTAAGAAATGAAATTAGGAAAAAAATCATATTTTGAAGACAAAACTATGTTAACATTAAAAATCATATTTTTAATGTAAGAAATGAAATTAAAGAAATGATCATATTTTGAAGACAAAAATAAGTTAACATTAAAAATCATATCTTTAATGGCATGAATGAAATGAATATAAAAGGATTCATTTTTTTATAATGTAATATAAGAAAAGAATAGATTACATTTTTTATATAGTATATATGTAATAAAATAGTTTACATTCTTTTATGTAATATAAAAGGGTTACATTTTTATACAATGAAAAAGATTACTTTTTTTGTAATATGAAAAGACTATATTTATATGCAGTATAAAAAGGATTATATTAAAAGTACATTTTTTTATCTTTCTTTTATTACATTAAAAATGTAATCTTAAAAAAAATTTCTTTTTCTCCTCTTTTTTTTGACGCGTTTTCTATTTAAATTTTCTTAAAATAAATTTTAAATTGGTTATGAATTTCCGGGTTGTTACATATATAATTTGGATGTCATGAGTGCTTTGCCCTGATTGAATGGGTGTTCTCGTGTCCATGGATAAGTGGTTGAAATGTTGCTGTAAAGGCTATCACTGTCCGATGTAGGGAAGATAAGCTTGAGTTCTTCTCTGGTGGTGTGGGTATATAAGTATGTTTATCTATCCCTTCTCATATACTTTATTTTTGATGTTTTTTAGTTGTTTTATCGCTCACTAAGACTGTTGTCTGACTCAAGAATTTATATTTACCTCTTATTACCTTGGGCAGTTCATCCGGTTGTGAATGGGCAGACTAGGTAGCAGGTGACAGGTGATCGCTTAGTGAGGACGATGTTGAAGTTCGAAGGCGAGCTAGAGGCTTGCGTACCAATTTATCTAGTATTTCTGTTTGCGCTGTTTAAGTTGCTCTATGAGTGTTGTAGTGAGGCCTTATGTACAAACTTTGATATTTCCTATGATGTTTGGATAATCTTTCAGGATATTGTGAAAGTTTCAAAAGTTTGTTATGCGATGCTTCACAATTAATACCTGTTGTATATATTCTATTATATTTTATTCTTGCACTCTGAGATTTACGACAGTTTCCGATGTTGTTTACCGACTTTGATGATCGTCCATATGTTTCCTGGCACACTTTTAGTGCATTATTCTTCTTGTTTAAAGCAATGGTTATGGGCGGTCGTCACAATTGGTATTAGAGCTTTGGTTATCTATTTTAGCCAAAGTTCTATGACGTAATCATGTATGAGAGACATACTTGTAGATTTTAGTTGGATGCTTATTATATATATAAGCATATATAGTAGTATCGTTTGTTCTTTTTTAGCTGTTTTTCTTGAAGGTGGCAAATTATTCTAAATTGCAGATTTAGAATGAGTAGATGAACAACAAGGCATGCTGGTAGGGGAGCTAATACTAGTGGGGGAAATCGCGGTAAACCAGACTACCCTACCATGTTTGAAGCCATGATGGAGGCATTCATGCGAAGGGTGCCCGTTTCAGTGGCAACTACGGTAGACGTAGGAGTTCAGTTGCCTAGGGTTGTGGATTTTGCGAAGCTATGCAAAGATTATACATCTCTAGGAGGAAAACCATTCAAATTATCTGAGCCAGGTGAAGAGGTTTAGAGGTAGATGGATTCTTATGCCCGTATTTTTGGAAACTTGGGATTGGAAGATGAAACTAAGAGAAATCCTGCATCGAGGCAGCTGCAAGGCAGGGCCATAGAATGGTGGAATTCAGTTACACTTGAGATTCCAAAGGAAGAGATTTTATGGGACCAATTCCAAGCTAAGTTTGAAGCAAAGTTTATCTCCACTGCTCAGAAGTCATCCTTGTTCAAGAAGTTCGTAGAGCTGAAACAAAATAATCGTTCTGTGCTTGACTATGTTTTTGACTTCGAGGCCTTATCCAGATATGCTTGTTCATACATTGACACACCCTATCAGAAGAACGAGAAGTTTGTTTTAGGTCTGGAGACCTACATAGGAAGACCATTGGTGGAACATCTTGATGATTCATTCGAGAAGATTGTGGAAAAAGTTGTTTGCTATGAAAGCTTGTTTCCTAAGGAAGCGAATGTTGTCGCTGCAACTAAGGAAGTTCAGAAACCACAACACGGGGGTAATAATAAGAAGAGGAAGAAGCAACAACAGAAAGGAAAGGATGACCAGAAGAAGCCTAAGAGTGAGGTAGTTTTCTTTAACTGCCAACAGAAGTGTCATTACTCGAATGAGTGCAAGAATCCGAAAGCTAAGAAGAAGTGCTTCAAGTGTGGAAAGCCTGGGCATGAGAAGAAAGACTGCCCAGAGTCAGCTAAGGGCAAGAAGGTTGTTGAGGCATATGCTTTGGAAGCCATGCCAACTTCTTCAAGAGATCCTACCGCGGAGGAGAAGGGAAAAGGTGTCATCATCCAAGGTACTCTTTCTGTCCGAGGTGTTTCAGTTCGAGTTTTGTTTGATACGGGAGCATCACGTTCATTCATTCGTAATGAGCTTGTGTGCTGCTTGGGTTTGGATCCCGAGATTTGTCAGACCTTTCGTAGTGACTAACCCAGTTGGGGCTTCGTCAAATCTATGCATGATATGACATAGCCTAGTGTTGTCGAGTCATGGTTGCTCTTTTGTGTGTGATTGCTTTGTCCTTAACTTCGTTGGGTTTAGGACCATCTTGGGCATGGACTGGCTCAAGAGGTATGCGACAATAGTGAATTGCGAGAAGCTAGAGGTGAGAGTCGGGGATACGAAAGGGAAAAAAGTGTTGATTAGATGTAAGCATGAAAAGGATGTCTTCGTGAGCTATCTATATTCACTTGGAATTCCACAGGAAGACTTGTTATCTGTGCTAAGCGCTAATGAATATGAAGATGTTTTTTATGAGGTTAAAGGGTTGTCGCCTCATTGTGAGATCGAGTTTAGGATCGATTTGATTGAGGGTGATAGACCAATCGTTATGCCTCTTAGGCGGATGACGCCTAAGGAACAATGAGAGTTGGAGGCACAGGTTTGTGAGCTTTGGGAAAAGGGTTCATTCGGAGGAGCGTATCCGAATGGGGTGCACCTATCGTGTTTGCAAAAAAGCCAGATGGCTCGTTATATTGTATGTGGACTATCATGAGCTGAACAAGGAGAGCAAGAAGAACAAGTATCCGTTGCTAATGACCGATGACTTGTTCGATCAGCTTCACGAAACCAAAGTGTTTTCTCAAATGGATTTGACAACGGGATTTCACCAGTTAAGGGTGGCTAAGGATAGTGTGCAAAATACTGCTTTTAGGACACCATCCGGTTTCTTTGAATGGTTGGTAATGTCATTCGGGTTGACTAACGCGCCATCATACTTTGTGGATCTTATGAATAAAGTTTTCAGAGATCGGTTGAACAAGTTCGTGCTTGTGTTCGTGGATGACATTCTGGTTTACTCTCAGAATAAGGAAGAGCACAAGATGCACTTGAGAGTTGTGTTGGAAATCTTGCGAAAGCATCAGCCAAAGGCTAAGTTTTCGAAGTGTCACTTCTGGAAGAAGGAAGTGAGGTTCTTAGGTCATGTTGTTTATGGAAATGGGATAGCGGTTGACCCTGGTAAAGTTGCAGCAATCCAGAACTGGGATAGACCTAAGAATGCGACGAATGTTCGAAGCTTGGGTTGGTAGAATATTATCGACGGTTTATCAAGGATTTCTCAAAGATAGTTGCAGCATTGACATGGTTGACAAAGAAGAACCAAGTGTTCACATGGGACAACAAAGTGTAAATCAAGCGTTCAAGATCCTGAAGGAGAGACTAACGAGTGCTCCTATGTTGATCATTCCAAGTGGGAATGAAGAGATGGTGGTATACATCGATGCGTGTAGCACTGGGCTTAGAGCAGTGCTAATGTAGAAGGATAAGGTTGTGGCCTACGCTAGTCAACAGCTGAAGCCGCATGAGAGAAATTACCTAACCCATGATTTGTGGTTGGCGGCAATTGTGTTTGCTCTGAAGATGTGGATACATTACCTATTGGGAGTTCGATTCGAGTTGTTCATGGATCACAAGTCATTGAAGTATCTTTTCTCCCAAAAGGATTTGAATCTTCAGTAGCAACGATGGTTAGAGTTTCTGGCGTTATATGATTTTGGTATAGCCTGTACACTTGGAAAAGGCAACGCAGTGGCAAAAATGTGAGTTGAAGACAAGCAAGTTTGGGAGCGATGTTTTCATAATGGAAGAGCCTCGAGTACTTAGGGGGAATTGATTTCAGGCCAAGATGTGAGTCAGAACCTGAAATATTGGCAAGCTTATCGATAAGATCTACTCTCATCGAAAGGATTGGCGAGAGCCAAAAGCAATATGCAAAGCTTGTCGAGTTTATCCAGAAATTGGAACCACAAGATAAAGAGTTCGAAGTCGATCGAGAAGGTTGGCTTCGAAAGAAGGGGCGATTAGTTGTTCCTGATATCGACGGATTGAGACATGAGGTTCTGAGAGAATGCCATCACTAAAATTGACAATTCATCCTGGTGGTAGTAATACGTACCAGGAAATGAAGCGAGTCTACTACTAGGAGGGGATGAAGCGGGATATTGGAAAGTTCATTTCCAAGTGTATGAACTATCAGTTGGTGAAAGCTGAACAGAAGAAACCGAGTGGGTTGCTTCAACCATTGGAAGTTCCTACGTGGAAATGGGAGAATATATCGATGGACTACCTAGAACTAGGACAGGAAATGAAGGGATTTGGGTCATCGTGGATCGCTTGACCAAAAGTGCAAGGTTCATTCCTGTCAAATCAACTAGGACGGAATCAAAGTTAGCTGAACTTTATGTGAAATAGATAGTTCGATTCCATGGCATCCCAAAGAGTATAGTGAGTGACCGAGATCCATTGTCTACAAGTGGATTTTGGAAAAGTTTGCAAGAAGCTTTAGGAACCGAGTTATGTTTGAGTATGGCTTATCATCCCCAAACTGATGGTCAGACCGAGAGAGTCAATCGAGTTTCGGAAGATCACCTTAGGGCTTGTGTGTTAGACTTCGAAGGATCGTGGGAAGACCATCTACATTTAGTTTAGTTTGCATATAACAACAGCTACCAGACGAGCATTGGGATGGCACCATACGAGGCGTTATATGGAAGCCGTGCAATTCTCCATATTATTAGTTAGAGATTGGAGATAAGTTGATAGTTGGGCCTAAGATGATTAGAGAGACCTCAGATTGTATCGGTATCATTCGGCAACGAATGAAGGCAACTCAAGATCGTCAGAAGAGTTATGCTGATAAGCGTCGAAAGGATTTGGAATTCCACGTGGGCGACATGGTTTTCATGAGGATTTTGCCTTTAACGCATGTGATTCGATTCAGAAATAAAGGAAAGTTGGCTCCTAGGTTCGTTGGACCATTTCTGATAGTCGAGCGAATAGGAAAGCTCGCATATAAGTTGGAGTTACCTGAGAAGATGTTGAGTGTGCATAATGTTTTCCATGTGCCGTTTCTTTGGAAGTTCGTGTATGATTCAAATGTGGTGCTATCTCTAGAGCAGTACGAAGATCTAGAAGTAGAAACCGCATTTGCAAAACCTCGTAAGCCGCTTCGTGTTGTGGGAAATGACATGAAACAATTTAGGAGGAAGACGGTTAAGCTAATCAAGGTACAATGGAGTGAAGACGGCGACGATTGTACGTGGAAGACGGAAGAGAGCATAATGGCCACTCATCCAGAACTCTTCGTCGGCAGGACCCTTTGATATCATATCATCGTTATATCGTTGTATCTTGTTGTTGTTTGATAGAATCCCGCGTGCTAGGATAAGGCTATGAATGCATGGCTTGATGGTTGCTAGTTTGGATGATAGAATTGGCTTCTCATGGATGATAGGAATGCAGAATTATTGTGGTTGCTTGCGTTTTCTTGGAATTTCGGGGGCGAAATTCATAACGGGGGAGAATGTAACAGCCCGCATTTTACGTATCGAAAGATCGTAAAATGTTTATTTTATTCCCAGAGGGTTTGATCATTCTCATATTTTAATATGTTGCTTATGGGGATGTGAGACATGTCCATAATTTTTACCAATTTTGTTTATGACCATTTTGCCCTTGTTAGTCTTGTACAGGGCATAACTTTTGACTCAGGTCGAATCAGGTGATGAGACTTATGCCATTGGAAAGGAAACGATGATTGTCTTTTCGTAGAGTGGTTACATTAAAGATTTGGCTCAGTGGTTTGAGAGGAATCGCCATTTTAAGGTTTAACAGCTGACTGTTCAGGTTTTTAAGCCATAATGGGCTGATTTGGAATGGCCCATTAGTGGGCTAGTGAAAGGGTATAAATAGGGAGTGGGAGGTATGAGAAATGGTTTAGTTTCTCTATTCTCTCATTTGGTAGCCTATGCTTCTCTGTCCTCTAACACCTTTCCACCATTAAAAATCAAATCTAAAGGAAGGAAATCGAAGATCTACACCATTGGAGGCTAGATCTACATCATTTGAAGTGAGAATTCATCAGATCAATGGGTTTGGTTCGAAGTTCTTGTTGTCCGGAATCTTATAGCATTGATTTTAGCTTGTTTGGGAGAATCGGTGAGTGATTTACATCTCTCACGTGGATTCAATGATGTATATGAATGTTTGATCATGTTTTTCATCAAATTCAAGTGTTTTACCACGGATCTATACCTTGATAGGTCCATTTTCATATGAAACACCCTATAACCTAAGTTAGCATGTTTAAACTGGTAGTTCTTATGCCATTTTTACATGTTTATGCAAGTTAGATTCGCGATTTAAATATATGTTCATTTATCATGATTTTTGGTGAATTTGCATAATTTGATGATTATTGTCATTTTCATGATGTTAGTGGTTCCATAACATGATTATGATCGTAATGGGTCGATCACACAGGGTTATTTCTGAAAAATTACATTTTTCGTGTACGACCTAGATTTGAAGAAAAGAGTTTGGAAAAAAAATCGGGGGCAACCCCATGAAACCTAGCCGCAGTGCAGTGATGTAATTCAGCTCAGTGAGGGTGTGACTTCGAAGTAAATTCAAGTAGGAAGGTTCGAAGTTTTGATAGGTGTTCATTAATTGGTGTAGAACAACGAATGTAGTGACAACTCAAAGGTCGTGAGTTGGTGAATAATGGTTGCTCGAGGAGGTTGCTTGAGCTATGAAAAGTCATCGGGTTGGACGACTAGAGATGCGAAGGCCGAGAGATTATCGTTGTCATAAGTTCTAGCAGGCTCAAAGCAGGGGTATGATAGGGACACCTAAAAATCCGATTGTAGGTCGAGTACCCTAGGTATCGTTGAAAGGCCTAGTTGTCAAGGTTGGACATGCATACGTATCATTGAAAGGCGTACGGAGTTTGTGCTAGAACCGGGGTTACCATTAGCCCTTGACGTAGGGCAAGGTTGGCTGTCATACGATTAATGATGGTTTTGAAGCAGGATTAGCGGTGATAGCCAGAGCCAGTCATGGATGCTTCATTGTTCAGTTGCTCTGTTTGTACCGTCTCATGTAGATTGTCCAATATCGAAGGAGATGTTTCTTGGGTGCTTGCCTAATATTGATTTAAGCCATTGGGGCTTGTGCTTAAGGTATCTTGAATTCGACTAGGATAGTTTACATGAGATATATAATTTGGATGTCATGAGTGCTTTGCCATGATTGAATGAGTGTTTTGGTTTCCGTGGATATGTGGTTGATATGTTGTTATAAAGGTTATCACTGTCCGATGTAGGGGAGATAAGGTTGAGTTCTTCTCTGGTGTTGTGGGTAGATTAGTATATTTATCTATCCCTTCTGATCTATTTTATTGTTGATGTTTGTTAGCTGTTTTATCACTCAATAAGGCCGTTGTCTGACTTAAGGTTTTATATTTCCCTCTTATTACCTTGGGTTGTTCATCCGGTTATGGATGGGCAGACTAGGTAGTAGGTGACACGTGATCGCTTAGTGAGGATGATGTTGCAGTTTGAAGGCGAGCTAGAGGCTTACGTACCTGTTTTATTACTATCTAGTATTTCTATTTCCACTATTTGGGTTGCTCTATGAGTGTAATGAGGCCTTATGAACAAACTTTGATATTTCCTATGATGTTGGGATAATCTTTCATGATGTTGTGAAAGTTTCAAAAGTTTGTTATGTGATGCTTCACTATTAATACCTGTTGTATATATTCTATTATATTTTTTCCTTACGCTGTGAGATTTATGACAGGTTCTGATGTTGTTTACCTACTCTGATGATCGTCCATAAGCTGCCTGGCACACCTTTTAGCGCATTATTCCTCTTGTTTAAAGCTGGGGCTATGGGCGATCGTCACAATTGCGTAAGGTTTAAAACACTTACGGCCAATGATCCATCTCCTCCAAATACTAGACGACATAGAATGAAGAAAAAATCGTGTTTAAAGCAACTGAGCTTATTCCACACCCCCAGGATGATGCAGCTATTGGCATGTGCCTCTAAGTAGACAAGGGAAGGAGAGGTGCTTCTTTTCTTAATGGAATAAAGGAACCAGGTAACTTCCCTAGTCGTCTCTATGCTCAACACTCTATGAATAAGATGTATGTGCCAAGAAGAAAGGCGTACGCTTTCTGATGAAGTTACGTTAACGCTAGACGAAAGAAGTGCAGAATATCACGAATATATGGGCATGATGGGGTTATGCACCCAACAGAGAACATATGCATGTTCCAAGCGGTATAGCCCTGTGGGGGGTGTGTGTGCTCTATCATCCTTTCCGGGGACCAAAACACCATCTCAAAATATTCCGTACTTCACACAGATCCGCTTCAGCAAAGCTTCATCGACTTGCGAAACAATTAAATCCGACAGTTTTTGTAGAATAATGTCATCCTCAATCATGTCCGGTGCCACAAGAACATCTTTTTGTTCGCCACCAACATCCTCTTCTCCTTGCAATCCCACTTCTGTGAGTTTTGCCTCTCTCTGGATGACTATCTCATCTACATTCTTAGCCGAATGTTGCAATCCTTCCGGTTTCTCCTCCTAGTCATGCATGTCATGAGGGATCGTTTGTTGGGAAGGGCAAAAAGCCTAGGAAGTCTCAAGGTTGTTCTTGTTGGGTTGGAATCGTATGAGGATTCGGTAGAACTCGGTGATGGATCAGCAGTTCTGGACGCCAAGCCTTGAAGTCATATGAAGGCTCTTTATGCCATTGCAAATTATGCTCTTAAGATAGTTAAGTTAGTTACCACACGAAAACATACACCCCCTCTGTTGGAGTAAACTAACGTGAAACTTGCAGTGTTGTGCGCGATGATGCAATTACAAAGAAAAAGTTCAGGACGCAGTGACGGTTTCCGATTTCATAGCTTAAACCATCATCCTCTCCCCCAATGAGGTAGCAGATTCACGTCAAGTCGCTATTACGTCATGATCGGGCCGATATTCGAATCATGAAGTTGATGGTCCAGTCATGTGTACGTAGTCCGAGATTATGCTCCAATCCTATGTGCATGTCCGAATTGCTATCTTTAATTGGTTCACTTGCTAAACATTAAAGCATTAAACATTGAATCTTTCCATCTCGATCCTACTCGATCGCATGACGTCGTGAAAAGATTCGAATTCATAAACTCAAGCTTCGAAGTCGAAAATTTTCTGGCTACGAATGAAAATTTATCATCCCCCTAGCTTAGAGAAATTTTTGTCCCCTAAAACCCAAAGTTAGGAAGTATCAAGTGTTTAGGGATACGAAAATTAATTTCGTATCCCATAGCGCATTAGTTTCTGCGAGTTCTCTTCCCATCTCATCTCCTTTCATCGACCCACCTTTTTCCTCCTTTTTCATATCTTGGCACTCTCCTAAGGGTACAAAATTCCTCCTCCTAAGGTTGTTTTTTTACCAAGTCTATAGGGATACAAAATTCCATTTCGTATCCCCATGACTTAGCGAAAAAGTCGCTATCCCTTGGGGATACGAAATGGCATCTCATATCCCACCACTCATGCATATTCATTAGACTATCCTTTCCCCTTCTAGAAAACTCTGCATCACTCCTCTTCCTCCAACATGACTGGCCAACCACTGAAGCCACGCATTTACCAATCAGCCTTGTCCATATTTCCGTCCATCCCTAAAACATGATGCGAAGCTTAAGTCGAACTCAACACAAAATCAACCCACCTATTTCGAGAAAGGGTTCAATTGATATGCTGGGGGTGTTTGAAGGTTTGGTGAATGGAGATGATGACAATGTGTGTCTTTGACAAAGAGTTCGAGGTAATTCATGATTTTAAATGATTCACAAGTTCACGAGTATGAAATAGCAAGAAGAAGGCAAGCGTAGGCAATAGTGTCCATAGGGGTGGGACGCGCTAGCTAGCAAGCGTTTTTCAGGCTCCGCTAGCTAGCGTACTCTTCTGCTCTGCTATCAATGAAACCGAAAGAAAAACATGTGCCATTTCATAGATGAAAGTTCGAATCCCCGTATTTATAGGGGGAAGTGGGAAAATTCGAGAAATTTACGATTTTTATCTAATTGTTCTAGGATCGGTACTGATCCCAATAAAAAAGGAGAAGAGAAAGGAAAGGTGGAACATTAGTTCAACAAGCTTTGGGATCGGTGAAACATTCAAAACTCGGGACTATGGCGACGATCATGCATACGCGTTTTTGAAACATTGACTGTCAAAACCGGCTCGACTCGCTAATCAATCATCTACTCGTGAACCTAAACATTCTAGAGTACATGTCAAACGATCAAGTTTCTATTTCGATAACATTTTTGAAAATTAACTTGCACAGTCCCACGTCCAAAACATAACATTCTGATTATGTTCTATTATGAACTTCGATCGTATTGTGCAAAACTTCAAGCAAACGTATGAGTGCATACATGACACTGTGCCGACAATGACTCGTTTACATTCCAACATAAGAAGGACTCAAAGATTGGAATTAATTTCTTGAATTGATCAGACAGGTTCCAATCTGAGCGGCGTAGCTCAAAGCAACTAAAATTCTCAACAATGTTGAAACCGCGTATTTGTAGCAACGAGCTTCGACAAAGCGTCATTATTGCTCAGAAGCAATGTACTCACGAGAATGCACAACTCAAAAGAAAGGTCGCGAACTATCTCTAGACATAACATGGAGATTCTTTCGACTTCCTGAAATGCTTGTCTCAACTCAAAGCACGACATGCTACCACAAGACGAACTTTGGAGGGCAAGTGTTACCCAGCTTTTTTTCTCGACTACCAAAAGCAGTGCATGCCCTCAAGACTTGGCCCATCGCATAGTTAAACGACCCAAAAGTGTCACCAAAACAACCAAGAATCAAGCCTATATGTAGTCATTCAAGTATAATCATCACCGTTCATCGAAACTGCTTAATAATGACCAAATACTCAGGGATTGGTAGTACTACCTTCCACATTTAATATTCCCAAGCTTCTGACGAATTTCATATCCGGAAGTTGTATTCCATATATCGTATCCCGAAGCATCTGAGGGGGTCTCATGTCCTAGCCTCTTCCTCCAAAAATCATATCCTAACTCCCCTTCACTTTTGTATCCCGGTTTCCACTTCACTATCCTAAATTTGTATCCCTGAGTTCGAATCCCAAATACATACTCCAAAATCCATCCAAATAGCAGGGCCGGTGAAGCGCTAGCCTTTTTTATATCATGGATATGAAGACGAAAAGCAAAAGGAACAAGAGCTTCAGAGAGGGAAAAATATAAGCTAAGTACTTCGGGATACGTATTGATCCCAAAGTATGAAAAATATAGGCACGTGCCCACGTGTCCTACTTCCTACCTTCTCCCTCTCTTATGAATACTCTACTTCAGTTTCGAGAAACGGGGTTAGATTTTTTTCTCTCTTGACACTATTGGAAGAAGATATTGAATTGTGCACCCTATAGCCCATCCTTGCACTTCAGGAAGAAGAAGTTTGCCTCCTTCTTGAAGACTTGGAATTTTGGACTTCCATGGGCAACTCGGGAAGAAGAAGTTAGGCTTCATTTAAACCTAATTGAACATATTTTACCCCATTTCTATTGTAAACAACAAGGACTATTGTTCCTACCATTGTACGTTGACTAAGAAGTAAGTAAAAAGGAGAAAAACCTTCAAAGTGGACGTAGGTTCTCACGAATCGAACCACTATAAATACTGTGTTGATTTATTTTCCCGCATATTTTCTGTACTGGCGTTTCGTTTCATTGTCTTAAAACTCGTTCGGTGTTGTACCAAATTTTGCACATCAACGATAACATAAGCTCAAATTATCTTAATGTGTACTAACAGATTACTGAGTTATCTAACTTCTTATCATCTTGATGGTGATGAAAAATATTATTAGAGTTATTCCAAACATCATATATATATATAAGAAGAGATAAAATACAAACAATGATAGATAAAAAAATTCTAGACAATTAATTCCACGTAATGTTAGTGGAGTAGTCTCTTAAAATTGAGAAAAAAAATCTCAATCTCCAAAAACTCTCAAACAATAACATTTCACGTATTAAAATGACTCATACACAAGTCTAATTTATATGGAAATCAAAAGTAATCTTAGTTGTTGAATCTAAATATACAAATATCTACGATTGAAATGTAAAAAACACTAAAAGGACAGATAATGTTTGAGATGTCAGCTATTTACATAAGTTTAGCAATATATATCTTAATGTAATCGGGTTTACATATCATCACCTGTACCCGCTTTTATGTTGTATTGTTAGGGCTGGTTAATAAGTTAGCCCACAAGCAAACCGTATTGGTGTATAAATAGCTGGTAGCTAGCATCTCATTTATTGTAACAATAATTACTGAAAGCAATAAAGCATTCCATCTTCATTTAATCTCTTTATCGAAATTATCTTCTTTTCTAATTCCAACTCAGCATAAAATCTTTTACGGCATCAGAGTCACTTAACAGCATTTCAACAAAAGAAAGATTTGTTTTGATGACAAACTCATCAGAAAAACTTCAACACTTGTGTTTTCTCTCATCCGAGAAGGGAATTGAATCTTGTCATTTGAGAGAAGATCAGACAAATAAAATTTTTCTTTACTAAAATAGATAGTTTGTTACATTAATAACAATCCTCATTGGATCATTGAGAAGTTTATCAGAAAATTTATCAAAAGCATTTAGAATTCAGGAAGACATCATAAAAAAATAAGAAAAGCTCCATTTAAGAAAACCCATCAAAAAATCCATCATCATTTAAAGTTTTCAAGTGGCTGATTCAGTGCCTTCTCCGTCGTTCTTTAAATAAACTTGCATATAACATACTATGTAGAAAATTATTTTGGACCGCGCAAGGCCGGGATTGAACTTTGATCATTTTCTCCATCATTCATGTCCACTCATCAATTTCGATAATCTTTCTTTGCTACTGTTCGGTTTTTTTCCCTCAGTTTTCCCTTAAAAGCCACTGCTGAATTAAAGAATCACAAGTAAAGAAAATATTCTAGTGACCACCAGAGGAAACAGACCCTCAATCACATGTTATTCTGCCACAGAAGGCCACTTAATCAAAACTATGATCAGTCAATAGAGTCAACTAATGATAGTTTACATGGAAAAAGAAAACGGCCAAATTTGGACCCCAAGTTAAGACTATCATTCAGAGGTATGGACTTGAAGAGTTCATTCTTGGAACTTTGCTTATACCTCCTAAATATATTCTTGATCAAGAAAAAAAAAACTATCAACAACAGGCATGATAGACTCATAAACTCATGGTTAATATCATTAATAAGCATAAATCTATTATCTTATATAATAGGGTGCAAGACCGCAAATCAAATTTAGATGACAGTTGAAAAAGAGTTTAAATACACAACCTACAGCAAATGTTCTTAGTAATAGAAGATAGCTACAAAAATGCATAAAGACATTGTTAGCATGAAGGACCATATCTCAAAAGTCAAAATTTTATGTGATTTGCTACAAGCTACTATACAGCAATTTTCTAAATCCTAACAAATCTTATCAATTGCAAAAGGTATAGACAATGATTATGAAGTCGTGGTGGCTTTCATAACAACTAACAAGATTCTCCAAAAATAGATGATGTACACTCGATATTGTTGGTAGATGAAGAAAGATTGCACACTAAAATAAAATAAGAATTTGAATATCCCATCAATTTATCACACTAAATTTTAGAAATAAATGACAAGGAAGTAACAACAGAACAAATAATCAATCATAAAGATGGGGCAACTTCAACAGAGCCAAACAAAGAGGAAGATGAAATAGTTTAAATAGGACAAAATATTAATTATGTGAGAAAATTGGACACAAAATTACAGTATTTATGCTTGCCTGTTATTTTATAGTTTCTGCACTATTTTTGGTTTATGCCTATAATACGCTTAGATCGGTAAATGTTAGTATATTGACGATAGATTTATTACTTTTATTTTGCATGTGAAAAAAGAATTAAATAACAATTATGCAAACATGGATTAAACATATGAGACTAAATTTATATAAAAGTGTAAATAAAATACAGATTTGTAAGTGAAATGATATTAGAATGAAATATGCAAATTACTGTAAATTTGCAACTAGAACTGTGACATGGCTTGTAATTGAAAAATAAAACTGAATATATTTGCAAGAATAATAATATGATAAATTATATAAACACAGAAAGAAATCATAATGGATATGATTGGGCTTATTTCTAAAATATAATTATAACATGAGGGTTATGGTTGAAAGAAATGATGAAAAGGCTTATTATTAATATAAACTTAAATCCGAAGCTAAGTTTAATAAGAATGTACTGGTTATGGTCCGTTCCAGCAACACAAGGCTGATCTGGAAAAATATATGACATAAGTTATTAAGCATATACTAGTTATGGTCCATTCTAGTAGCACTGGGCCAATTTTGGAAAATAAGTGACAAATGAAGAAGATCCAGATCAGGGGGATCTGGGCTGAGATGCAAATTAGAATAATTGTTGCTAGGATTCGTACAAGCTGCGTTCCTTTTTTGGTTTATCACGATGGTCTCGCAATCAGTAGTGGTGGTGGCTAGGCAGGCTTTTGCTTATTTATGTAAATAAGGGGTCAACATTGACAGAGTCATGGAGGGTGTGTTTCAGTGGTGCAATGAGCATACATGTGCATCGACAAGGGAAGATAAATCACTTTTGCGTCCAACAATGATTAGTTATGTCATTACTGATGGACCGGGTCAGATAAATCCCAAGATTCATAATGACATAAGTTACCATGCGAGATGGTAGACTAGTACGTTAAAGTCGATCGATGAGTAGTATTAAGAAATTATACTAGTCATGTTTATTAGATTCAATAATCAAGAAAGTGCAAACAATCGAACAAATCTCTGTTTGTATAGTCCACGTATGTTTCCTTGTACATCATTCTAGTATGATTATCTTTTGTAGTTGTACACAGATACTTACCCTAATTGACAAGAACTACTATTGAGTCTATTTCTCTTTATTACTCACATTCACCATACTTTATGTTTGACCCACTCTACTTTCATCCTTTTTATTTCCCACCAGGCTTATAAGGTGGAGGTGATTAGTTCGGATTTCTTCGAGATTTATTCTTGTTGTCGATGTACTTATCTTCTGTTTTATCTTATTTTACGGGGTTGGTTGTACTATTGGCTATTTTGAGGGATATTCATGTTATTTTACTTTGATTTGGGATTGAGATGTTATTTTCAGGAGATATGTGGTTTGAGACTGAAATGAATAAAGTGGCTTTTAAAATAAATGTTATATTTCCATTTTTAAAATGTTTTTGTTGAATTTATTGTTTTATGTCTTGTGAATCTTAGTCTCTCCGATATATGTCTTTATGCATGTAGCACTTCACATTTCTTAGCATGACCTTACTTTATGGAATATTAAGGGATGCAGGGTGTTTTATTTCCCTTTAGCTGCCTCTGGAAACCGATGTTTCCAATAGAACAAGCAATGATACGTTTATGCAATCATCATATGTACTATATTCTAATATGTCATTCCAATAGTCAAAATAAAGTCAAAGTCTAAGGGTTTATCTATAAGAACTAGGAGGATCCATGAGTATAAGATTTTACAAAAAAATTCCAAATCTTTTGAAACTTATGTATGTGATTAGCTATACTTTATAATACATTTAGGGTCCGAAAATCATTTAAATAAATAATGGCTAGTTACTGAGTAAGGGTCTAAATCCCTTACCTAAATCTAAAGCAATCACGAATCCTAAGGTGAATAGTAATTCCAAATGGTCTTTCAACAGCAAATCTCAAATCTATGATGATAATATCACTCATCTTCCTCTAAATTGATAAGTTTTGAATAATTACAACAAGGATTATGGTAGTTTTTCTGGCAAAAAGATGATTAGTGAGGATTTCTCCATATTTGCTAAGTGCCAACTGATGGAGAGAATAGCCATTAGTCATAACCCCATGCTAATCCAAAAATAGGATTTTATCCTTACCATCAACTCATTAAATACCCATTTAAGTGTTTATGAGAAAATGAAACTTCAAATAGCCATATCCTCCTGACTCTAAGTCTGCTTTCTTAGTATGACTACTCTTTGGAAAATAAAACCATCATTTTGACCTAATGGAGGTGGTTTCATACCATAGTTTAGCTTTTGTTAGAGATTATAGGCTATAATAAAATTTCATGGTCAAAACTGTTTGATTAAAAATATATTATAGGAACATTAAATATCACTAATATTCATTTCCCAAAGTTATAGACTCTTACAACCAAATATATATATAATATTAATCTTCTACAAGCTACTTATTTGTAGTATGCAGGTAGTTACAAGAATGATCGAACACCACATGATGTTCGATGGTTGAGAAAGATTTGATGTTTAGTGTTCTCTTTATGGCATGCTTAATGATTTTGTAGGATGCTTCGGTATGTTCCCAAGGAAAGATTTTGGTCAGGTGCTTCTATAGTGCTTTAATTTGGAAAGCCGGTTACTACAGGTTTCTTCAAGAGTTACTTTGGGCTGGCCTAGGGAAGAATTCTAAACAGAAATTGAAATTCGAAAAAAAATTCATCGTAGCATGACGCTGATTCAAATATAACTTTGAGACTTGTTCTAGGGTCTAGCAGGTGATGTAAAGTGAGGTAGGCAGTTCCACATGGCTTGGTAAGACTTTGAATTCTCGATGGCAGCTAGTAAGACGATGGGTATTGCCTCAATGTCGATGATGACCACTTCAAAACCTTAATGTGATGGTTATACGACTTCCAATGAATGTATAAAGGAGCTCCGAAGATGATGAATTAACGATGAGTCATGATAGTGACCTAGAAGGAAAAATTCAATATGATTAGCGCTTTTGAGAAAATTTGCAATTGTGTTCTGCTATAGAGATAACCGAGATGTAATAATGATTGAATTCCATTTTGGAGACGCGTGCAAAGGGATCTTTCATAACTTGGAGGCTTCTAGGGTGCTCATAAGGAATGGATATGTAGAGATTCCCACTTTGTTTTGTGATGGCTACCTGATGTTGCGATAGTAGATTACCCTAGACATCAACGATTGTGATCCTAGCTTCCAGCCTTATAAAGTGGCTTGGATTCGAGCACCAATGAAGTCAAGATTTTGATTGAGTCCTTGGTTCCTATATTGTAATAACCCGGAAATCTGGGCCAATTTAAAATTTTTATTTCAGCAATTTTAGCGAATTTTGATTATTTAAAATGAATTATTTTAAATAATAACAATGAGAAATTTATTTTGAATAGAATTCGAACGTATATATTTATATAGCTCGACGTTGGAATATAAATAATTATATATAATTATAAAAGGAATTGAAAATGGCGCGGTAGTTCGATAATTCGATTTCAAATTTCAATTGAATGTACAGGATGCAAAATAAACCAGATTTTAGTGGAACCAAAAATATTAGAATCTATTTGTGAATATCTTTCCAACGAATCCGAAAGATTGGAATTTCATAGTGGGAATCAAAAGATATGTCCAGTTGAAATTTCAGAATAGTCGCTATGGAATTTCGGCCCATGAAAATAGCCATTTTGCAAACGACCTCGGATTTCGACGAAACCACTTTTTTTGGATCCGCGATATCAAATTATTGCTAGGTTTCAAATTTCATAATTTTTCGAATCAATATGTGAGCGTGGCAAAGGAAAACGCGTTTGACCAGTTTCAGTTGATTTTAATCGACTGGAAAATGACTGTTTTTCCAACGATCTCAGAATTTGACGAAACTAGTTTTGTTAGGACCGTATCGTCAATACGAAGCTAGAAAATATTTTTCTGAAATTTTTCGAGTTAGTATGTGACCCCGGTAAATTGAAATGTACGTTCAAACTGAATATATACTGATTTATATTTTAAATTGAACGGAAACTGATCGTAATGATCAAATTGGCCTACAAAACAAAACCCATTGGTTTCGGAATGGGGGTAATTAGCTAGGGGTGACAGTCGTTGGGTTCGAAACAGAGTTTGAATGAAAAGTCAACTCTAGGAGGATTAAATTGAATAATTAATTAATTATAAATTAACACCCCCACTCACCTTTCTCTCTCTCCCTCATTATTCTCTCCCACCGTTCGTTAGCAGAAAAGAAAAAAAAGAAAAAAAAACCTCGACACCTCGCCCGTCGCTCCTCCGGTCCGCCCACGCCGGAGCACCCCAACGTCGGCCAACCTCCTCCGCAACCCTCCCCTCCGATGTCCCTCTGCCTCGCGCCCCTCTCTCACTCGAACCCAGACCCTGAAGCCCGCAACCCCTCCCTCCGATCCAGATTTGAAACCCTCCGCCCCCTGAAAACCCCACCACCTGACCCGCGCCAGCAGCCGCCTCCGACCACACCCACCACCTCCGGCGAACGTAGGCAGACCCCTCCCCTTTCACGATTTTTCAACTGTAAGTTTTATTTATTTTTGTTTTGCTTTTTTTTATTAGGTATGATTAGCATTATTTGTAATGTAGAAATAGAAGGGTTTTTAAAATAAAATCGAAAGGGTTTTTATAATAAAATCGAATGGTTTTTAAAATAAAATTTGGGAAATAAAGATATGATTTTGAAAATAAAAATACACTTTGATTTGAAAATAAAAATAGACTTTGATTTGAAAATAAAAATAGAGTTTGATTTGAAAATAAAAATAGACGTGATTTGAAAATAAAAATAGACTTGATGTTATAAGGTACCAATATCATATGTTTTTGAAAAGGAAATAACAGAATAAAAATATGATTTTTATATTATAGAAAGAATAAAAATATGATTTTTATATTATAGAAAGAATAAAAATATGATTTTTATATACATAGCAACAATATAAAAATATGATTTTTATATATGTAGTTACTACGGGCAACGAAAGTGACAAAAGGCGAGGACAGTGATGATTTCCTACATTTGAAGTGTTGCGGAGTTGGGATAGCTTTGGTGAGAACTTCTCACTTTAAATTTCCTTTTCTAGTTATAATATATACTAGGATGCAGACGGTGTTTAGTAGCACCCGACACCCGTCGTCCACAGACCATGGACGGCTTGTATACTTGTTTGTTTGATTTTGATGTGTAGTTGATTTTGTGATGTGGTGTGAAATGAAATAAAATATTTATATAGTTGAAATAAAATATTTTATAGTGGAAAATATTTTATAGTTAAAATTAGAATTTTTAACGTGTATATGAAATGAAATAAAAATAAACAAATCGGACGATTTGTTTATATACACACATTTGACTGATATTGATTAGGACGATAAATTTTACACATCGCCCAACTGCACAAATAAAATCTGTGTTTGATTGTTTGAAACCCCACACGGGTATTGGTATGATATTTGACGTATACTAATCCCGATTGTTTAGTTGTATGTCGATCGATTGATTGACAGGCTGTTATAAGCGTTGAATATTTATATTTGATGCTTATACAATGTAGAATGCACTTTGGATGATGGTTGATTATTCATCGTTGTTATTGTATACATGTGTTGTAGAAAATCCATATAATTAACATTATATGGTAATTGATTGGGCCTCATTGAAAAAGAAATATTTGAATAGAAATATTTGAAAAAGAACTATTTGAAATAGAATATTTGAAAATAGGATATATGAAGCCGTGTTGATTAGATTGACGCCATTTTGACGTGAACGATATTTATATCGATTATATTCGTTTTTATAATGAATATTGAAAAGTGATTTCAAAATCGAATAGTTTGAAATGAAATTCGAATTATATTGCAAAGAATATAAATTCGAATTAAATTGAAAAGAATTGAAATTCGAATTAAAATGAATAGAATTTAAATTCGAATTAGATTGAAATAGAATTGAAATCGTTTTTGAATTGAGTTTAAAACGTATTGAAATTGAACTGAAAACCGATTTGAACTGAAATCAATTTGAAATGAATTTAAAAGAATTTATGTTGAAAAATTCGATTTTGATTTGAATTTGAAAAGGAAGTTGAAATCGTTTTGAAAACGAATTTAAAAACGATTTATAAAATACGTTTTAAAAGGAAATCGACGAAGTATATATTATATATATTATATATATAATATAATGGCCTGAATAGAACGCGCCGCGCTGCGGCAGTTCACGAATTTCGACTATTGACTTCGAATGGATATTACGGGAGATCCGACCGTCGGATTCTCCTAAAACCGGAACCGTTGGGTTCGTATCGAAAAGAGCTTTATAACGAATATTAGAAATTAGAAATTTAACGGTTGGATTTGGAATTATTTCCAAATCAAATTTGGAAAAGGTCGTTATAAGTGCAGTTTGATGGCCGTTGATGGAAATCGACTGTACGGGCCTTGATAAAATTATTAAAAATAGTAATAATTTGTGTAAAATCATAAGAAATGATTTAGAAAGAATTGGGATGAAAAATTCCATAGTTGAAAAAATAAAAATAGATTTTTATCGAAATGAACTAGTTTTGAACTAAAATTATAATTCATTTATTTTTGAAATAAATAAATTGGTTTTGAAATGGTTTTGAAAATAACCAGAATTTCCAATAATTGAATTGGAATGGATTTGAATCGAAATTGTCTTTGGAATATTTCGATGTTGGATTTCGAGATTATACAGATGTTGTTATGGAAATTTGAAAGATATATATATATATATATATATATATCGTTATTTCCAATACGATATTTGTGGGTCGTAGAATTTGATATTGAATATAAGCCGATATATTTTCTATTCAAAGCCTTGTATTTAATATCAAATGTGATTTGGGTTTGTCGTGAATGGTGTCTTCATTAACACTGTTCTTAAGCCCAGTTGAGAAAAAGATCAAATCTTTTTATTTAGATTTAATGAAGTGTACCAATTAAATAATATTTAATTGGAATTGAGTTGGTATTGATTTTTGGGTTTATCGTGAACAATGTTTTATATAACACTTGTTCTTTAACCCGATAATTAATGAAATGTGATTTTGGGTTGTTGTGAACGGTATCTTCAATAATACTGTTCTTAGACTCAAAGGAGTTAAGAAAGTCAGAAACTAACTAGGGATTATTTAAGTTGAATGGTTTCTGAGGTATTGATCTGATGTTGGTTTCAGCCTTCGGGGTTAATACTTAGGGAATTGCTCACTTGCTATTTTACGGTTAGGGACTAATTGAAATGTGATGTGATTTTGGGGTTTATCGTGAACCGTGTTTTAAATGACACTGATTCTTTAACTCGATAAAAGATTAAAACTAAGTGGAGTTTTAATGAATCTTTAATTAGATTGAAAGATCGAGAATGGAGTATCACCAGTTTTACTCCCGACGGTAGTTAAATCTTTAATTAGATTTGAACGTGAAATGGTAATTGAATTTACCGATGACACCGTGGTGTTAGATATGAAGTATAACCAGTTTTACTTCATGGGATGAATAGGTTGGGGTTGGGAAATTAAAACAAATGATTACTTCGGTAAGGTTCGTTAATCCCAACTAGTTTGAATTGATATTCAAAAGTAGATTAAAGAATAAATTTAAAGGATTTATCTTTGATAAAATTAATGGGAACCTTTCCCTAAGAATGTGAGATTTAGAAACTAACTGTCGGTTAGCTAAGCGGAATGGTTTTCTGGGTATCGATCTGATGTTGGTTTCGGCCTTCGGGGTTAATATTTGGGGAATTATTCTCTTGTTAATTTACGGTTAGTGACTGATGAATTGGAATGAGGCGTATATTGTGTTTTTGTAACACTTGTTTATAGTATACGCGAGTTATTCGGAAAGACCGGGTTTATCCCATTCTAAATAACTGATACGATGATAAGTCGAAGATGAAGACGGTGGTCGAAGACCGGAGGTCTTCACGTCGTTTGGGTGATTACTGACGATCTTGATTGGGATGTACACACAAGAAGATGGAAACAGTTGGTGATGGTCCAGACGTACTTGGAGATCAATGGATATGCAGGGTAGTAGGTGCCTCCGGTTTCGTTCAGACCCAGAACGAACTTGTAAATGGACTGTGTGTCTGACATTGGATTTTAGTCTGTGTGATTGATTTCTATTAAATATATATCTGTTTGGCGGCGGAGAATTTATTCTCTTGCTTAACGCCCTTCTCTGAGACGTACGAGCTCAGGGGTTATATACTGATGGATATCAAACGCATAGAGTGAATTGCCTGTGTGGCAATGAATCAAGGCTTCTGTTGAAAAGCAAAGTCTTGTGGTTGATAATCAAAGCACGACCTTTGTGGCGTGGCTTTGTGTAGCGTAGATTCGCGAGCCTCACACCCCGGTGGTGGACCAAAAACGGGAGAGGACCTCAGGGAGGACATGCGTTTCTTTCTAGTTATAAGTGGCGTCAGTGGTTTTACACGCCCTGACGAGTTTGACTTATGTGGTTGTTGCTGTTGCGAGGCGCCTCGGTTTGATCGGACGATCCGGGTCCGATGGAGCAATTCGTTGGCTCATTTACGCCCCAAAGGGCGGGGAAACGCAGTGTTCAGGCATTTTAATCCACATCGGTGGACCGGCCCTGACGATCCAAGGGTCGATGCGCTCTGACCTTGAGGCTCGGGCTAGAGAGTCTCGAAGTCGGTGAGGACTATCTTTTTCCTCGGTTCACAGACGGAAATCCAATTTTCAAATACGTGACTTTGCGGTTTTATTTGTAAACCTATATATGGCGACATAGTGGCATGGGACGCTTATGACGTCTATGATTGATACTTATGATTTGAAGTTGTTTTATACACTATACACTTATTATAGTATCAAAAGATTTGTTTTAAACGTATCAAGCATTCTTGGCTATTATAAGGTAAAAACCCTATCCCCCGGCTTGCGTTGCATTGTGTGATAGGACCTGGGTCTTATAATAGCTTAATTTTTCTTTATTTAGCATTACGTTGTTTGTTTTATGCACTGGTATTCTTGGGAGGAAACTCGTTCCGTGTTATACGGCGTGGTCCCTTGATTTACCTAACTTTAAAACAAAGATTAATAATTGTTTTAGTTCTCATACCAGTCCCATGACTGACCTGGAGTTTATTGCTTTAACCTAAACTCTGGGTGCCCTTATTTTGACACGGGCAGCTAGTAGTTTTGGTTTTGCAGATTTATATTCACAGGATCCTGGTTTACAGCTGGAATGATATCCGGAAAGCTTTGTATCTGTATATCTCCTTCAGTTGTGTATTGTATTATTTTCCGCTGCTATGTAATTTATTGTAATCTCTTATATTTGTTAAATGTGTAATAGTGATTTATACTCTGTATATTCTTGTATTCTGATGGAATTGTTGTAATTAACAATGAAATGTTCTTCCGTCTGCGTTCTGTTGTGGCTTGTCCTCGACTCAATCCGGGATTTCCCGTAAGGGGGATTTCGGGTCGTTTCTTCGTGGTATCAGAGCTTTGGTTTACAAAGCTCAAAGAACAAGACACATTAGAACTATACGAAAGGATTCATCAGAAATTGGATTAGTAATATCCAATGGGAATGACTCGTTAGAGATGGGATCAGTAGTATCCAGAACGAATGTGAAGAGTATATTTTTTAAAATGAAACAAATTTTGTTTTAAAATTTAAATCATTTTATTCGTATTTGATTATTTATTTTATATTGAATTGGGATAATCCAATATATAGAGATTTTGCATATATGTCTTGCAAACGTGTATTCGAAGTTTTAATATATTGGATAGTTATAGAATCACACTCTAGTGCCCGGGGATAATTCTGGTGACGCGGCACCATCGCCAGTATTTATTTTCGAGTTTCGAAAGTGAGATTTCTATATATTTCCAATTGACTGGTGTGAGAACCGAAACTAGATAGGGCTTATTGTTATGATTTGGCATCAAAAATGTGATTTTTGACTATATATCAAAGTTATGAATTTGAAACGATAACCCACTAATTGATTGATGGTTGTGTTGATTGATTATTGGTTGATTTATTAAAATTTGTACCATATAGCCCAATTGAGCCAAATAGTGAATTGTAATGGAATTTGGTCGCATTTGCTTGCATATACATGTACTTACATTGAACAGGTCGTAGCAAAGAGGCTAGAGCAGAAGAATAAAATTGTTTACCCGGCAAATAGGTACATGTTTACCGCAATCTATTGTTTTGTTTGGGTGATGATGATTTTATGAGCCGATTGGCTAGCCGCTTGGCTTTTTCTTTTTCTTTTTGAGATCAGAGGGCATGTATGGCAATTTCGGGATTTTCCCGGTGCTCCCGGTGCAGGGGAGGTTATGGCGAAATTTAGGGTGTTAGCCAAATTTTTGAAAAATTTGAAAAGTTCTTAGAAACTGAAAAGTTGAAGAACTTAAGCCGTAATGAAAATACCGAAAGTTGAGTTGATTTGTTAAACAACTTTCGGCTTCGTTCCTTTTCAGGGATGAAAAGTTTTAAGTGGGGGAGATTGTAATAACCCGGAAATCTGGGCCAATTTAAAATTTTTATTTCGGCAATTTTAGCGAATTTTGATTATTTAAAATGAATTATTTTAAATAATAACGACGAGAAATTTATTTTGAATAGAATTCGAACGTATATATTTATATAGCTCGACGTTGGAATATAAATAATTATATATAATTATAAAAGGAATTGAAAATGGCGCGGTAGTTCGATAATTCGATTTCTAATTTCAATTGAATGTACAGGATGCAAAATAAACCGGATTTTAGTGGAACCAAAAATATTAGTATCTATTTGTGAATATCTTTCCAACGAATCCGAAAGATTGGAATTTCATAGCGGGAATCAAAAGATATGTCCAGTTGAAATTTCATAATAGTCGCTATGGAATTTCGGCCCCTGAAAATAGCCATTTTGCAAACGACCTCGGATTTCGACGAAACCACTTTTGTTGGATCCGCGATGTCAAGTTATAGCTAGGTTTCAAATTTCATAATTTTTCGAATCAATATGTGAGCGTGGCAAAGGAAAACGCGTTTGACCAGTTTCAGTTGATTTTAATCGACTGGAAAATGACCGTTTTTCCAACGATATCATAATTTGACGAAACTAGTTTTGTTAGGACCGTATCGTCAATACGAAGCTAGAAAATATTTCTCTGGAATTTTTCGAGTTAGTATGTGGCCCCGGTAAATTGAAATGTACGTTCAAACTGAATATATACTGATTTATATTTTAAATTGAACGGAAATTGATCGTAACGATCAAATTGGCCTACAAAACATAACCCATTGGTTTCGTATTGGGGGTAATTAGCTAGGGGCGACAGTCGTTGGGTTCGAAACAGAGTTTGAATGAAAAGTCAACTCTAGGAGGATTAAATTGAATAATTAATTAATTATAAATTAACACCCCCACTCACCTTTCTCTCTCTCCCTCATTATTCTCTCCCTCCGTTAGTTAGCAGAAAAGAAAATAAAAAGAAAAAAAAAAACCTCGACACCTCGCTCCTCCGATCCGCCCACGCCGGAGCACCCCACCGCCGGCCAACCTCCTCCGCAACCCTCCCCTCCGATGTCCCTCTGCCTCGCGCCCCTCTCTTACCCAAACCCAGACCCTGAAGCCCGCAACCCCTCCCTCCGACCCAGATTTGAAACCCTCCGCCCCCTGAAAACCCCACCACATGATCCGTGCCAGCAGCCGCCTCCGACCACGCCCACCACCTCCGGCGAACGTAGGAAGACCCCTCCCCTTTCATGATTTCTCAACTGTAAGTTTTATTGATATATTTATTTTTGTTTTGCTTTTTTTTATTAGGTATGATTAGCATTATTTGTAATGTAGAAATAGAAGGGTTTTTTAAATAAAATCGAAAGGGTTTTTATAATAAAATCGAATGGTTTTTAAAATAAAATTTGGGAAATAAAGATATGATTTTGAAAATAAAAATAGACTTTGATTTGAAAATAAAAATAGACTTTGATTTGAAAATAAAAATAGACTTTGATTTGAAAATAAAAATAGACGTGATTTGAAAATAAAAATAGACTTGATGTTATAAGGTACCAATATCATATGTTTTTGAAAAGGAAATAACAGAATAAAAATATGATTTTTATATTATAGAAAGAATAAAAATATGATTTTTATATTATAGAAAGAATAAAAATATGATTTTTATATTATAGAAAGAATAAAAATATGATTTTTATATACATAGCAACAATATAAAATTGTGATTTTTTATATATGTAGTGACTACAGGCAACGAAAGTGACAAAAGGCGAGGACAGTGATGATTTCCTACATTTGAAGTGTTGCGGAGTTGGGATAGCTTTGGTGAGAACTTCTCACTTTAAATTTCCTTTTCTAGTTATAATATATACTAGGATGCAGACGGTGTTTAGTAGCACCCGACACCCGTCGTCCACAGACCATGGACGGCTTGTATACTTGTTTGTTTGATTTTGATGTGTAGTTGATTGTGTGATGTGGTGTGAAAGGAAATAAAATATTTATATAGTTGAAATAAATTATTTTATAGTGGAAAATATTTTATAGTTAAAAATAGAATTTTTAACGTGTATATGAAATGAAATAAAAATAAACAAATCGGACGATTTGCTTATATACACACATTTGACTGATATTGATTGGGACGATAAATTTTACACATCGCCCAACTGCACAAATAAAATCTGTGTTTGATTGTTTGAAACCCCACACGGGTATTGGTATGATATTTGACGTATACTAATCCCGATTGTTTAGTTGTATGTCGATCGATTGATTGACAGGCTGTTATAAGCGTTGAATATTTATATTTGATGCTTATACAATGTAGACTGCACTTTGGATGATGGTTGATTATTCATCGTTGTTATTGTATACATGTGTTGTAGAAAATCCATATAATTAACATTATATGGTAATTGATTGGGCCTCATTAAAATGAATAGAATTTAAATTCGAATTAGATTGAAATAGAATTGAAATCGTTTTTGAATTGAGTTTAAAACGTATTGAAATTGAACTGAAAACCGATTTGAACTGAAATCAATTTGAAATGAATTTAAAAGAATTTATGTTGAAAAATTCGATTTTGATTTGAATTAGAAAAGGAAGTTGAAATCGTTTTGAAAACGAATTTAAAAACGATTTATAAAATACGTTTTAAAAGGAAATCGACGAAGTATATATTATATATATTATATATATAATATAATGACCTGAATAGAACGCGCCGCACTGCGGCAGTTCGCGAATTTCGACTATTGACTTCGAATGGATATTACGGGAGATCCGACCGTCGGATTCTCCTAAAACCGGAACCGTTGGGTTCGTATCGAAAAGAGCTTTCTAACGAATATTAGAAATTAGAAATTTAACGGTTGTATTTGGAATTATTTCCAAATCAAATTTGGAAAAGGTCGCTATAAGTGCAGTTCGATGGCCGTTGATGGTAATCGACTGTACGGGCCTTGATAAAATTATTAAAAATAGTAATAATTTGTGTAAAATCATAAGAAATGATTTAGAAAGAATTGGGATGAAAAACTCCATATTTGAAAAAATAAAAATAGATTTTTATCGAAATGAACTAGTTTTGAACTAAAATTATAATTCATTTATTTTTGAAATAAATAAATTGGTTTTGAAATGGTTTTGAAAATAACCAGAATTTCCAATAATTGAATTGGAATGGATTTGAATCGAAATTGTCTTTGGAATATTTCGATGTTGGATTTCGAGATTATACAGATGTTGTTATGGAAATTTGAAAGATATATATATATCGTTATTTTCAATAAGATATTTGTGGGTCGTAGAATTTGATATTGAATATAAGCCGATATATTTTCTATTCAGAGCCTTGTATTTAATATCAAATGTGATTTGGGTTTGTCGTGAATGGTGTCTTCATTAACACTGTTCTTAAGCCCAGTTGAGAAAAAGATCAAATCTTTTTATTTAGATTTAATGAAGTGTATCAATTAAATAATATTTAATTGGAATTGAGCTGGTATTGATTTTTGGGTTTATCGTGAACAGTGTTTTATATAACACTTGTTCTTTAACCCGATAATTAATGAAATGTGATTTTGGGTTGTTGTGAACGGTATCTTCAATAATACTGCTCTTAGACCCAAAGGAGTTAAGAAAATCAGAAACTAACTTGGGATTAGTTAAGTTGAATGGTTTCTGAGGTATTGATCTGATGTTGGTTTCGCCCTTCGGGGTTAATACTTAGGGAATTGCTCACTTGCTATTTTACGGTTAGGGACTAATTGAAATGTGATGTGATTTTGGGGTTTATCGTGAACCGTGTTTTAAATGACACTGATTCTTTAACCCAATCGAAGATTAAAACTAAGTGGAGTTTTAATGAATCTTTAATTAGATTGAAAAGATCGAGAATGGAGTATCACCAGTTTTACTCCCGACGGTAGTTAAATCTTTAATTAGATTTGAACGTGAAATGGTAATCGAATTTACCGATAACACCGTGGTGTTAGATATGAAGTATAACCAGTTTTACTTCATGGGATGAATAGGTTGGGGTTGGGAAATTAAAACAAATGATTACTTCGGTAAGGTTCGTTAATCCCGACTAGTTTGAATTGATATTCAAAAGTAGATTAAAGAATAAATTTAAAGGATTTATCTTTGATAAAATTAATGGGAACCTTTCCCTAAGAATGTGAGATTTAGAAACTAACTGTCGGTTAGCTAAGCGGAATGGTTTTCTGGGTATTGATCTGATGTTGGTTTCGGCCTTCGGGATTAATATTTGGGGAATTATTCTCTTGTTAATTTACAATTAGTGACTGATGAATTGGAATGAGGCATATGTTGTGTTTGTGTAACACTTGTTTATAATATACGCGAGTTATTCGGAAAGACCGAGTTTATCCCATTCTGAATAACTGATACGACGATAAGTCGAAGATGAAGACGGTGGTCGAAGACCGGAGGTCTTCACGTCGTTTGGTTGATTACTGACGATCTTGATTGGGATGTACACCCAAGAAGATGGAAACAGTTGGTGATCGTCCAGACGTACTTGGAGATCGATGGATATGCGGGGTACTAGGTGCCTCCGGTTTCGTTCAGACCTAGAACGAACTTGTAAATGGACTGTGTGTCTGACATTGGATTTTAGTCTGTGTGATTGATTTCTATTAAATATATATCTGTTTGGCGGCGGAGAATTTATTCTCTTGCTTAACGCCCTTCTCTGAGACGTACGAGCTCAGGGGTTATATACTAATGGATATCAAACGCATAGAGTGAATTGCCTGTGTGTCATGCTTAAGTGGCAATGAATCAAGGCTTCTGTTGAAAAGCAAAGTCTTGTGGTTGATGATCAAAGCACGACCTTTGTGGTGTAGCTTTGTGTAGCGTGGATTCGCGAGCCTCACACCCCGGTGGTGGACCAAAAACGGGAGAGGACCTCAGGGAGGACATGCATTTCTTTCTAGTTAGAAGTGGCGTCAGTGGTTTTACACACCCTGACGAGTTTGACTTATGTGGTTGTTGCTGTTGCGAGGCGCCTCGGTTTGATCGGACGATCCGGGTCCGATGGAGCCATTCGTTGGCTCATTTACGCCCCCAAAGGGCGGGGAAACGCAGTGTTCAAGCATTTTAATCCACATCGGTGGACCGACCCTGATGATCCAAGGGTCGATGCGCTCTGACCCTGAGGCTCGGGCTAGAGAGTCTCGAAGTCGGTGAGGACTATCTTTTGCCTCGGTTCACAGACGGAAATCCAATTTCCAAATACGTGACTTTGCGGTTTTATTTGTAAACCTATATATGGCGACATAGTGGCATGGGACGCTTATGCCGTCTATGATTGATACTTATGATTTGAAGTTGTTTTATACACTATACACTTATTATAGTATCAAAAGATTTGTTTTAAACGCATCAAGCATTTTTGGCTATTATAAGGTAAAAACCCTATCCCCCGGCTTGCGTTGCATTGTGTGATAGGACTTGGGTCTTATAATAGCTTCATTTTTCTTTATTTAGCATTGCGTTGTTTGTTTTATGCACTGGTATTCTTGGGAGGAAACCGGTTCCGTGTTATATGGCGTGGTCCCTTGATTTACCTAACTTTAAAATAAAGATTAATAACTGTTTTAGTTCTCACACCAGTCTCATGACTGACCTGGAGTTTATTGTTTTAACCTAAACTCTGGGTGCCCTTATTTTGACACGGGCAGCTAGTAGTTTTGGTTTTGCAGATTTATATTCACAGGATCCTGGTTTACAGCTGGAATGATATCCGGAAAGCTTTGTATCCGTATATCTCCTTCAGTTGTGTATTGTATTATTTTCCGCTGCTCTGTAATTTATTGTAATCTCTGATATTTGTTAAATGTGTAATAGTGATTTTTACTCTGTATATTCTTGTATTCTGATGGAATTGTTGTAATTAACAATGAAATGTTCTACCGTCTGCGTTCTGTTGTGGCTTGTCCTCGACTCAATCCGGGATTTCCCGTAAGGGGGATTTCGGGTCGTTTCTTATATTGTGTCATACGAGTTATCATAGATATGATGCACACGAGTGATATTGATAATTATTTGGTGGATGCTATTATTATGGCTGTTATCACTCTACATTATCACATAATCATGTTTTTTCGACAGTACACCTAGATATTGGATATTGTACTTTGGTTGTAGTGGACTTTTATAGAAATTATATTAGATTGCCATATATCAACTGTTATATGCTAAGTCTTTGGGTGTAGGAACAAGTCAAATATGGTCCTTCGCACCCTATGCCCACGTTTACTATATACACTTTTTATAGCATTTTTGAAAGATGTCGCATAAGATTGTTGTATGACTTGCGGTTTATGCTTTACTTGTTATCTTAGGTACTCTTAAATGAGTAGATTAGGGATAACATGTTTGGATAATGCATGGTGTTGTATAAATTATGAACATGAGGTTATGCTTTCATACATCTAGTTTATGGGGTTAGTACATGTTCCATTGTGAAGCACTATGCAGCTATGTCACTACTTGTATTTCCTTAGTGATGGTTATAGAATTTACTTTGGAGACTAATACGTATAAAACTCTATAAAAAAAAATTTAATAACTCTAATGAACCGATATACTCTAATTATTCTAGTTCACTTAGTTATATTATGTGTTCCTTTTATTTATGTTATTACATGTTATTTTTCCTATGTGGTATGAGATGTCATATAAGTTATGTGTTTGGATTTTTGTCACAATGCCTTGATATATAAATGAAACAAATGCTAAGATAGCCTTAAAATATAACAACATAACTAGGGTAAAGACTATACGAAGTGCAAGATTAAAGGCATGCATACACACACACACACACACAAAAAAAAAAAAACTAAACTAAACACAAAATGAGACAAAATCCAAGTCATTTGATTAGTTTGTCTTTATGTGATGGGTGGGAATCAGGAGGCAATCCAAGGGTGGAGATTTTGTATCCTTTAGTTTGTGTCTTTTTTTTGTGTATACATAGACTTTCCCTATATATATATATATATATATATATATATATATATATATATATATATATATATATATATGGGGCAGGCTATTTGGACACAAAATTACACACAAAGAGAGAGAAAGACACAAAGCATCCACCGTTGGATTTGTTTGTCTTTATGTGGATAGTGGAATTCATGGGAGGATCCAGTGGTTGAGATTTATTGTGTGCAATTTTGTTTCATCACTTTGTGTCTAAATAAAATTTCCCTATATATATATATATATATATATATATATATATATATATATATATATATATATATATTAAAGTGAGAGATATGTCAGGTCATCCATGTCAATCGATGAGTGGTCAGGTAATGACATGTTCAAGAAAAGCTCTCTTCTAATGGTAGAGCCAAAAAAAGCACAAGTCCTTATAACGGGGATGTGATCCTTATTTGATTGACTAAGAAATCATTTGTAAACAGTTCTTAATTTTTGACTATGCTTTTAGATCGAACTCAATAATGGAGGATGTAGCCAATCCAAACTTGTAAAGCCAACTTCGGTTGTTTGACTAAGTTAAAGGAATTTCTCAACAATGAGCAGAGGGAGAATGCTTTCGAGCTATTATAAATCTTTTGTTATTTACTTTCCAACATTCTTTTGTCTCCTTTTTTTTCCTATTATTCCAAGCAACATGCCTTTTGGTAGACCTTTTCTTTTTTCCTTCTATCTCAGAAGTTAGTCTTTGAAACTTTGGGAAGTTGGTACATAATGAAAATCACTCCAACGTTAACCATCTAAGTAGATCGATCTATTTATGGACAAGTTATCAATAGCTATGAAAAAACATGAGATATCATAAAAGCATTTGTTCCTAGGAATGCTTGATTTCTCAAAATATACATTTTGACTAGACCATAATTCATAATAGTTAGCTATAACTTCGCCATTAGAATATTGGAAACAACAACATGATAAAAAGGAATAAATTGTCAATAAACGGATTATGATATATTAAGAGGGTTCGTATGTTAGTTTTTAACTTTAAAAAAGAACCTAACAATTTTTTTTAATATGTGATAACATGTTAGAAGAGAGAGTAAGCTGATGCAGAGATAAAGAACAACCTTGACGCAATCCTCTTTCTGATTAAAATTGACCTTGTGTGGAAACTACCAAATAGAGAAAGAGGCTACATGAGTACAAAGGAAAAATATAGTGTGAGTATGATTAGATATCTCAGAACATTAGGGTTTGACTTAGAACCTTCCAGTCTAATCTATACACTTTTGACATATCAAACTTTAGTGAAAAAATGCTCCAAGATTTAGAAGATTTCGTCGTATGATGGAATAATACTTAGGCAAATAGAACATTATTAATAGTTTGTTTATTTGGGACAAAGACATTTTTATTGAAAGGAAAAAACCATCGTTTATATGAGGCCTCATCCTCAAGGCTATATAATATAGTGGGTTGAATGAAAAAAGGGGCTTTAGTCTATACAAATCAAAAATGTTTCTTTTTACTTTATTGGGTATAAGTGCTAGAAAAAATGAATTATTTTAGTGGGAACAACAAATACAAGGGAAAGGAATATTGAATTAACTTTGTTTCCACATCCGCAACGGTATCCTAGTCTAATGAAAAAGCGTCGACAAGAAGTTCGTATGGTCCTGTCACTCTTCTTCTTCCCATATACTTAATAGTCAATTACGTAACGCAGATGTTGTTAATTCCTCAAACAATCATTAATCGATGATTGCATTTGGAGCATTGTTTTTCCATATCTACTCTAGTGATGTTAGACCAACTAGCTAACACTAATCATATACAAATGCTTATTATTAAGATGAAGTCCTCAAATTCGAAAAATATGCCCAAAACATTTGGTGTTTGATCTACTTTCTTATTCCCATAAATTCAATTATCTAGGCATTAGGCTTGGTCAAAAATAACAATTCAAATAAGCATACATTTAGGGCTTTTTTTAATGTGTCATTTCTTAGTAGATTAAGTGTGAACCATTTCATTTCAAGAGACATTAACTAATGAGTTGTATCAAAATGATTATAGAATTACATTAAATGCCACGATAAAGTTATTGTGGAATGCGTTCGAGTATATTAGGTATTGATGTCTCATGTTTGATTTCAATGTGGAATCAATTTTGCTTTCATTGAAATGTAGTTGTGTTCCAAAAATAATGATGCATACATTTAGGGCTTTTTTTTAATGTGTCCTTTCTTAATAGATTAAGTGTGAACGACTTCATTTCAAGAGACATTAACTAATGAATTGTATCAAAATGATTATAGAATTACATTAAATGCCACGAGAAAGCTCTTATGGAATGTGTTCCAATGTATATTAGGTATTTATGTCTCATGTTTTATTTTAATGTGGAATCAATCGTAGTTGTGTTCCAAAAATAATGATGCGTTGCATGCACAATTCAAATTCTTTTGTTTCATATTTAGATTTGAAGTCATTTAAATTTAGACGTTTTATTCGTGAACCTTTATACTTGACATTCACCTCTACTATTAATAAAAAAGTTCATTGAACATGATTTTCATGGTATATTTTTTAAAATTTAAAAGTATTATCATTCGTTAATGGAATATGCTATATATTTGCAACTCTTATCATCGTCTTCTTTTTAATTACTCATCAGTTTGTCATTGATACCACCAGAAAAATGTATGCTATATAAAGGGGAGCAAATAAGATTAGATACCCAGTAGTTCTAGCCGTAAACGATGGATACTAGATGTTGCGCGTATCGACCTATTTGCGGTAAATCTAATTTAAACTGAAACATACTGTTTTTGTTTCTTTTTATTTATTTATTTATTTATACTTTTTGAATAGCGCAGCTCAAAAGAGAACAAAAATAGTAAATCAGTGAAGCCAGTTCATATTAATTCTAATCTTTCACCAGGTGCATCTTCCAATTTAATTAATCTATTCACATGATACAGAAAGCGAATCAATATACATAAATATGCAGACACCAACGGCTATATTTTCAAACCAAAGCAACGGTCGTCTCCTCAAATATTTAGCATAGAAATTCTGTCGCTATTAAACCCAAATAAATCATCCTATGGTCGCCAACTTTCTCTACAACTCAGAATTCGAATTATTCAGTCCACTCTCTGTTTTCTGCGTTCTTCCCATTGTTATCATTCTCTAAGCAGAGAGGAAGAAAATCCCTTGAAGGATTCTCCAAATTTCCCCTTGATCATATTATCAAACAACATGGATGCGGTTCACTGGAACAGATCAAAAGTTTCTCTACTCCCACAGTCAAATTCTGCTCCCTCCTCCTCTTTCAGACCTCTTACTAGCAATAACAGATCAAAAGCTGAAACCTTTCATGTTGCACATAAAGTTCCAGTCGGCGATTCTCCATATGTTAGGGCGAAAAGAGTTCAGGTAATTTCTAACACAAAGAATCATTATTGTTCTGCTTTTACTTTTATTAACGGTGTTTAGTGTTACATCAATGATACACAGTTGGTAGAGAAGAACCCAGAAAAAGCTATTTCACTGTTTTGGGCTGCCATTAACGCTGGTGATAGGATCGATAGTGCATTGAAAGACATGGCTATTGTAATGAAGCAACAAAACAGGGCTGAAGAGGCGATTCAGGCTATCATGTCCTTCAGAGAGAAATGTTCTGATCAAGCGCAGGAGTCATTAGACAACATTCTCCTTGATTTGTACAAGGTGTTGCTTTGTTTGTTTTCTATGTTATCAGTTGTATTTTTTTTTATTTTTTTTTGGTTCCACAAGACATTGATTTATAATCAAGCTTTGTAATTGATAAATCAAGCTTTTTAATTGACCAGAGATGTGGAAGATTGGATGATCAAATTGCACTGTTGAGGAAGAAGTTGCATCTAATTGGGCAAGGTTATGCTTTCAACGGGAAAAGAACCAAGACTGCTAGATCTCAAGGCAAGAAGTTTCAAGTCTCTATTCAGCAAGAAGCAACAAGGCTATTGGTAACTTTTTATAGTTTTAATGTAAGTTAATTCACATATGTTATATGACTCAAAGCTAATTGTGCTATTTAGGGTAATCTGGGTTGGGCCTTAATGCAAAAGGAGAGTTACAAGGAGGCAGAAGAAGCGTATCGAACTGCACTCGTAATCGAACCAGACAACAACAAAATGTGCAATCTTGGAATATGTCTCATGAAACAAGGAAGAATAGTAGAAGCGAAGAACACGTTGAAGCAAGTGAAACCCGCTGCGATTCATGGGATCAGAGGAGCGGATTCTCATCTCAAAGCGTACGAAAGAGCTCAAGAAATGCTTTTGGACCTCGAGTCCAAATGGAACAATTCCTTGTTCTTCGATTATTATTCGATGAGTTCCTCTTCCATATGGAAGCCTCAACCGTGCATCGACTACAAAACGAATTCTAACACAAGTCAAGCCCTTAACATTGAAGCTAAGCCGTTTTATCCGCCATTGAAGGAAAACAGCAATCCAAATTTAGGTTTGAACTTGCCACCGAAGCCAAACAACAAAAGGAAGCCTGTTTCGAACGAGGAAGTTAGAAATCAGTTTCCGGAGTTGCCGGATGATGACGCTTTTGATGAAGCTATATTGAAGGCTGTTTTGGGTCCTGTCTTGGAAGAGGAAGAGGAGGATGATAAGTGTTACCAAGTGATCATGGGAAACGTGGAGAAGAGGCCAAGGGTGTTTGAGGATATCACCGTTACTGTGAACTCACCTAGAGGGAAGAAAGTGTCGGCCAAGCTGAGTTTTTAAGTGGATGATTTATTTGCTTCATTATCTTAGTTCTATTGTTTTTATTTCTTGAAGTTGCTTTTAAGCGAGGAGATTGTCTTTTTCTCTTCGTTATGTTATTCATCATGTTGTTTTTATTTCTTGAAGTTTCTAAGTGGATTATTATTCATGTTCTATTGAAATGGAATAAGATGGTTTTGTTTTTGTTTAGTTTTTATGCCGGTGGGGGAGATTTTTGTTTTTATTTTTACTGTATGATTTATTTTAAAAAGCATGCATACGTATATGCCTATTTACTTGGACAAAGTTTCGATCGTTGGAATTCACTGTTATACTACTTTTACTACAAAAATTTTTTGACTAAATTTACTACTAGATTAACTAACTGTACATGATCCGTGTTATAGTTACTGGAACAAATTTGAATAATTCTACTTAAATAATTTCAATTTGGGCCGCAGTTCTGATAATCCAAGCATGGGCTGAATCTTGATTTTTCTTAGCATTGCCTAACTTTTAAAAGGATATCATGTATTCTCCTATATAAGCTGTTCCATGCCATCTCATTACAAACGAGCTATAATACTCATATTGTGGGTCAACTATGGGCCTGTCGCATACTGTGCACACTTTATTGGCTTTTTTTGCCTTGGGTCTCCCTGGTTTATTTGCATATTATGGTCTAAACTATTTCTCTTCTGGTCCATTATGAGGTATGGTTTCTAGCTGAACCCGTCCAACCGTGGTTTGGTTTAAAAACAAACTATGATACCTGCTGCTGCTCAATAAAGAAATTAGGGTTTCCGTGTGCAGAAATGATAATATATACGCTATCAGAATTAGTTGGGCCAAGCCCCACTTTTAATTATCTTTAATAAGCCCACGCGGCATTGTAGCGTAGAAACGTGTAAATACACTTTCAGCTGTAACATTGTAACCATTCTATTACACTTTCTATCTTTTGATATGGTATCTGAGTAGAATTAAAGCCTAACGGCAATATTGTGCAATTCAGGTATAAGATCTCTTCTTCTACAACACAGAAATTGAGAGGCTGTTTGTTTACTTCTCGGAGAATCCGGTTGCATGAGTGCAATGCTGCAAACCCGCCGTCCTCGATCCATCTTCATCGCCGAAGTAAGTCTTCCGATCGGAGTGTAGCATTGTTCTGATCAGTTTTCGGTTTTTCACCCCCAATTCATCAAGAAAGTTTCAATACCAAGCATTCTTGATTGTTTTTCCAATCAAGATCCTCAGAACTCCCACCTGAATTGATAGTAGTTGGTTGTAGAATTCATATATTGAATTACTGCCATCCAAGCATCCTATTTCTGACTTTTCTTTCGGTCAAAATCTCCATCGTGGCTGAAAATAATGAAACAACAAGTTCTACAACTTCGAGTGTCAATACTATTAGAGCCTCATCATCAGCAATTACCTTGGTTAAACTCAAAAGTAAGGTAATTAACAACCCATTAGACGATGATAATTACATGCTATGAAAGTACCAAGTCGAAACAGCCTTAAAAGGCTATGGTCTACAAGATTTCATCAAGGGAACAGTAAGCATTCCACTTGTTATGATACAAGATAAAGAAGGCAACGTGATTAGCAACGAAGACTACATAATGTATCAAAAACATGATAGTCTTCTTGCATCTTGGCTTTTGTCATCAATAAGTGCAAACTTGTTATCACAGATTATTGGTGCGAATACATCATATGAAAGCTGGACTGCAATAGAACATATATTCAATTCTCAATCAGCATGAAGAATAATGCACTATAGGAGTCAACTTCAAAACATCAAGAAAGACAATATGAGTATAAGTGAGTACTTGACAAAGATCAAGATTTTATGTGACAAACTAGCGACTACTGGGCATAAAATTTCAGAAAGTGAACAAGTACTCTACCGGGGGATTAGATGATGAATACAAACCAGTTGTTATCTATATTGCCTCACAAAGAACCATCCCTGACATTCAGTATGTTCATTCCACATTATTAGCACATGAAGGAACGATAGAGCAAAGAAGATCAAGTCCGCCAGATTACTCAATCAATTATACTACTGTTTTTGAGAACAAAATTCAACAAAAAAATAATCTTATGCAAGACCCAAATCAAAGTAATAATGTGCAAGGAGGAAATCAGACTCAAAGAGGAAGAGTGTGACGACCTGCCCCACACCAGCCGACATTTCTCTAAAATGCATTGTGCCAATGTCCAACTAACACGGGACGGTCGTCAAAAGAAAGGGATTTGAAACTATGAATCATCATGAACCTGTAGTATATCTCACAGCGCATGGAATAAAATATAATAGTAACATAATTTGATATAAAACAGGCGAGATAGTGCAGAAGCTGAAAACTAAACCATATCCATCAGAGTAGCGGAATCCAAAATACAGCTTATGATCCAAACCATTATTACAACTTCAAAATACTGTCTCTAAAGCAAAATAGAAAAATGTACACTACTATGTCTAAAGTAGTGACCAACAACAACACAGGGAGAATATATGTAAATAGTATGTGGAAGCTTCCTACTCGTCTTCGGACAGTTACTCGTGCATAACCACCTAACTTGTCTCTAGTCTGCTCGTTTAGGAGCACCCAAAATAATAAGAAGAGACATAAAACTCTGGGTTAGACAAAAGTCTGGTATGAGCGATAGCAGCAAAAACAAAGTAATAATAGGTATAAATAATCATACCTGAATCTGGACCTGCAACCAAAGAGTTAGCACAACAAGATGTACAATACTCTAAGGTTATACTAACATAGAGTGTAAAGTGGAAGTGTGCATGTCATGGTGATAGCAAACATCAAACATAGCAATCATCCTCACATCTCTCACTCAGTGCGTAAAGCATACGATATCCACCACTTTGATCACCAGAGCAGTTGGGGCCATGATAGAGTCCCACCCCCTCCAACTATCACTACGACCACTTTTCCCCTGGGGGGCCTAATGGAGTTCGAATCCATACAACATCTGACCCCACCGCATTGGTCCATAGTCAATGCTCCCCTCTTAATAGTGAACCAAAGTTATAGATATTGATAACCCCTTTGCACACGTCCTGCAACAAAGCCCAACTTTAGAAGTTAACCCGTCGATCCCCATTTGGATCCTGAGCCATTACTTCTAATCTGGACTTCCTTTGCATCTCGGGTTTAGTCGGATTGGAACTGATCTTTAGAAGAGTTCACGGTCATCGCCTGGTCGTTCATCCTCCATAGGGTCAGCCGAACATTGCATCATGGGTCGGTAGAATGTGCATATAGGGTCGGGTCGAACACTACAATCCTAGTCGGTCGAACACTGCAATCCAGGTCGGTCGAACATCATCGCACCATCGTTGGGTCGGTCGAACATCATTACATATGGTCAGACATGTATATAAGGGTCGGTTGCTCGACCCATAGGAGTCGGTCGAATATACACGTGGGGGTCGGTTCAGGCATAAGGGTCGGTCGCTCGACACATAACATACACCAATTTCCTGCAAACCATTTTTCACCTCTTGACGGCGTTTTCGACCATTCTAGCTTTCCTATGCAATCATAGAACATACCAAACAGCAGTAATAACATGTATAATCAATCAAAACCATCAATACATCAATAATATGTGTTATTTAGGATCAAACATACCTAATTCCACGATTTTACTCTTAATCCCCTAAACTCCGAGATTAGCAAACTTAATCCAAATTAAGCCAAATTTATATCAGTGACATAAAATAATATTTTAGAATTTTTACATATTTTTCTGAGTCATAATTTCACTAATTATCACTGATCACCCCTAATTAGCCATAATTAGTGTAAAAACATGCAAATCACTCACTTTAGCCACGAATAAATTTCAGATCTGAAGCTCTAACTGATTTTGCATGGATCCCAATGTATTCCAGCAGCTCTATCTCGATTTCTATGCTAATCTGCCTTAATTTGATGTAGATTTGGCTAATATTTGAGTAGAAAGTGATTAAAGATGAATTTAGAAGGTGGAGGTCGTTGCTAGGGTTAGAGAAATGTTTGTGGAGGCTAGAGAAATGAATAAGAATCATTCTCTAACTCCTTTAAGCCCTCTCATAACCCTAATCCTGAAATGGGTTATGGACCTAGCTGCTAATCACCCTATTAAGCCCGATTAAGCTGTTTTTCACCTTCCAAACCTTATTTCAGCCATATCTCCCAAATAGTAAGTCCGTTTGATTAGTGTGACCACTCTACGAAAAGGTAAACCATCATTCAAATCAAATGAAAGTGGTTTTAGGTCAAAACTCCTTACCAATCAAAAGTTATAGGCGCTACAAGATCCGCTAGGGGTAAAGCGGTCATTTAAAATTCGGCAAAAATCGTAAACATGGGAAAGTTCCCAATAGTCATTTCCTAAAGTTACACGACCATACGACTTCATATGAAAATAAAATAAATATTCTACGATCCTCTGATACGTAGAATGTGGGTCATTACACTCCCCTCCCCCCCCCCCCCACCCCCCGGTTTAAGAAATTTCGCCCTCGAAATTCCTTAACCAAGAAACATGCAATGGTGTCCCACATGCCTATCAACCATTTACAAACAATCAAACATACACAACAAGCTTATCCTAGCATGGGGTTTACTAATAAGGGAAAAACTATATCGCGATTAAAATCTTACGAGGCAAAAGATCTGGATACGACTTCCTTATGCTGTCTTCTGTTTCCCAAGTACAGTCATTCTCATTATCGCCCCACTAGACCTTGACCAGTTCCACCGTCTTCCTTCGAAGTTGTTTTGTATCATGTCCGACAATACGAATCGTCCTACGGCTCCCAACTGCCTTGGATTCTACCTCGATATCTTCCAACTGATCTGGTGAAATAGTCATATCAGAATCGTGCACGAACTTCCTTAACTGGGAAACATGAAATACTTGTGAACTCCCGCCAACTTGTCAGGCAACCCAACTTTATACGCTAAATTCCCAACTTGTTCGAGAACTGGAAACATACCAACAAACCTTGGTTCCAATTTACCTCTCCTACCAAAACGAATTACATTCTTCAACGGAGAAATTTTGACGAATACCAAGTCGCCAACGGAGAATTTCAAATCTCTTCGCCTTTTATCAACATAACTCTTCTGCCTATCTTGGGCAGCCGTCATTCTCTATTGAATAACCTTGATTTTATTTGAAGTTTCTCTTATTATATCTGGCCCAAGCACAAATTTCTCACCGGTTTCCAATCAACATGATGGTGAGTTGCATGGTCTTCCGTACAAAGCTTCAGATGGAGCCATATCAATACTGGACTGGTAACTATTATTATATGTGAACTCAATTAGATGCAAATGGTTATCCCATGAACACCCAAAATCCAATATACAAGCTCTCAAGAGATCCTCTAATACACGATTCACCCTCTTTGTTTGACCGTCGGTTTGAGGATGGTACACAGTACTGAGATGTAATTCTGACCCCAAAGTCTCTTGTAAGCTCTTGCAAAACCCACTAGTAAATAATGGATCTTGGTCACTTACAATACCTTTAGGTACTCCATGAAATGTCACTATCCATTTCATATACAGTTCTTCTAACTTAGTTGTCATTCTATTCGACTTGACTGGTATAAACCTTGCACTCTTGGTCAAACGATCCACAATCACCCAAATACTATCATGACCCGATCTAGTCCTTGGTAAACCATCGATGAAATCCATTGAGACTTGTTCCCATTTCCATTCGGGAATTTTAAACGGTTGTAACAACCACTAGGCTTCTTTTGCTCGGTTTTAACTAGCTGGCAGTTCATACACTTGGATATAAACTTTCCAACGTCTCTCTTCATCCCTTCCCAGTAGTAGGTCTGCTTCATGTCTCGATACATTTTGTTACCACCGGGATGTATGGTCAGTTTTGAGTGATGACACTCTCTAAGCACTTCATCTCTCAATCCATTAACATTGGGTATAACTATTCTCCCATTCTTTCGAAGTCATCCTTCTCTATCAAGTCCATACTTGTTCCTTTCATCACCGTCGATACCCATCTCTACCTTGGACATGATTTCCAATAGATTAGGATCTTCCCTCTGATTGGAACCGATCCGTTAAATCAAAGTGGGTATGTTCGTCAAACTTGCTAACATTTCTGGATCCAATTCACACTTAGGTCTGAAATCATATCCTACGATATACTCCAGTTGCTTCAATTCCAGAAGCATAGCTCCCAGCCCAGCGTGTCTTCTGCTCAATGCATCAGCTACCGCATTGCCCTTCCCGGGTGTGTATGCGATATTGAAATCATATGAAGCCAAGAACTCTAACCATCTCTGTTGACGAAGATTTAAATCCTTTTGAGAGAAAAGATACATTAACGACTTATGATCGGTAAGCAACTCAAATCTTTCTCCCAAGAGATAATGTCTCCACATCTTTAACGCGAACATAATCGCTGTCAATTCCAAATCATGGGTGGGATATCTTTTCTCATGCGGTTTCAGTTGCCGACTAGCATAAGATACAACCTTACCTCCTTGCATCAGTACAACACCTAATCCGGTACCACTAGCATTCGTGTATACCATCATCTCTTCGTTTCCCTTAGGAATAACTAACACTGGTGCGCACGTTAACTTCTCCTTTAGGCTCTTAAATGCATTCTCACACCTTCCATCCTAAGCAAAAGCTTGATTCTTCTTGGTCAACTGAGTTAACGGTGCCGCTATCTTGGAGAAGTATTGGATAAACTTATGATAATATTCAGCTAACCCCAAGAAACTTCTCACGTCCATTGCATTCTTGGGCGTAGACCAATCTTGCACCATAGCCACCTTCGTAGGATCCACGGCAATACCATTCTCTGAAACAACATGGCTCAAGAACCTCACTTCCCTTCTCCAGAAGTGACACTTTGAAAATTTCGCTTTCAATTGGTGTTTCCTCAACACCTCCATCACTGTCCTCAAATTTTTCTTGTGTTCCTCTATCCTTAAGTAAACCAAGATATCGTCCATGAACACAAGAACAAACTTATTTAATTGGTCTCCAAAAACCCTACTCATAAGATCCACGGAATATGCGAGTGCACTAGTCAATCCGAATGGCATGACCAACCACTCATAGAATCCAGACGGCGTCCGAAATGTCGTCTTAGGTGTACTCTCAGCTGCTACTCTGAGCTGATGAAATCCTGTAGCAAGGTCTAATTGGGAGAAAACTCTTGCCCCCATTCAGTTTATCAAACAAATCATCTATCCGTGGAAGAGGATACTTATTCTTCCTAGTCACCTTATTCAACTCGCGGTAGTCCACACATAAGCGAAGGGAACCATTAGCATTAGTACCAAACACAACTAGTGCTCCCCACTCGGAAACACTTTTTCGGATAAATCCCTTCTTCAAAAGATTGCTTACTTGCAACTCGATCTCTTGCTGCTCCCTCGGCGCCATATGACGACGTGGCATCACTATAGGCCTGGCATCTTTCACTAAATCAATACAAAACTCGATCTCTCGGTGTGGGGGAAGTCCGGTCACTTCTCCGAAGATATCCAGATCACAACACCAGAAAAGCTTTTTATAACAGTTATTACTGTTACTACTGATCTTTGTAACAGTTATAACCATTACAACAACATACATGACAAACTGTTGTCACGAATATTGTAACGTTTAAAACCGTTATAAAGTGTTCGTACTGTAACGGTTATTACCGTTATAAGATATGTACTTTGTAACACATAAAACCGTTAGGACTGAAAATTTTATAACAATTATAACCGTTATAAACATTATTTTTATAACAGTAATAATTGTTACAAATATGAAATATGTAACAGTTGTTACTGTTAGCGTATAAAACTGACTATTTTCATATACTAATTTACTAACAGTTATAACTCTTACAAACGTGAATATTATACCAAGACTGCAATCGGTAATTTCATACAGCATACACCAATAATTATATACAACATATAATATAACAATAACTTAAAGCAAATACAACATATCACAATTTATATCCTTAAGCAAATTCCATTTCGACCAACATCACAATTTAACATACAATCATAATACCATTCATCATCCATAACAAATACCAAAATATATCTAAGTATCATAATTTTGCATACAACCATTACACAAAACGCAAACGGTTAACGGACCAAGTTACAAATCCACCATCGACAAGATCAGATAGTGTATACATACCATTTTGGGGTGCATAAAAAATTAATGCATCTGGATCCAGAACTTCCTCCACCCAAATGGCTTTCTCTCCTTCTAGTACAGTTCTATGATGACAAACTTTTTGCACTCCTACATATCCCTTCGCTACCTCGTTTAATGTTGACAACAATAACACTACCGACTGTTTATCTCTCGTGGATGACCCAATGGCATCAATAGAAGTAGTATGTAGATTATTATTACCTCCATCAGAAGCAACTTCTTCACGTGGTGTCGTATTCCCTCCTTGTTGATTGATAAGAAACTTCATAGATTGTTGCAAGTACGCCAATGTCGAGTTCATTGATTTGATGTCTTCATGCATTTAATTTTGGTTGTTCTCCAATTTAGCTATTTGTTGCTTAGTTGCATTCTGTTTTGCCGCGGTAATTGCTTTTGAAGCTTGTGTTATTTTTACTTGCTTTACATTGCATGTAGAGATGATAGCACGACAATAACTTCTTCTTTTATCATCTCCAAAAACTTCAGCAATGGGATCTTTATCAAAATTATCTATACTTAGAGCATCATCGCAACCTTGTAATCTTTGTCTTGCTTCCGCTGCTTCAACCAAAGCCTATGATGTTCAATAAATACAATGATATGAGTCCATGCCTGATTAAAAAACAAAGAAAGTTTAACTGAAGATGCTTGATTGAAAACAAACAAAGAACTACCTGACATTCTGTCAACCAAAGAATTGACATTCATTTTGCTTGGCACAAGTTTACTGAGCTTGGCTCAGTAAACCTACAAGGCTCAGTAAACTGAGCCACTCAGCTCAAGTTTACTAAGCCTGGCTCAGTGTAAACTGAGCCTATGGCTCAGTAAACCTGAGCCGAGTGGCTCAGTTTACTGAGCCTACAAGGTTCATTGTAACTGAGCCATTCGGCTCAGGTTTACTGAGCCATAAGATCAGTTTCCTGAGCCTTTGGGTCAGTAAACCTGAGCCGAATGGCTCATTTTACTGAGCCTACAAGGCTCAGTGTAACCATATTATTATGTCAGTTTCCAATGCTTGTCAGGTTTAAGCATATTATCAAGCTTTTAGAAGCCCTGCATACACGTGTATCTAAAACCGTGAATATAGTTTGTAAATTTCAAATAACTGCGTCTATGGCATGGCATCAAAAATATATGACTTCTTGGTTCTTACATTTCATATGAATTGCAGTATCATACAAAATAATATCATGTTTCTACAAGTTTAAATATGTATGCGGTCCTCATTATATGTATATGCACCAAATTACTGGCTATGTGCGTTGTCTTCAAACATTAAATGAGCCTTGAGGTTTTAGCAAAAGTATACTGAATTTTGAATACAACGATGGTGCTAATACAGAGTAATCTTACAGAAGAGTTTCAAGTACATAAGATTTCAAGTGTAGCTAATTCTGCACATGACACAATAGATTACAAGTGCTTAAAATGGATTTAGAAACCGAGAATTTGATGACATCAAATAAATAAGCATGATTTGTGTTCGCATCGTTTTGTATTTACGCTTACGTATGTTAATGGATTCTGCATAAAAAGGGTTTCTGGTGTGTAAGCACTGTTATGTGTGTTATCATGTGCATAAGTTTCAAATACTTTAAATACGGATCTTGTGGGAAGTTTTGAGACTTCAGGCATATATCATCAGAATAAGCAGGAAACCTTGTGCTTTCAGCTTTTATGTCCATCAGATTCAGGCATATGAGTCTGGAATTTCCAATGTTATTTTAATATATAGTGTTGGGCATGACTTATGAATCCTTATGCAATATTATATGATTTCTTTGGGGAACATTTATTGGTAATTTTACAGGCAAGCTAGTTTCATATGCCCGCCTTCAAAATGATTTCTTTGTGGTTTCTATGTGTCCAATCTACTTGGTAAATCCCCCCGGGTCAATGTGGACTGTTAAATTTATAAATAAGGACCATTCTAGGGGTATAATAAACTAATATGTTATCGCAATACCAGATTGTGATCTGTTTTGTTATGAAATGGAGCGACAAATGCAAAAACATGGAGACTTTTATAAATGAGCTTGCTGAAAAGGAAAAAAGAAGTAGTTTTTATCATGGCGGATATAGATGATATGCAGGTGGGTAGGTTCAATTCATTTGGTTTTGATAATGCCACAGAAAAAGAAAAATTATTGTATATATGATTAAATCTTATTTAATCTTAGGCATTGGCATGGAACTGGCAAGTCGGAGCAGTGCTAGTGTATATTTTACTCAAGAGGGAGTTGATTGTCGATAAGGTTTATGGGTACAGTAAGAAGGCTCTTCGTGATACCATGTCAAAATGGAAAGATTTACCCATGTATGAACATTTTACAAAACGAACGATTTACCCATGAATTCATGGAAGATACTGACTCTGAAGAATCCTGAATTCTTTTATATTTATGTCTTCATTTTAAACTTTCTGTATTAACTTTAAATAAGGTTTTTATTACATAGAACATGGTTAATATTCTTGTTAGAGATTAATATTTAAGTCTTTCATTGCGAAATCATCATGTGTTGGACTTTAGAACCTGAGACGTTATGATTTTTCTCCTTTTATAGTAGTCTAACTGCTAGTCTGTTCTTATTTGTGCTCGATTTCAATTGTACATGCTCTATGATTCGGCAATAAGTTACAGTGAAAGTTTATGCCGATTCCGAACGTAGGCAAATTTACAAATTTTTTATTCTATTCTTTTACTTTTTCTAGATCTTTGTAAAAGAACGTGTATAAAAGTAATAACTAATTGTAGGCAAGTGGGCGTGGGTTATTTTTGAATCAATATCGCTTCATTTTATGCATTGTTTTTATTTTTAATTTTTTGGCGATTTTACTTATATGTTCTTTATAAATTAAATATATGTGGTTTATGATTTAAATTAATCAAAATAACCACGTTTATTATCTCAGAAGGGAATTAAATATATTCACTTGATATTCAAAGATCAACATTCTAATGGTAGTACAAAACTTCAGAAGTGAATTGATGATCCTACCGATAAAGATTAGACTATCATTTATTTATTTATTTTTACAGTAGATAAATTAGATATCTACTGATTTATGGTACTTATCAAGCATAACTCCACACAAAATTCTATGCTATGCATCGTCCTATCTTTCCTTAATGAATCATGATCCATCATCACTCTTAGAATTAAACAAACTTCTTGATTAACCCAAAGGAGTTGGGAAGGGATCTGAAAGAGTTATTTCGTTCATGATAATTTCAGTCTTGATCCTAGTAATTTAGGATCCAAATTCATCAACGTACACAATAAGACATCGATGAAATATATAAATGTTAGCTACCAAATTCATCAAGTTTAGATGATCTTCAATTTCTCAAATACAATTTGTAGCACTCAAGAATCATGAAACACTGCAAAAGATCTTTCAATGTTGAATTCAACAGACTATATTATGAAACAAACAAAAAACGCTCAGTTTTAGTAGTTTCCTTAAGCTGATTGAAACTAGAAACAGGTTTCAGAACCGAAATATGTTTCAGGTTTCAATTTATGTGAAACCTGAAACAGGTTTCAGTTTCCTGAAATCGAGCAACACCCGGTTTCAGAAAACCAAAACCGAGCACTGCTCGGTTTCGGGAAATTTATTATGAATCGGGTTATAGACATAGACTTGATATACAATTTTATATGTAGCAATGTTGTTTTTACTAAAATTAAATTGAATGGATAAATTAAATCGGGTTATGATTAATTTCAGGGATAAATTACATATATTCTCGGCTTTTTTAATTTTTAAGGAGAAATTTAAGTATTTCATTATAAATTTAAAGTATTTTCTATTGAAACTGAACTTACTTGACTTTATTATTAAGTATTTCAACTTCAGGGATGGTTATGGAGTTGTGTTTACCGAATAATCATTCAAATTTATGTAAATCATATAGCGTTTCCTCGGGCATGATGGAAATAATTTCGATGAACTAGCTGATTGTAGACATAATACAAAAAATCTAGCTCTAAACAAAATAAATCCAATGTTTTTTCATGCATTTTTATAGTTCATTCACTATCATGTTCTAGCACAGTTTAAAATTGAGTTCAAGCTCGGCTGCAAAACTGAGTAGAAGCTTAGTTTAGTGAATATACTAAATGTTAAATGTTAAAGGACAATGCTATAATCTATCAAATAATAATAAAACAAAAGAATTTTTTTCTCACTTCTTAATTTCAGATTAAATGGAGGAGTTGGGGGATTGTCCTACTAACAACGCGGCATCATGGTGCTACCACATGACTATGATGGCTTCCAAACGAGTTTGTGAATCTATCTTAGTTAATGCAAATCAAAGGCATAAATGATTCATTCAGTGTCTTCACAATTCCATGTATTGAATGTATGGAGCTAATTCTATACTCAGTGCATCCCCTTAATTTTAGGCTCCACCAAACAAATTAACACTGATTATGTATGCAATCTATGGGCAAAGTAAAAAATCACACAAGCTCACTATGAGCAAGGCTATAATAAGGAATAAAAAGATGCTAAAAACAATGGTCAAATTTCTATGAATAATAAAATTGCAAATTAGAGCTTGATTTAAAAAAAGGTTCAGATTACTTACATATTTTTCAGCGGCACACGGAAGCACTTCCCTGATTTTTTGCTTGTATGTGATATTTTCCAAACAACATATCGCATAGGCTTACTTTCCAGATTTTTGTTTTTCTAATGAAATATACAAATAAATATATATAATATAATTTATCATAAAGTTTACTTAAGAAATCTAAACTACATACCGATTCATCATAGAGTGTACGGTACGATTTTCTGCCCAATGTATGATTTATAGTAACATTTGCTTTGTTTGCAGTATCCTGCTTACATTGTTTTCTCTTTCTATCACCATATTCCATGTCAATAAAACTCTCCCATTGAACTTTATCAATATCATCAGGACGATTTTCCATTGCAATACGTCTAGGTACAAGCTCATCATCCTTCTTAAGGTATTTGTTACATAGTTTTGATTTTGCACTTCTGAATTTTTGTGAGAACCCTTTTTCTAATATAGGTCTTGCTTTATCGGGATCTATATCCATATCAAAATCTTTCTGTAGAATCAAAAGAAAAAACAACCAATGCCTGATTAGAACAAACAAAACAAACCCTATAAGTCAATAACTTGTGTTATTCTTGGCTGTATGCATATCAATTATACAATTGCATTTTATAATTTCTACTCTACCTTCCACAAGCATATCAAATGTTCTGACTATATTCCATTGTGTAGGACACACTTATAGTCCAATTTAAGCCAACTGTCTCCTTACGTATCTAACTTTAAACAAGAACCAGGATCAAAATAGTTGGTAATGAAACTGAATCAACCAATAGAAATACTTCTATTATGCAAAAAAAATGTAACACCATAACTGTTTATGATTTATTAAATTCAAATAAGAAATAAGATACCAGTATTTCTTTCCATAAAGCATCTTTATAAAAAATATCAACATTCCTCCAATCATCATAACTGATTGGAATGTATGCACGAATCAAAACACCACATCGGAAACTCCACTTCTTTCCATCCTTCCCTTTGTTAAATTTTGGCGATTAAAATATATTAATGAGAAGACATTATTTGTTCCCATAATCAAGTCAATTATGGGAAATAAATTAATATAGAGAAGGCAACTGATTTAAAGAATCAGTCAAAAATTGGTAGGGTGAGAGAGGCATTAATTGTTCCCATAATCAAGCAAAATATGGTAAACAATTAATTGATTTGGAGAATCAATGAAGAATTTATATAGGTGGAAACCAAATTAATGCGCAAGATTTGTGGTGGATAAAATCAAGGAAATTCCTAAACATCTTCATCCTTATCTTCTAGAATTGTCTATTCTTCTTATATATATGAAGCCATTTGCCCACTTTTGTATCATCACAAGAAAATATATCTCTCCATATTATTCCTCAATAGATCCCTATTTTTTTTATCTATTATAGGGTAAGAATTAGTATTGAGTTTTTTGTTGTAATTCTTCTCATTTTTGTAACCTCCTCTTGAAGTAAAGAAATAAAGAAGTTGTTGGCTCTCCGTGGACGTAGGATATTCATATCCGAACCATGTTAAATCTTTTGTGTCTTCTCCTCCTCTTCTATTTTTGTTCTTTTTGTTTGGTGATTATTTTTATTGAGTTAGTGGTCGATAACTAATCGACAAGCTAGATCCATTTTAGCATCGCTTTCGCATTTGTGCAATTTTGCACAATAGTTTGGTATTAGAGTTAGCTGTCTTGTTCTAGATTAGTTACCAATAGCTAATTCTTCTAGTAGTTGTATGAAAAATTAAGGCGTCACCAAATTTGTTAGAAGAGAAGTTTTTGGGACATGGAAGGTCCAAGTGAAGACCAATGACGGTGTTCTTCAGCAACAACTTCATTCACTTAGAGGAAGAGATAAGATGCAGCAACGCCTTAGAGGATATATGCTTAGATTCCACTTCTTGGGTTCTAGAAGAGGTGCTTGTTATTATTGTAAGAAAAAGGGACATTTTATACGAAATTGTTCAGCCCTGAGAAAGAAGAAAGAGAAAGCTTCAATTCAGACAACATTTAGATCAGATGCAGATATATGTGATAGTGATACATCATTATTTTCAGCCACCATTCCACCTTTAGAGAGTACAAGTTGGGTGATTGATTCTGGAGCCTCTTTTCATATGACGCCAGATAGGAGCTGTTTTGTCAGTTATGAGAAAATTGATGGCAGAGCAGTTCATTTGGAGAATGACACATCTTGTCATGTTGTGGGCGTTGGTAGTGTGAGGTTTAAGATGCATGATGGTGTTATTAGGACTATCACGGATGTTCGACATGTTCCGATGCTGCAAAAGAGTGTGTTGTCAGTTGGAGCTTTGAGTACGCTTGGTATGAAGATAATAATAGATGGGGATAATTTAAGAGTGGTGAAGGGTTCCTTAGTAGTGATGAAAGGGGTGCGAGTCGATGATATTTATATGCTTCGTGGAGAGACAGTATTTGGAGATTCAGTAGTTTCTATTGATTGTAGTGTTCCAGATTCTACTCAATTATGGCACCTTCGTTTAGGTCATGTTGATGAGGAGAGCCTAGAAGTATTGAAGAAGCGTAGGTTAATTGTTGTTGATTCTCAATTAAAGCCTAGCTCTTGTGAAGATTGTTCTTTTGGAAAGAAGAAGCATGTCACATTTGATGTTGGAAGACCTAGAGCTATAGAGTTTCTAGAGTATGTTCATTCATATGTTTGGGGACCCACCCCAATTGCATCTTTAGGTGGAGCCAGTTTCTTCGTCATATTTGTGGATGATTTCTCGCGTATGGTTTGGGTCTATTTCATGAAGACTAGATCTGAAATATTTGCCCAATTTCAGAAGTGGAAGACCTTAGTTGAAAAGAAGTCAGGAAAGCGGCTGCAAGTTCTTAGAGTTGGCAATAGTAGTGAATTTGCGTCATAAGAATTCACTAACTATTGTGCGTCCGAGCATGTACTTAGAGATTTTTCTACGAAGTCACATTCTTTTGAAGTGGCGGAGAGCATGTGCCGAATATTATAGGAAAGAGCTATGAGCTTAAGACTGACTGCTAGTCTAGAAGAGGGATTTTGGGCAGAAGCGATATCTATGGCAGTATTTCTCATCAACCGTACACCTTCTATTGCCATAGATATGAAGATCCCAGAAGAAGTATGGAAAAGAGAGTATGCTGATTATTCATTCCTTAAAGTGTTTGGTTGTTCAGCTTATTTAGAAGATGAGAGACATGATAGGCTGAAGCCTAGAGGAAGCAAGCACATTTTGTTAGGCTATGGAGAAGGAATGAAGAAGTATAGGTTGTGGTGCAAAACAACCAAGAGAATTGTGACTAGCAGACATGTAATATTTGATCTTTATTGAAGGTGGAGCCTCTATCAAGTGATGACATTAGGAGGACACAAAATCCCCAAACACATTTGGAGTCATCAGATTATTTCCATATTCAGAGAGAAAGTGGTATTTCCAATGGTACCATGGTTGATGAGAAGATTTCAAAGGTTCAGACTCTAGGTGGAGCTCGGTCGCAGTTAAGGCCTTTTAGTTTAGTTGGCCCTATTGGTAAGCATATTTGTAATGATGATTATTCTTCTTATGCTTTGAATGTTGCGAAGCTTGATGTTGAGTTTGATAAGGTAGACTTGGTGAAGTCGAGTAAAATTCTTGAAAAGGAGGTTGAAGTAGATAATATTGAGTATGTCCTCACTTAATGTAGGATGGAGAAGGTGAAGCGCGCTATGATATCTCCATTAGTCTCTCAGATTTCTGTATCTACAAGTTTGTCTCCTTCATCGGATTTTCTGAAGAATTTTGATATTTGTTCATATGCATTTTGCTTGTTGATGTGCATATTATCTTTTTTATGCTTGGGAAAGATTTGGAAGCTCTATTTGGGCAATATTGCCCAAAGTAGTTCACATTGAGCTAGATGGCGTAGACCCAACAATTTTGTTGATTTTTGGTGATTGATGAATATATTTAATTGAGGTGGAGTGTTAAATTTTAGCGATTAAAATATATTAATGAGAAGACATTATTTGTTTCCATAATCAAGTCAATTATGGGAAATAAATTAATATACAGAAGGCAACTGATTTAAAGAATCAATCAAGAATTGGTAGGGTGAGAGAGGCATTAATTGTTCCCATAATCAAGCCAAATATGGGAAACAATTAATTGATTTGGAGAATCAATGAAGAATTTATATATGTGGAAACCAAATTAATGCGAAGGAAATTTCTAAACATCTTCATCCTTATCTTCTAGAATTCTCTATTCTTCCTATATATATGAAGCCATTTGCTCACTTTTGTATCATCACAAGAAAATATATCTCTCCATATTATTCCTCAATAGATCCCTATTTTCTATATTTATTATAGGGTGGGAATTATTATTGAGTTTTTTGTTGTAGTTCTTCTCATTTTTGTAACCTCCTCTTGAAGTAAAGAAATAAAGAAGTTGTTGGCTCTCCGTGGACGTAGGATATTCATATCCGAACCACGTTAAATTTTTTGTGTCTTCTCCTTCTCTTCTATTTTTGTTCTTTTTGTTTGGTGATTATTTTTATTGAGTTAGTGGTTGATAACTAATCGACAAGCTAGATCCATTTTAGAACCGCTTCCGCATTTGTGCAATTTTTGCACAACACCCTTTAGCACCATCCATTTCAACATTTATAAAGTACTTTTTATTTGGAGGAGGCGGAGGGACATCTTCTGTGTCTTCTGTTTTTCTCGATGAACTACCTGACATTCTGTTAATTTTGTTGCATTAGCACGATTATATTTTTTTGACTTGCAAATAAAAGAAAGAAATGCAAAAAGACAGTGTAGCTTACATTTCTGAAAGATAACAAGTAGAAATGGTGGATGCCCCTTCAACCAAAAATAAAAATAAAAACTCATAAAAAAAACTCAGCACATTCGTTTTGCAGCACAAAATAAAAATAGAAACTCATGCTCTAAAAAAACAATCAACAAAGTAGAGGCAAAACACAAAAATATTCTAGCAAGCATAACCCGATAACATAAAAAAATTAACTGAAAATACTTACATAAGATGATACATCCATAACCAATTAATTGATAGATAACATTTACGAATGTTCAAAACAACAAAAGGTAGCAAAATGAATAAAGCAACATCAACAACTTCAACCAATTTGTCTATTTGGATTCAATACAATTAAACAATGTTGTTAAGTTGGGTTGCTCTTTTAAAACGGATTGAAAGTCCGTTGCCATCTCATAATCATCCACGTTTTCTATCATGTGTTTAGGAGAGCGTCGTACAATGGACCTATCAGAATTCTTCTGTTTGTTCTTTATGTAAAAAACTTGGCTAGCTTCCGATGCAAGAATGACAGGCGCATCATACTCTCCATCATTTCTTTTGAGCCTTTTCAAATTCACCATCAGTAATTTGGATTCAAGACAAACCTTATAACTATGTGTTTTATCAGCAATATTGACCCATTTGCAATATAACACAACATGTTGAAATTCATAATAATCAACTTCAATGATCTCATGGATAATACCATACCAAGTAGTATCATCATCTGTATGATTTTAATTTTTTGCACTTGCAACAAATGTTGTAATTGCATTCATACAAATGCCACAATCTTGTGTTGAAAGAGTGTCGTCGTAGTGCCGAGGAGAGAATAGATAACCATTGATTCTTTATAAAGGTGAGTTTTGGATTCCCATGTTGGTCCACTAGCATAATACCATAATAGGAAGTCCATGCGTTTTTCTTCCATTAACTGAAAAAAGTAAAATATGTTCAAAAATGTTATTTATTATCAAATTGTGAGTTCATTGTAATCCAACAAACCTTTTTATATGCAACCAATCAATAAATTCATACTGAATTACTACTTCTGCCTTTGATTGGAGCTGCTTTTTACCACGTTGAGTCTCTTCTAATGATGATCGATATTTGCTACAAACGAAAACAAAAAAAATAAAGTAAATTTTGGGCTTGTATTTATAAATTTTAATGTGTAAAAAAGACAAAACTATAATAATCATCTCGATCTGGAATGTCTATTCTAAAAAGTATCCATCTTCGAATTTGTACACGTTGTACGCCAGATAATTTTATTGTTTTACCCTCAATAATGGAATGCTCATAAGTATCGCCATAGTTCTCATCTAAAAATGGTGCTTGTTTAGAGCTATGATTACCATCACGTGGATTTGACATATATTCCATTGCATATCTAACGGACTCCAAAACAAGATACGCTTCAGAAATTAATCCCTCGACAAATCTTTTATTGCTTGGTAAGTTTTTACACTCCTTCATAGCTCTTAAAAAACAACATTTAATGTAACTAATAAAACAAAATCAGTTAACAATCATGTAAATGAAATGTCTACCTTTCATATGGATACATCCATGTATAATTAACCGGTCCACGTAATAATGCTTGATCAGCTAAATGCACCATGAGACGTATGCTGATGTAAAAGAAATAAGGAGGGAAATAATGAGCGAGCACACATAATGCCTCGGCAATCATATCTTTGGAAGCTTGGACATGCTCTCGATTTAAAACCTTCGAACAAATAATATTGAAGTACAAGCATTCTTGTAATATTGCACATCTTAAATCACGGTTCTTTGGATATGCATATTGAACCATCATAGGTAGAAAATATTGAATTATAACATGATAGTCATATGACTTTCTAATATTCAAACTAGGTGGCTGTGTATTTACCAAGTTGCTAAATTTAGTCAGAAATCATGATGGAAGTTTTGCATCCTTAAGAACTTGACAACACTGCGTCTTGTAATTTTTGTCGAATGCAAATTTAGAAGATTGTTTGTACTTATCAAACAATATGTTAATAAAATGCTCTGCTACATTCTTTTCGGTGTGCATCACGTCAATAGTATGTCGCACCTTTTGACCATTCCAATACTCTAAGGAAAAAAGAATAGACTTCTTGTACCATGCTGGTATTTCACTGTCTTCGTTCTCATTTTCAAAATATTCATCATCACGATCGGTATCATTTATCATGCGTTTTTGGGTTTTCATTAATTTACCTGGTACATATCTTATATGAGCAAGCTTTTGCAACAGTGTCGATCCTATCAATCGTGTTGGAGGTTTCTTATCCTCCCTATCTTTATACCATCCATGTTTGAGTACTCTATATGGATAATCACTCTTCAAAAACCTTCTATACTTCATATAAACAATCTTATTGTCGATGTGTTCTGATTCTGTTTCTGTTGCACAAACAGGACATGCTTTGTAACCATGTGTTACACAACCAGATAAATTTCCAAATGCAGGTAGATCATGAATTTCCCATAGTAGCATTGCTCTCAAAGTGAAATGTTCTCTCTTGTCCATGTCATGTGCAAGCACTCCTATCCAAAGTTGTTTTAACTCATCAACAATAGGTTCCAAATAGACATCGATATCTTGACTTGGTGCCCTTGGTCCAGGAATAAACAAACATAACATTTGAAATTCTGGTTTCATGCACAACGAAGGGGGTAAGTTATAAGGAACCACATACGCAGGCCAACAACTATAGCTACCTGATAAGTTTGTACTAGGATTGAACCAGTCAGTAGCAATGCCAAGCCAAACATTTTGTCCATTTCTAGCAAACTCGGGCCATTTGTTTTTAAGTGATCTCCATTTAGCCGAGTCAATGAGATGACGCATCGAATTCCAACAAGGTTTTGCTTCACTATGCCACAACATTTTTCGAGCTATCCATGGCACGTGTACAACATTGGTAATCTCGGAATAAGTGGAAAGTGTTTCAATACTTTTTGTGCTTATTTTGTGATTTTTTTTTCACTTCTCCTTGTTTTTTCGTTTTAAATCTCGAAGTATGGCATCGAGGACATTCCACTGTATCCTTATAATCCTTCCAAAATAATATGCAATCATTTTCATAAGCGTGTATACATTCTACTTTCATTCCTAAATCTTTTAACATTTGTTTCATTGTGGAGTACTTCTTAGGTATTGTATTCTCCTTTGGAAGCCATCGTTTCAATCGCTTCAATAACTCAGTCATACTGTTTCCTGACCAATTAAAGTCTTTTTTCAAATTATGAAGCTCTACAATGACACTTAATGTTGTAATACCATATTCGCAAGAGGGGCATAATTTTTCACTTGCTTTTCCCTTGTAATCATGATACTTTTTCCACTGACTACCATCATGCATTCCTTCTACGCTATCATATACTCCATATGCATTATCAATAAAGTTTCCAAGAGTATCTTCTATGGGGTTTTCCTCTCGAGATTGTTTGGAGTTATAAGCATCATATGTAACATTTTGTGTATTAGTGACCCTAACGTCAACGTTGCTTCTCTCCCCATGAAGAAACCACTCATCGTATGTTGGATCCATACCATGAATGATTAAGTGCTTCTCAAACATTTCAAAAGACAACTTCTTCGAATTTCTACACTTCATATAAGGAAAGCTACACATTTCAAAGTCGGGTGGTGAATGACACTTCACGAAGTCCATAAAATATCAAACTCCTTGTATATATTCATTGGTATTCCTATGTCGAATTCTAATCCACTCTCTTGAAGTTGGATTCGACATTAGCAAGAACTTTACTCGTGCCTGTTATCTTTTTGTAAATGAAAAAATAATGCAATTACGTAGATAACATAGTCATGTTACAAAATAATAAATAAAATGAATACGATAAATTAAAAAACTTTTGATATATAGCAACATTCGAAACCGATATGGAACCACATTACATATCAAAGCAACATTAACGCATTACAGTATAAAATGAGTAGTTTCTTCCTATATACAACTGTCTAACCCTTATACCTTTTTAATATTTTTAATAAATAAATTAATAACTTTATAGCATCATTATTAAATTAATAAACAAACTTCTAATATCATTAATAAATTAATAAATAAACTTAAACACTTTTGAAAACAAAACACGCAAATGCAAAATCTCAAGCACATTATACAACACAGAATATGCTAACACACAAAAAGGATAAAGTCCGTGACACAAAAAGGATAATTCTGCATGTAACTACGGTCTAACAAACAAATTTCATTTTTATTTAGAACTATAGTTCACTACCTAATCCATTCCATACTATTTTCAAATACTAATTATATCACATGATTATTTTGGGTTATTTAATGCTGTAAAGTGTTCTTACTCCAAGATGTCAATTTTGCAACAAGTAAAACATTGATTACACTAGGATCTAATAAATTTTTCAGGTTGGTTGTGAATGCTAATTAATCATATTCGTAAATTGGTCCACAATTCAAGTCTATAAATGATAGAAATAGTTAAAATAAACTGCATTTGCTAAAATAACTGCACTGATTTAAAAAAAGCTGCACTGATTTTTGGTCCACGATTCAAGTCTACAAATGATATAAATACTTAAAAAATGCACTGATTTTTGTTTAAAAAAAACTGCATTTTTTCGAAACAAAATAAACTCTAGAAACACATGTAAGCCCAGCCCAATAGCATAACAAGGAGGCATGACAGAACAGACCACGAGCCATGCAGGAAGCAAGATCAACAGAATAAAGGAGACTGAACTCAAGAACTCCATGCAATCAGCATCACGAGTAGGTAGGATGAAATAGAACAAATCAACAAACTTACTCCCAAACTACACATGCAAACTACGTGTGGAAGAAGATTACCTTTTTGAAATCCATCCATTTATAATTAGACCGTACTCATTTTGGTAATTTATTAGTGTTGCGCCAATGATCCAAATTCGTACAGTTATACGGTTATGTATACTACCAATTTATGTAATCTATTTGCATATGCTTTGTCCATTGTCAATTCTTTTCCTTAGTGTTTCTTAGCTCATTTATGTAATTTATTTATATGGGGTTTGCTTGAATTTGTATACCAACACTTTGACACTATATATGCGCGTGTGTGTGCGTGTCTACATACATATATATACACACAGAGAGACGCACAAACTATATCTTACCATACGGATAAACATGACTTCTCCTTTTCACCCGCTTAAGATTCAACGTTGGTTCAGAGGATCAAAGGGAAAAACTTGGATATGGCTTTTTTCAACATCGGAAAGAATAAAGGGAGAAACATCTAGGATTTTGACTTCCCATGATAACGACCACAAATTTAAATTCAAATACCTAGTGTGTATAGGTCGACAAATGTTTTTGATTTCTCTTTCTTCTAATATAATACGAACATATTAAGTTGAACTAGTGGAATGGGCAAGGAAGATATATAATACATACTTGAATTTATTTGAAAATAGGGGTTAATCTTAAGATAGTAGCACAAATAAATGTTCAATTTACTTTAATAAACAAATAAGGGGTTCATACAAAAACGAAAGCAAAACTCTTTCTTTTGAAGTGGATATGTCATATGTTGTTATACATAAATTTTAAAAAACAGCTCTATGATTTGATTATTATAGAGATTTGCATAACGAAACAACAATTAAGAATGGTACTATACTAACCAATTTAGCAAGCAACTTTGTGGAAAATTAAATGGGAAAGCCATAATTGATTTTCACGATATTTGCACAAAATCATAATTCGACATAATGTGTAAAACAAAAAACAAAATAAAAAGTTGTTGTTCAAGCAAGCTTCTTTGGATGTAGTATACTTTAAATTTTGTTGAAATAGGCCAACCAATTTGTAGGTATGGCCAAACAACTAAGGTTATTCCAAATCTGAATGGAAAATGATTTTAAAGGACTACAAGAATGGGAACTGAGTGCTTACAAGCAAAGAAAAAAAAGATGTAAAGTTTACAGCAGAAATGAGAAAAATCATATATAAGAAAGAAACATGAATTATATGTTCAGTGAATTTACTTCACCTTCGACAAAAGGTTCTTGTTAACTATACTCAACAGAAGTGACTGCAAAAACCAAAATACCTGATCCAAGTAATAAGCAAATCATGTGCATTTCCAAAGATTCATGCCATTAATCAAACAAAATATAGCACCAAATGATTTTTTTTTAAAAGGGAAAAATGAAAATGAAAAAAATAGAAAAACTAAAAGTTTACTATACTCAGCAGTAGTGACCGCAAAAATCAAAGTATCTGGTTCAAGTAATAAGCAAATCATGTACATTACCAAAGATTCATGCTTATTAATCAAGCAAAAAAAAAGCACCAAATGAGAATTAAAAAAAAACGAAAATGAAAAAAGTAGGAAAAATAGATGAAAAAAATATTAAACCTTTTATTTGCATAACTGGTTTATCCTAGCATCCAAACGTTATCATTGATACTGAAATATGATTGACGCAATTAAGGCTCAATCCAGAAACATCACAAAACTACCAAAGATTCTAGAAAGAAGAAAAAATGAACCTGAAAGTGTACTGAGAAAAAAAGCAAACATGAATCGTTGCTTATTTGATGCAGCGGGAGAAGGGTGGCGATGATGGCACAGAGAGTCCGGGCTGGATGTCGATGGCGTGGGGAAAGAAACAAATTTACATAAAATCTTCTGTCTGATTCAAATGAGACAAAATGCGGCTCGTATCAAAAGGATACAAAATGATACTAAATAAATGAGACAACTGATCCTAACAAACCCACACTGTCTCGCAAATCATAAAACTTAACCAACGTTGAAACTACATCATTTAAAAACTATAAACCAGACTATAATATTAATTCACCACATTTATCCTATGTGAAATGAAGTGAATCTCCAACTGATAACACTTGGGTTTTATTAATGAATTACTCGTTTCGCAATGTTAATCACAAATCACACCACACAAGCTAATCGAGACGATAAAGAAGGTACTCGACTTGGACAACTTTGGTCAAAGGCATAACCCAATCATTATATAACCGTGCAACGAGAGAAGGATCGATTTTACATTTGACTTCATTATAGGTAGATGTTACAATGATATAAGTTGCAAACATATCAATTAAGATATTCAGAAAATTGAGATAATTTTACTGGAATCATGAAATAAAATGTGTTTTCAACAGATGATTAATTTAATCATAATATGTTAATCCTGAAATAAAATCCTATGACCCACAAATATCAATCTACATTAAGCATGAGACTGCCAGCATCGGCGGGGAAATGATATTGGTCAGAAAAAATTCCTGAGCAGTTGAACGAATTGGCGTTGGCAAAGAAAGAATCGATATCAAAACGCGATGAGGCGGAGAACCGATTAGCGTCTGCATACAGCGATGGAGATGAAAGTAACTAGGCGGCGGCTTTGCAAAATTTGGGGATCTAACTGTTATGGCAAATACGAAAAGGAACGGAAGGGTTTAGAAACATGAGTGGAAGGAAAATTACCATACCAGCCCTTGCTTGCAAAAATCTGGGGCTATTGTAACGGTTATTACTATTATAACTAAATATAATGGTAATAAACATTATAAAATGGTGACAATAATAACCGTTACTAATAGGGTCTGCGAAAATGTTACAAAACAGGTTGTTCGGTGTGGTGGATACTCGCCAGCAATAGGCACATCTGACAACTCATCATGCAGGATGTCATGGGAATTTAGAAAACTAGCCATCACCCAATCACTAGGTAGGCAACCAAACAGTACCTTCCGCCCATCATCCGCTCTAATGGTTACTGAAGACCCCTCACAATCTACCACCACCCCATACCTTTGGAGCCAATCAACTCCTAAAATAATGCCAAACATAGTAAAGCCCAAAACAAAGCAATCACAAATAAACATGCATCCATGACCCGATAAGACCAAATTACGACAAATCATACTAAAGCTATTCGAACCACCGATCGGGTTCGTAACAACTAAAGGTCCATCGACAATCTCGGGTTCCAATTCCAACCTATCTACCAGGTCACTAGATACGAATGAATGGGAAGTCCCGGTATCAAACAAAACTTGAACAGGAACATCATAAACATAAAGCATACCTTGAATAATGACACTCTTTCCCTTCTCCGCTGTAGTTGGGGCATTCGACGAAGAAGGAACGACGTTGATGACATATGCTTTCACAATCTGCTTCTCCTTAAGAGGTAGTGGACAGTTGTCCTTGTGATGTCCCAATTGGCCACAGTTGAAGCACTTCCTGTCCGTTGGCTTTGCTCGACAATCTTTGGCATAGTGGCCCTTCTTGTCACAGCTATAGCACTCGATATCTTTCTTGTCCTTCTTTTTCTAACCATCCTTGGTTTGGTTCAGTTTTATCTTATTCTGAGAATTCTTCTTGCCTTCACCACTTACTTGCGGTTTTGGCTCTCCTGCAGATGCAACAGCAACCTCGGTCTTCGACTTGGGGTAGAGGCTCTCTGATCTCAATGCCTTCCTCACAATAGATTCGAATGTCTTAACGATGTGGTTTATAAGTCTTTCCACAACTCATCTAATCTGGTTATGAACTTCTCGTCCTTCTTCTCGGCAGTATCGATAAGAGATAATCCATACTTCGATAATGTATTGAATTCAGCAATATATTCTGAGACTTCCCTACCATTCTGCTTGAGCTCCAAGAATTTTTTAAACAATTCTGATTTCTGAGCAGCTGGGATAAGCTTGTCACTGAAGTGAGTCTTAAACTGATTCCAAGTAACTTGATCCTCATGAGTAGCTATTTTAATAGCATTGCACCAATTCATAGCCCGTCCTTGAAGTTGACGCGATGCTAACTTTCTTTTCATTACATCATCGATTCGCACATCCTTGAAGATGCGCTCACAACTATCAAGCCAATCTTGAACATCCGTAGCCGATTCCGTTATGTGGAATGGCTTTCCACCATGGTTAGTATAATCCTTGCTGAGCTTGGCGAAATCGGCTCTAGGCGCCTGCACTACTGCACCACCACCATTAGCAGCATTAGGAACTGCTCCCTGAGCATCCCTAAGTATCTCTCGCATAAAGGCAGTAAACATTGTCCTCATATCATGGACATTTTCATTATTGGCCCCTGAACCCGTACTCCTCATATTTCGGCTCATCGTTCAATCTGTAAAGAGAAAATGAGTAACCATCTCCTTATTGGTGTTAGTGCAGTGCGACTTCATCCTTAGATATACTAATAGTATATATATATAGCTTTTGAAAAACAAAATATCACAAATACGCGCTCTCATGTACGTATACTATCTCTCCATGATGCCTTCCCCTAGGTTAAACTACGCAACCTAGGCTCTGATACCAAGTATGATGGCGCGCCCCGCACCAACCGATATTTCCCTGAAATACGTTGTGCCAATGTCCAACTTGCACAAGACGATCGTCAAAAGAAAGGGATTTGAAACTACGATCATCAAGAACCTGTACTATATCTCACAATGCATGGAATAAAATATAACAGTAACATAACTTGATATAAAACAAGCGAGACAGTGTATAAGCTGAAAACTAAATCATATCCATCAGAGTAGCAGAATCCAAAATACAGCTCATGATCCAAACCATTATTGCAACTTCAAAATACTGTCTCTAAAGCAAAATATAAAAGGTACACTACTACTGCCCAAAGTAGTGACCAACAACAACACAGAGAGAATATATGTAAATAGTACGTGGAAGCCTCCTGCTCGTCTCTGGATAGTTACTCGTGCATAACCACCTAACATGTCTCTAGTCTGCTCGTTTAGGAGCACTCAAAGTAATAAGAAGAGACATAAACTTTGGGTCAAACAAAAGTCTGATCTAAGCAACAGCAGCAAAAGTAAAGTAATAACAGGTGTAAATAATCATACCTAAACCTGCACCTACAACCAAAGAGTTAGCACAACAAGATGTACAGTACTTTAAGGTGACACTAACATAGAGTGTAAAGTGGAAGTGTGCATGTCATGGTGATAACAAACATCAAACATAGCAATCATCCTCACTTCTCTCACTCAGTGCGTAAAGAAAACGATATCCACCACTTTGATCACCAGAACTATTGGGGCCATGATGGAGTCCTACCCCGTCCAACTATCATTACGACCACTTTGCCCTTGGGGGCCCTGATGGAGTTCGACTCAATACAACCTCTGACCCCACCGCACTAGTCCATAGTCAATGCCCCCTCTCAATAGTGAACCAAAGTTATAGATATTGAAAGCCCGTTTGCACATGTCCCGCAGCACATCCCAACTTTAGAAGTTAACTCGTCGATCCCCATTTGGATTCTGAGCCATTACTTCTCATCTGGACTTCCTTTGCATCTCGGGTTTAGATAGATTGGAATTGATCTTCAGAAGAGTTCACGGTCATCGCCGGTCGTTCATCCTTCATTGGGTTGGCCGAACATTGCATCATGGGTCGGTCGAACGTGCATATAGGGTTGGGTCGAACACTACAATCTTGGTCGGTCGAACACTGCAATCCAGGTCGGTCGAACATCATTGCACCATCGTTGGGTCGGTCGCTCAACCCATAGGGGTCGGTCGAACATACACATGGGGGTCGGTTCAGACATAAGGGTCGGTCGCTCGACCCATAACATACACCAAGACATCAAGACATCAATAATGTGTGTTATTTAGGATCAAACATACCTAAATCCACGATTTTCCCCTTAATCCCCTAAATTTCGGGATTAGCAAACTTAATACAAATTAACCCAAAATTATATCAGTGACATAAAATAATATTTTAGAATTTTTACATATTTTTCCATATTTTTCTGAGTCATAATTTCGCTAATTATCACTAGTCACTCCGAATTAGCCGTAATTAGTGTAAAAACATGCAAATCACTCACCTAAGCCATAAAGAAATTTCAGATCTGAAACTCTAACTAATTTGGCATGGATCCCAATGTATCCCAGCAGCTCTATCTTGATTTCTACGCTAATCCGCCTTAATTTGATGTAGATTTGGCTAATATGTGATTAGAAAGTGATTAAAGATGAATTTAGAAGGTGGAGGCTATTAATAGGGTTAGAGAAATGTTTGTGGAGGCTAGAGAAATAAAAAAGAATCATTCTCTAACTCCTTTCAGCCCTCCCATAACTCTAATCCCGAAATGGGTTATGGGCCTAGCTGCTAATCACCATATTAAGCCCGATTAAGCTATTTTTCACCTTCCAAACCTTATTTCAGCCATATCTTCCAAACGGTAAGTCCGTTAGATTAATGTGACCACTCTACGGAGAGGTAAACCATTATTCAAATCCAATGGAAGTAGTTTCAGGTCAAAATTACTTACCAATCAAAAGTTATAGGCGATACAAGACCCGCCAGGGGGAAAACGGTCATTTAAAATTCAGCAAAATCGTGAACATGAGAAATAACCCCAATATCATTTCCCAAAGTTACATGACTTCATATGAAAATAAAATAAATATTCTACAATCATCCGATACGTAGAACGCGGGGCGTTACAAAGAGGCAGGGGTGGTAGATGGAATAATAAAAGTCGTGTCAAATGTCAAATATGTGACAAATTTGGTCATGTTGCTAGTCGATGCTATTTTAGATTTAATTCTGAATTCAACGTTGCAAGATAGACTCAAGGCAATCAAAGACCTAATGTCAGTGTGGCACAGTTAAAGAGTGGTAATACATACAACAGTAGAAATCAAACAATCGGTGCAGATGATGCCAAGACCGATGACATAAATATTGATGATTGGTACCCAGATTCTGGTTCAACAAATAATGTCATAAGCAGTTTGCAGAATCTAAATCTTGGTAACAAAAGCTATTCAGGTAAATAGTCTATACAAGTAGGTAATGATGAAACTACAAGTATATGACGTACTGGTAATGGATATATTAATGCTAAGAGACATCTATATCTAAATAATCTATTGAGAGTTCCCAATATAAAAAAAGAATTTAGTAAGTGTCTCACAATTTGCCAATGGTGGCCTTGGTATTCATAACCTCTCTACCTTCAACATGGCACTTCTTGCTAAATGGTTATGGCGCAGCCTCGCTCCAGGTCAATTTATTTAGAAAAACTGTATCCTTCATCGATTGTACCAATCAAACCCCTTTCTGATTCTTCACTTTAATCCATCATTTAAGCCCTCGCCATTCTGGAAAGGCGCACTATTTATCATCCCTAGAATAAAACCGCTCTTCCATGTTAAAGTCAATAATGGTGATTCTTGTCTATTTTGGATGGATATATGGAATGAACAGATCCCCTTTCCACTCTATTCCCTAACCTTGCATCATTAAACCAATATAACCCACTATTAGTTGCAGCAGCCCATTCTCTGGGCCCATTGGGCTTCTTACCTCCCTCTTATATTGGGCTTGAATCTCTAAACGAGCTTATATGCATTGTTCATACTTTAACTCAACCCAATTCAATATCAGACCTGATAAATTCTTATGGGCCTTGGGATCCAATTTTTCAGTTTCAGCCTGCTACAAATTCCTTATCCACCCAGGTCGATGTTTCACTTTCTCCCGTGTTTGGCATTGTCACCTTCCCCTCGTGTCATCTTCTTTCAATGGCTCCTTATCCACAACCGCATTAACACCAAAGATCGCCTGCATCGTTTTTGCGACAACATAGACACCTTTTGCGTCCTCTATGATAATCATATTGAATCCCTCACTCATCTCTTCTTCGAGTGCGATTTTCCATATACTGTCTGGGCAGCTATCAGCTCCTTCCTTCTTGGCTTCATACCTTCAATCCACTCGTTCTTTGAATATTGGCAGCATAATCCCCCTGACCCCATTCTGGATTCTTTAGTGACTTTCTTTGCCTGGAGTATTTGGTTAGAACGCAACGCCCACATCTTCAGCAGACCCAAGAAACTCATGATGGGTATTTGTCATCACATCTTGCATCTTTTCCATTCTTCATCCAGACCCACTCGCTTCAGGCTCTCCCTGCCATTGCCTCAGACTCTAGGATCGCAGGAAAGTAGCACCCAAGTCCCGCTTTGATTCCTGCTGCAGTCTAATATTATCTGATATGCTAGTTTTTGGCTTGATGTCTCTTGTTATATACTTTGTTCTAAACAATCTGATGTACATTATTTATTCTGCACTTTGCTTGTACTAGCTATATTGGCCTTCTTGGCCTAAACCTCTATGCTACTGGTTGGGCCTGTCAACCAGGTATATTTCTACTTATTTACTATTATGCGTGATCGCTGTGTAGTTCCACGCTACACACCCGTCTTCCTAAAAAAAAGGATCTGGTTAGTAATAATATATTGTTACATGGTAATTTGGATAGTGGCCTATACAAGTTTAGCAAAATCAAGATCAGAGATGGTATTAGGAATAAAAAAATATTGTTATAACTTCTAAATTAATGCTAACGCTGATGTCACAAGCATCACTGCCCCTCAAATTCTAGGCAGAGGCATTTGCAATATCAGTGCATTTAATAAATTTAATGCCAACTAAGGTTTTGAAATAGAAAAGCCCTTACGAGGTCCTTTTTAAGTCAAAACCAGATTAGAATGAATTGAATATCTTTGGATGTTTGTGTTTTCCCTGCCTAAGGCCTTATAAAAAACATAAGCTGAATTTTAGATCAGCTCCATATACCTTTTTGGGATATCCTATTAACCATAAGGGATACACATGCTTGAATAGTAATGGTAGATTGTACATTTCAAGGCATGTTACTTTTAATGAAAATTGTGACGGCCCGCCCCGCATCAGCCGACATTTCCTCTAAAACTGCGCTGTGAGACATTCTACAGGTTTTCGATTAGTTCATTCTCTTCTTTCTTTTCTTTGGCAACCGTTCTGTGCCAGTCGGGCATGTGTACAGCGCACTTTCGGAGGAAATGTCGGCTGATGCGGGGCGGGCTGTCACAAAAATATCTTTCCATTTGCAGGAAAATGTATAAAGACTACTAACAGAGTGATCAAATCAACAAAAATGATGCAACCACCAGTGGCACTGACTGATTGGTCAAAAGTTTCAGAATGTGATCAACAACATAAAGAAAACAGTGAAGTGAAGAGCATACCCAGTACAAGATCTGGATATAGTACTGACAACAATGACAATATGGAGCAGCATTCACATGATAATCAACAAAGTAATGAAGAACAACACAATAAAGACCAATCAGTTCAAAGCAATGAGAGTAGTAAATCACCCTCATTTGACAATATTCAAGACATTAATCAATCAGCTACCGGAAATAAGCATCACATGATGACAAGAAGAAAATGTGAAATATGTAAACCCAAGGCATATGTTATATGTGTGAATGATAGAGAACCAACCAACTTTGAGGAAGCAGTAACAAACAGTAACTGGAAAACATCCATGGATACAGAATATTAGGCACTTGTCAGAAATAACACATGGACATTAGTGAATGCTCTAAAGCATAAAAACATCATGGGATGTAGATGGACTTACAAATTAAAGAAAAATCCTGATGGTAGTTTGTTAAAATACAAAGCAAGGTTGGTGGCTAAAGGTTACTCAGAACAATTTGGGTTCAATTTCAGTGAAACATTTTTCCTTGTGGTCGAGCCTACAACCATCAGATTATAATGACTGTAGCATTGACCAACCAGTGGAAAATCAAAAAGTTGGATGTGAATAATGCATTTTTAAATGGAGAATTAAAGGAAGTAGTTTATATGCAACAACCAAAGGGGTATATTAATGAACAGAATAAAGGTCTTGTATGCAAATTGCACAAAGCAATATATGGATTAAAGCAGACATCGAGAGTTTGGTATGAGAAGCTAAAAGTCACTTTCTCTAAATTGGGATTCACAATGACAAACTCAGATTCTCTATATGTGAAAATTGAGAAGGCCACAGCAATATACGTACTAGTATATGTGGATGACATTCTAATTACGGGAAATAAATGCTAATAAAGTTTCTAGATAGAACTTTTTTTGTCAAAGATATGAGGACACTAAACTACTTTCTGTAATACAAGTTCAGTAGAAACCAGCATAGAAATGTTCTTATCACAAAAGAAGCATATATTGGAGATACTAACTCCTGCCAACATGGACAAGGCAAAATCTTTACCTACCCCTATGACAAGCAATCTACAATTATCTAAGTTTAAAGGTGAAACCATAAAAGATGTCAGATTATACAGGAGCATTGTGGGTGCACTTCAATATGTGACAATCACACGTCCAGACATAAGTTTCAGTGTAAATAAAGTATGACAGTATATGCAAAGTCCACTATCTAAACACTGGAAAGCGGTGAAGCAAATTCTAAGATATTTACAAGTCACACTAGAATATGGATTATCACTGAAAGCAAGTAAAAATTTAAATATATATGCTTAAAGCGATGCAGACTAGGCCTCTGATCATGATGATCGAAGATCGACGACAGGTTATTGTGTTTATTTGGGATCGGATCCAATCTGATTTCTTGGTGCTGTAAAAAAGCAACCCACGGTCTCTTGTTGAAGTACGAAAGCTGAATATAGAGCCGTCGCAAGCACTACAACAAAGCTGATGTGGATCGGCTACTTACTCAGAGAGATTGGAATCCCTATTAATAAGAAGCCTATAATTTGGTGCGATAACATGAGCACCATATCCTTCTCCTCTAGCCCTATACAACACTCACGCATGAAGCACATAGATATAGATATGTACTTCGCGCGTGAAGAGATAAAGGAAAATTAGACATCCGGCATGTACCAACTCACTTTCAACGAGCGGATGTTCTAACCAAAGCATTATCGGTGAAGAATTTTCATTGATTTAGAGCAGAGTTGAAGATTATTGATGGTAGCAGACATTTGGGAGACAAAGCCAAAACCTTAGGTCGATTTGAAGGGACGAAGTAAAGAAAGTAGGGTTTCGATATGCAAGAATGACAATAAATACGCTACCAAAATTAGTTGGGCCAAGCGCACTTTCCATTATCTTTTATTTAGTTTATAGCCCATACGACATTGTAATGTAGAAACATGTATAAATATACGTTCAGCTGTAACATTGTAACCATTCTATTACATTTTCTATCTTCTGAAATCATAGCTCTACAATTTCTTTTTTACTACTTGCTATAACAGTAAAACTCCAATGAAAAAAAAAGTTGAACCGCCAAAGAAGTAACGGCTTTAAGCAAATCAACTTTTTGTTCAAGTGAAACAAAAGTCTGTCATGAACAATGAAGTACTACTTCTTTCGAGATTCAAGAAGGTTCATGCATTTTACTATTTTTAGATTGTTGTGGGTTATGGTTGCCAGTTAAACCCTATCCAATCGTTATTTAGTTTGATAAAAACTCGTGGTACTTTTAGCTTGATATTACAGTAAAACTTCAATGAAATTTTTTTGAACGAATAAAGAAGTAACGGCTATTGAGCAAATATAATACTGTCTACACTATTAAATTACAACCGCATATCATGTGCTAATTCTGAAGTCATAGTCATCAAGAGAGTTACATCATCTTTTTTTTCTCAATTTTATTGTTTGAGTATTCAACTTCAATCTGGAAGCGGTCCACGGAAGTCATTCTTTCATGTTGTTGAATTTGAAGAAGAGCATCATAAATTCATAATGAACCTTCAGATCAATGTCGGAGCATCAGATAGCAAATTATCAGAAATCGAGACAATGGAAATGCATTTCATATTTTTAACCAGCCAGCAACTGAGCATTATTACTCAAAAGTCATCCAATTGGGATGCTGTAAACAAATTATTAGAAATCAAGACAAAATTTATGATCATCGGCAACCAACATTTATTCTACCGCAGGATCTTCAAAGCAGTACCAGATCTTTGCATCCCTTTAGAACTGTCATTCAAAAACAAACGACAAACACTTAACGTCTGCTTAGAATTGACACACATAAACAAACTACTAGAGGAAATATGGAGAGAATAATGAACTAGGCAGCAAGAATCAGGTGCAAATTCCAGGCAATTTTAAGTAACGCATCTCTGTTCATAAATTAGCACAAATATTTAGAATTGTAAAAGGTGAAGATTATGCCATATTATATAATACCGTCAGTGTTTCCCCGGATTTCCGAACTTGATAGCAGCAGCTGCAAAAGAAACCGCATTTCAGAAATGGTCCTTAATTGTTAGGCTCGGCAACTCAGGCCTTGGATAATGCTTTCAACACATCAAATTCAAACTTTTAACATTCTAGCTATAGAATACCTGTGCGTAAATCAACAGAGATAAGGCCTTCCCTTCATCATTAGGGTCGGCTTCCATGTAATAGATTTATGCTTGTGATTGTAAGTTGGCTGTAATTGATTAAAGAACACCATTCATAAATCAGCGGGTTAATTTGTGAAAAGAGATGAAGAATATGAGTTGGGTTTTACCCTTTTAGTGAAAAAAGGAAGAAGTTGCTGCAAGTGAAGTGGAGAGAGATTCATGCGTGAGTGGGAATAACCACGATTTTTTTTTTAAAATGGAAACTGAGATTTGAGATGGATCGTTAAACTTAATCGTTGGATTAAAAAGACACAAAAATATTCAGCCATTAGATATAACAAAAAACACTATGCAATTTACTGACTGGTTTAAATACAGAATTTCGGTATGTCATCAGTTTTAAATTGCAGTAACCCACTAGAAACTGTTTTTCAGTATGTAATGTGAAGAGCATCTCCAACCCCAAGTCAAAGTAATGTCATCTAAAATCTAAGTGGAAGCCGTTGTTTCACAATCTGAAGCACACCAAGCATATACAAGACAACGAGAAAATAAATGAGAACTCCAACGCAGAAGTAGCAAAAAAATAAATTTTGTCCATGTGGCAAAACCATGCTAATGGTTTTAATAACAAATTAGCCGTAAATACACCTAAAAATAGGGTAGTTGATGAGAGAAGAGAAGCCGAATATAAAACAGTGGATGAGGAAAAAAGAGGGTAATCACAATGTTAAACTAGTATAACCGCACAAGTTAACATTACTCTTAGTTAAACACATAATAATATTAAGTTGAATTTTTTTTTTTAATACAATTGTTAAAAATTAAAAAAATGTTAAAAGAAATGTACAACCTTATAGCTGAAAACTGCTAACATACTGAAAATGATATGTACAAATATTCATATTATATCATCATACAATAATAATATTAACAATATTAACAATGTTCATTTCCTCAAAGTTTTCAGCTCAACGCCATTTTGACCTGAAACATGCATTAGTTTGTTGCTCTGTGCCTTAACGATTCTACAGATTTCTCTCTCTTCTTTCACCCATAACCCATGTCTCCTCTGCACGTCAATGTCGACTCAGAACAGCAGAAGAGAAGAACTGCATTGATATGAAAACTTCTTTTTCAGACACCTTCTGAATAGTTTGATACCACTGGTAACATACAACAGATATAGAAGGATCGCCTAATCCAGAGCTAGGACGAGAGAAACAATTTCATCTACTGTTCCTTTCTCAGCATAGCAAACATCTATTATTAAAAGTATTTAAAAGCCAATCATTTAAAGCTTTGATAAAACCCTTCTAAGCACCGATCAATGTTGACACTTTCAAATTAGCAGCACAGTAAGAAGATTATATAATTATATTTTATGCAGACCATAGTAAATCAAGTAAGCAATACAAAATCAAGAAATTTAGTAAGTACTATATGGTAGTAGAGTATATCTAAGGCATCAACTTCCCATCCAGCAACATAACTAAACTTAGTATGTACTATATGATAGTAATTCAACAGAACTAAAACTGGATTCCCCTTATATTCAAAATACTCCTTCAAAATAAACGGACGCCGCAGTATCTGGTTTCAGCATATATCACCATGAATTCGAACTTACTACTGTTTTACAGACCAAGATCCAGCCTTCCACAAATTTGCAAAAATTAGGGTGTGTTTGGTTTAAAATGAGTTTTGGGTTTTTAGTTTTCAAAATTAATCACAAAACATTAAAGATGTGAAAGGAAGAATGGTAGAATGGAAGGAATATGGAGGGACCGCGGAGGGGATGTAGCAATCATGAAAGGAAGAATTGGTCTCCATATTTCTCTTATTTCTCAGAACATGAAAAATAGATAAAAGTTGTTTTTTATTTTGCGTGTTAACTTTGTTTTCTAAAATGGTTGATTTTCATGATATACATGTGTTGTGCACATTATTGTATGGACGAAAACCCAAAACTTAAAATGGTTAAACCAAACACTACCTTATTATCTAAACATTCTAAAAATAAACAACAAAATTAATAACTAGAGTCTAAAAATCATTAAATAAAAATAACCAAAAGAAAGCATTACCTAACCAGTTGGATGAAATGTATTTTTCTAATTCAACAGCAATTTTATAAACTAAGAAAGAAGAATTAGAAGCAGAGACAAGTACCATTACCCTCCAAACCCAACAAGGCAGCAGCCATTGAAAGCCCAGCAGTATAAATATTCACAGTTTCACCCAAGTTGGCTTGAAAAAGCGAGTCAGCGAATGTGTAAGCTTGGTTATCGATTAAATTACACTTCTTATATGAAAAGAAAAATCACAAATAAATGTTACAATATTATGTAGTGAGACGAAGGGTACATGAAACTATTATATGCAACAACAAGATTTTGCATCGGATAATTGATTTAAAATGCATGATTTTCAAATTGAGGTCTGCAATTTTTACCAATCAGTTGAGAATGCATCATTGAACTCCTTTTAGGGATGAATCACAATTGCCAAAGCTATCTCATTAATAAGTCTATGTAATTACAACATTAGATGTTTCATTATCATAGATTACTCATAGTTCATGTACAATATATACTAAGTATATTAATTCTTGCAAGTTGGCAGTAACAACAAACGAAAATGCATACCAAGAATCACAACAGTCTCCAATGATATTAAAATGCAGTACTGGAAGCTGCATTGAAATTCATAGATTAACTAAGATTTGAAGGCAGATGGTTGTATGGTAATACTCAAATTATTCAAAACAAATTTTTTTTTTATTATAATACACTTGACAATATAAAATAATTAGAATATTCTTAGTTGCACTTGCAACGTAAATGTTTCCAAGGTATTTCAGAAGCTGCCCTTCATTTTGCACATGAAATTCAACAGGATCCAAATATCCTTTCCTGCTAATTTCTTTAAGTATACTGCATGCCGACATATAGCTAATAAAGTTATCGAATGAATATTTGGAAACTGCATTTGCATCTTTATCATTTCATAAGCAATTTTCAGCATTTCTTGATTTAAATGTTTCTGGATCATAATAGAATACGATGCCAAAATGAATCAATTTCCCGATCTGACATCTAAATTAGAAAAAAAAATTACCAGAATTACGCCGAGAAGGAGCAACAAATCAAAGGCCTAATCGGGTATTCCAGCAACGATTCTGCACCCAGTAGGAATGAGTTAATCGAGCGGGTACCGGTGACACGTAAAAGACTTCAGCACGCAATGCCTAGTCGGGTACCTATGAGACGTAAAAGACTTCCGCACGCAAGGCCTAATCATGTACTCCAGCAGCGATTCTGCACCCAGTAGGAATGAGTTAACCGAGCGGGTACCGGTGACACGTAAAAGACTTCAGCACGCAATGCCTAATCGGGTACCTATGAGAGGTAAAAGACTTCCGCATGCAAGACCTAATCGGATACTCTGGCAACGATTCTGCACCCAGTAGGAATGAGTTAACCGAGCGGGTACTGGTGACACATAAAAGACTTCAGCACATAATACCTAATTGGGTATCTATGAGACGTAAAAGACTTCCGCACGCAAGGCCTATTCGGGTACACCAACAACGATTCTACACCCGGTAGGAATGAGTTAACCAAGCGGGTACCGGTGACACGTAAAAGACTTCAGCACGCAAAGCCTAATCGGGTACCTATGAGACGTAAAAGACTTCCGCACGCAAGGCCTAATCGGGTACTCCAGCAACGATTCTGCACCCAGTAAGAATGAGTTAACCGAGCGGGTACTAGTGACACGTAAAAGACTTCAGCACGCAATGCCTAATCAGGTACTATAAAACGTAAAAGACTTCCGCATGCAAGGCCTAATCGGGTACTCCAGCAACGATTATGCACCCAGTAGGAATGACTTAATCGAGCGTGTACCGGTGACACGTAAAAGACTTCAGCTTGCAACGCCTAATTGGGTATCTATGAGACGTAAAAGACTTCCGCACGCAAAGCCTAGTTGGTACACCAGCATCCATTCTGCACCCAGTAAGAATGAGTTAACCGAGTGGGTACCAGTGACACGTAAAAGACTTCAGCACGCAATGTCTAATCAGGTACTATAAGACGTAAAAGACTTCCGCACAATCGGGTACTCCAGCAACGATTCTGCACCCAGTAGGAATGAGTTAACCGAGCGTGTACCGGTGACACGTAAAAGACTTCAGCACGCAATGTCTAATCGGGTACCAATGAGACATAAAAGACTTCCGCACGCAAGACCTAATCAGGTACTCCAGCAGCGATTCTGCACCCAGTAGGAATGAGTTAACCGAGCGGGTACCGGTGACACATAAAAGACTTCAACACGCAATGCCTAATCGGGTACCTATGAGAGGTAAAAGACTTCCGCACGCAAGGCCTAATCGGGTATTCCAGCAATGATTCTGCATCCAGTAGGAATGGGTTAACCGAGCGGGTACCGGTGACACATAAAAGACTTCAGCACATAATGCCTAATCGGGTACCTATCTGACGTAAGTTAAAGACTTCTGCACGCAAGGCCTAATCGGGTACTCCAGCAATGATTCTGCACCCAATAGGAATGAATTAACCGAGCAGGTACCAGTGACACGTAAAAGACTTCAGCACGTAATGCCTAATCGGGTACCTATGAGACGTAAAAGACTTCCACACGAAAGGCCTAATTGGTTACTCCAGCAACGATTCTGCACTCTGTAGGAATGAGTTAACCGAGCTAGTACCAGTGACACGTAAAAGATTTCGGCATGCAATGCTTAATTGAGTATCTATGAGACGTAAAAGACTTCCGCACGCAAGGCCTAATTGGGTACTCCAGCATCGATTCTGCACCCAGTAGGAATGAGTTAACCGAGCGGGTACCAGTGACACGTAAAAGACATCAGCACGCAATGCCTAATCAGGTACCTATAAGACGTAAAAGACTTCCGCACGCAAGGCCTAATTGGGTACTCCAGAAGCGATTCTGCACACAGTAGGAATGAGTTAACCGAGCGGGTACCAGTGACATGTAAAAGACTTCAACACACAATGCTTAATCGTGTACCTATGAGACGTAAAAGACTTCCACACGCAAGGCCTAATCAGGTACTCTAGCAATGATTCTGCACACAGCAGGAATGAGTTAACTAAGCGGGTACCGGTAACATGTAAAAGACTTCAGCACGCAATGCCTAATCGATTACCTATGAGACGTAAAAGACTTCCGCACGCAAAGCATAATCGGATACTCCCACCCCAGCAATGATTCTGCACTCAGTAGGCGCTGTTACGGACTCGGTTATAGCTAGTCTCAGGTACGTGCCCAGTTATATTCTCGACTATGGTAAATATACTTGGTAATGTACTGAGTTATGTTATTAGCTATGATCTCAATTATGATTTGGGTTATATGCTCAGTTATTGGTTTAGTTATGGGCTCGGTTATGGACCTTTTTATATAAATATAAACTCAATAATAAAACTGGTACTGGAAAGCTAGTAAAACTGATACCATATTAATGTATACATAATTTCAGAAAGAAATCTGACGCCATATTAATGTAAACATAATTTCAGAAAGAAAACTGATGCTATTACGTTTACAAGAATGATATGCTATTAATAAAAACATAATTTACTAATATGCTTCCAAAAGTAATACCTTGACTATCTTATTACAACATATAATAGCCCATGATCGAGAACACAACCGTACCTTGTAGGAATTCTTAAACCAAGTACATACCTATCACATGTAAAATACGTCTTATAGAAAAATCTAATCAATTAACTATGGCTTTAAACTTCATGTACCAACCTATTTTTATAACGAAAGGAAGCCTTAATCATGTAATTAAAGTCTTAGTCATAAAATGATACTAGAATGAGTCCATAACTGATACTAGTTAACTTGAAAAAAATATACCTTATTCGCATAAACAAAATCTCACTATCAAAACTGATACCAATTAGCTTGAAAATCTGATACCATATTTGTTATAATCATAAACTGATACCATTATGCTTCATAAACTGATACCAGAAACTGTATGTTACAACATTGAATATATAAATGATACCAATACAATCAATAATTGATATCTACAAATCAAGCAGCATAAAACATACACATCACATGCATGCATACATACATACATACATACATACATACATATATATAAAGCATCAACTAACACATGATAGTAAACAAATATTCAATGAATACTCAAAACTAATCTCAAATTTATTACATTTCCAAATTTGAATGCATAAAGTGAAGGAAAAAACTATAAAATCTGCAATACAACTGTAAGAAAATATCAATTCTTCGAAGCTTGGCAGTTGCGCATGTTGTGGCCATACTGCTTACACACAGCATAATGATTTTGTTTATTCTGGAAAAATGCAAATCTGCCTTTTCGTTTGGTAGAAGGTCTACCGGAACCACGTTTGTCTTTAAGAGGCTTAATGACATCTTTATTGCAAGGATCAACAATGGGCTTATCATAGTTCGGAATTGGATTTACAGGATTAGCATAAGAAGATCGATAAGCGTCTACGGTGAAATAGTGTTCAACAAAATCGTATACCGAAAGTTTAGATCTAGTAATGCACCTGATAGCATGAGCACAAGGAAATCCGGTAACTTTCCATTGATTGCAAGTACAACTCCGATTTTGAAGATCAACATGATGAGAAGATGGAGACTTGACTTCATATATGGATTCCGAAGATTTATAAATAACCCAACCAAACCCTTCATCAATCAACCCTTTTAACCTATGCTCAATAGATGGACAAAGAATGGTAGTCCACAAATGACAATCCACTCTCATTTTGGCAAATTGTTCCATAATTTTAATCCTAATTCCATCTAAGCATGAAGCAATTGGCAATGCTCTTTCCTCTATTATCTAACTATTAAAATTTTTAGCTACATTTGAACTATACTCTCCATACCGTTTACCCTTAAAAAGCAAATTAGCCCACTTATCAAACGGTTTATCCTTTAAAAAGTTCGTAGCTGTCGTACCTCCAACATCCAAAAATTTAGAATGTGCTGCTTCAAATTCATTTAAATTTGAAGCTCTAGAACACAACTTAAATAACTTAACAATCGAAACATTTGTATTCTTTGACTTAATAGCTGAAAGCAGGTTTTGTTCCATAAGAAGATAACAAAAACTATGAAATGCATTAGGGAAAACTTCACGAATACCCAAAACTAACCCTTGATGACGATCTGATATAAAAACCAAATCATGTGTTTCTTCAAGCATTTTCTTCAAGTGACATAAAAACCATCTCCAATTATCCACATTTTCAATGAAGACTACACGCATAGCTAACGGGAAAAAGCCAGCAAATTAAATAACAGTTAAATAGACAATCAAAATAAAACACCAATACATGCAAACAATAACCGATACCAGTAGTTACCTAAAACTGATGAAACGACCCGAACTTCCCCGGTAAGGAAAGAGCGGATACTTTGAGAACAACACACAAAAGAACGCAAACAGAAGAACATTTCATTGTATATTACAACAATTCCATCAGAATACAAGAATATACAGAGTAAGAATAAATATTACACAGAAAATATCAGATATTTAAATTACATTTAAATACATCGTAGCGGAAAATAATACAAAACACAACTAGAAGTAATACACGGATACAGAGCTTTCCGAGTATCGTTACAGCTGTAAATCAGGATCCTGTGAATATAAATCTGCAAAACCAAAACTACTAGCTGCCCGTGTAAAAATAAGGACACTCAGAGTTTAGGTTAAAACAATAAACTCCAGGTCAGTCATGTGACTGGTGTGAGAACTAAAACAGTTATTAATCTTTGTTTTAAAGTTAGGTAAATCAAGGGACCACGCCGCTAACGCGGAACGGGTTTCCTCCCAAGAATACCAATGCATAAAATAACAGCGTAATGCTAAATAAAGAACAATGAAACTGTTATAAGACCCAGGTCCCATCACACAATGCAACGCAAGCCGGAGGATAGGGTTTTACCTTATAACAGCCAAAGAATGCTTGATACGTGAAATTTTATCTTTTGATTCTTAATCAGACTCCAACCGCAAATTAGTAAGAGAACGATTTCCTAAGTATTAACCTCGAAGGCCGAAACCAACATCAGACCAATACCCAGGAAACCACCCATCTTAACTCTTTTCCAGTTAGTTTCTAATTTTATATACAATCATAAATATCAATCATAGACGGCATGAGTACCATATATCATGTCGCCATACTAGGCTCTACAATCAAAACCGCAAATGTCACGTATTTGGAAGTTGGATTTCCATCTGTGAATCGAGGCAAAAGATAGTCCTCTACCGAATTCGAGACAATCTAGCCCATGTCTCAGGCAAGCGCGCAGACAAGCCTTGGATCGTCAGGGCCGGTCCACCGATGTGGATTATTATGCCTGAACACTATGTTTCCCTGCCCTTTGGGGCGTAAATGAGCCAACGAATGACTCCATCGGCTTCACATAGTCACCGATATATCCGAAGCGCCTTGCAACAGCAACAAACACATAAGTCAAACTCGTCAGGGCATGTAAAACCACTGACGCCACTTCAAACTAGAAGGAAATGCATGCCCTCCCTGATGTCCTCTCCCGTTTCTGGTTCACAACCAGGGTGTGAGGCTCGCGAATCAACGCTACAAAAAGCTATGCCACACAGGTTGTGCTTTGATCATCCACCACAAGACTCTTCTTTTCAATAGAAGCCTTGATCACTTGCATCTTAGCATGCCACACAGGCAAACCACTCTATGCAACCGATATCAGTCACACAGATTGAAATCCAATGTCAGACACATAGTCCATTTACAAGTTCGTTCTGGGTCTGAACGAAACCGGAGGAACCTTATTCCTCGCATATACATCGATCTCTAAGTACGTCTGGACGACCACTAACTGATTCCCTCCTCTTGGGTGCACGACCCAATCAAGATCATCAGTAATTATCCAAACGACGTGAAGACCTCCGGTCTTCAACCACTGTCTTCATCTTCGACTAATCGTCGAATCAGTTATTCAGAATGGGATAAACCCTGTCTTTCTGAATAACTCGCATTTATAATAAACAAGTGTTACACAAACATAACATACGCCTCATTCCAATTCATCAATCACTAACCGTAAATTAACAAGAGAATACTTCCCCAAATATTAACCCCGAAGGCCGAAACCAACATCAGATCAATACCCAGGAAACCGTTCTGCTTAGCTAACCTATAGTTAGTTTCTAAATTTCATATTCTTAAGGAAAGGTTCCCATTAATTTTATCAAAGATAAATTCCTTTAAATTTATTCTTTAATCTTCCTTTGAAAATCAATTCAAACCAAATTTTGGTTTATCCAAACTAGTCGGGATTAACGAACCTTACCGAAGTAATCAATTGTTAAATTTCCCAACCCCAACCTATTCATCCCATGAAGTAAAACTGGTAATACTTCATATCTAACACCACGGTGTTATCGGTAAATTCAATTACCATTTCACGTTCAAATCTAATTAAAGATTTAACTATTGCCTGGAGCAAAACTGGTGATGCTCCATTCTCGATCATTTCAATCTAATTAAAGATTCATTAAAACTCCACTTAGTTTTAATCTTTAACTGGGTTAAAGAACCGATGTCATTTAAAACACGGTTCACGATAAACCCCAAAATCACATCATATTTCAATCAGCCTTTAACCGTAAAATAGCAAGTGAGCAATTCCCTAAGTATTAACCCTGAAGGCCAAAACCAACATCAAATCAATACCCAAGAAACCATTCAACTTAACTAATCTCCTGCTAGTTTCTGATTTTCTTAACTCGGTTAGGTCTAAGAACAATATTATTGAAGATACCATTCACAACAACCCAAAATCACATTCCATTAATTATCGGGTTAAAGAACAAGTGTTATTTAAAACACCGTTCACGATAAACCCAAGAATCAATTCGAATTCAATTCCAATTAAATACTATTTAATTGGTACACTTCATTAACTCTAAATAAAAGATTTAGTCTTTTTCTCAACAGGGCTTAAGAACAGTGTTAATGAAGAAACAGTTCACGACAAACCCTAATCCCATTTGATATTAAATACAAGGCTCTGAATAGAAGATATATCGGCTTATATTCAATATCAAATTCTACGACCAACAAATATCGTATTGGATATAACGATATAAATATATCTTTCAAATTTCCATAACAATATCTGTATAATCACGAAATCCAACATCGAAATATTCCAAAGACAATTTTGATTCAAATCCATTCCAATTCAATTATTGGAAATTCTGGTTATCTTTCAAAACCATTTCAAATCCACTTTATTTATTTCAAAAATAAATGAATTATAATTCTAGTTCAAAACTAGTTCATTTCGATAAAAATCTATTTTCATCTTTTCAAATATGGAGTTTTTCATCCCAATTCTTCACAAATAATTTCTTATGATTTTACACAAATTATTACTATTTTTAATAATTTTATCAAGGCCCGTACAGTCGATTTCCATCGCCATCGAACTGCACTTACAACGACCTTTTCCAAATCTGATTTGGACATAATTCCAAATCCAACCGTTAGATTTCAAATCTCTAATATTCATTAGAAATCTCTTTTTGATACGAACCGAACGGTTCCGGTTTTAGGAGAATCCGATGGTCGGATCTCTCACAATATCCATTCGAAGTCAATGATTGAAATTCGCGAACTGCCGCGGCGCGGCGCGTTCTATTCAGGCCATTATATTATATATATAATATATATTTCGTCGATTTCCTTTTAAAACGTATTTTATAAATTGTTTTAAATTCGTTTTCGAAACGATTTCACCTTCATTTCAAATTCAAATCAAAATTGAATTTTTCCTTATAAATTCGTTTTAAATTCATTTCAAATTGATTTCAATTCAAATCGATTTTTAATTCAATTTCAATTCGTTTTCAATTCAATTCAATTTCATTTCGAATTCATTTCTATTCAATTTCAATTCAAATTCAATTCTATTCAATTTCAATTTGAATTCATTTTCAATTCGAATTCATTTCAAATTGATTTCCATTCAATTTCAATTCGATTCGAATTCATTTTATTTTCAATTCACCAATTCAATTCGAGTTCTAATTCGTTTCAATTCAATTTAATTCGAATTTCATTTCAAAATATTCGATTTTGAAAATTTCAATATTTATTATAAAAACGAATATAATCGATATAAATATCGTTCACGTCAAAATAGCGCATATCTAATCAACACGGCTTTATATATTTCTATTTCAAATATTCTATTCAAATATTTCTTCTCAAATATTTTATTCAAATATTTCTCTTCAAATATTCTATTTCAAAACTGGAATAAGGCCCAATCAATCACCATAGATTTTATTTCTATGGATTTCCATACAACGCATGTATATATCAACAATGACAAATAATCAACCATCATCCAAAGTGCATTCTACACTGTATAAGCATCAAATATAAATATTTAACGCTCATAACAGTCTGTCAATCAATCGATCGACATACAACTAATTATTGGGATTAGTGTATGCCATATATCATCCCAATACCCGTGTTGGGTTTCAAACAATCAAACCCAGATTTTATTTGTGTAGTTGGGCGATGTGTAAAATTTATCGTCCCAATCAATATCAGTCAAATGTGTGTATATAAACAAATCATTCGATTTGTTTATATTAATTTATTTCATTTCATATACACGTTAAAAATTCTATTTTTAACTATAAAAATATTTTTATTTCAATCCACATCACACAATCAACTACACATAAAAATCAAACAAACAAACAAGTCGTCCATGGTCTATGGACGACAGGTGTCGGGTGCTACTAAACACCGTCTGCATCCTAGTATATATTTTAACTAGAAAATTGAATTAAAATGAGAAGTTCTCACAAACTAGCTAAACCAAACGCCACGACTCTTCTTATGTAGGAAATTTTCATCGTGTTTTCTTTCGTCACTTTCGTTGTCTGCATCCGCTACATATATAAAAATCGCATTTTTATATTGTTGCCATGTATATAAAAATCACATTTTTATTATCCCTACCATATAAAAATCATATTTTTATTATCTCTATTATATAAAAATTATATTTTTATTATCTCTTCTTCTAGTAAAGATTATATTTTCATAACTCTACCTAAATAAAAATCATTCTTTTTTAAAATCCGATCTTTTTGATTTATAAAAATAATACTTTCTATTTTTAAAAATTCAATCTTTCACATGAATAAAATTCCATTTCTTATTTAGCTATAATATATAAAAATTCAGAATTTAAAACAAATTTCATATACAATAAATGAATTAATAAAATTCGAATTTAAACTTACAGTTTTTTTTTCTTCAGAAAAAAGGGCTCGCTGAAGGGCACGCAGGTCGGGGGGTTCCTGGTTCGTGGTGGTGCAGGTGGGGGAGAAGGCGTCGCTAAATGGTCGGGGTATGTGCCATAGGTGGCGGCGGCGGTCCTTAGGGTGCTAGGACGTCGGGATTCGTGGTTTGGGGGGAGAGGGTCTGCAAATCGGAGAGAGAGGGTGGCGGTTTGGGCGTGGAGGCAGAGGGGAGTGGAGCGGGGCGATGGCGTTGGCACGGAGGGGCGACGAGGCCTCCTCCGCCGGTTTTTATTTCTAAATCTGTTTGCATGATGAAGAGTGAGGTGGGGGGCGTTGACCAGTATAAGGGGATAAAGTAGGGGAGAGAATATTTATTTTAAATTCAGAAAGTAACTTTTTCTTCTGACCTCGAAATCGAACCCACCGACTGTCGCCCATAGCTAATTACCCTCATTCCGAACACAATGGGATATGGATCATAAGCTGATTCGATCTTTTTGATCATTTTTCGTCAAAATCAACATATAACTCTATATATTGAATTTGAACGCGCATTTCAATTTACTGGGGCCACATACTAACTCTAAGAATTCTCGAAAAATATTTTCTAGCTTCGTATTGACGATACGGTCCTAACAAAACTAGTTTCACCGAATTCTGAGACCGTTTGAAAAATGACCATTTTCTAGTCGATTAAAATCAACTGAAACTGGTCAAACGTGTTTTCCCTTTCCACGCTCACATATTGATTCGAAAAATTACGAATTTTGAAACCTAACAATAACTTGACATCACGGATCCAACAAAAGTGATTTCGTCGAAAACCGAGTTCGTTTGCAAAATTCCCATTTTTAAGGGCCAGAATTCCATAGCGACTATTCTGAATTTTCAACTGGACATATCTTTTGATTCCCGCTATGAAATTTCAATTTTTCGAATTCGTTGGAAATATATTCTCAATTAGATTCTAATATTTTTGGTTTCACTAAAATCCGATTTATTTTGAATCCTGTACATTCATTTGAATTTTGAAATCGAATTTTCGAACTACCGCGCCATTTTCAATTCCTTTTATAATTTAAAATAAATATTTATATTCTAACGACGATTCAAATAAATATATACGTTCGAATTCTATTCAAAATAAATTTCTCGTCATTATTATTTAAAATAATTCATTTTAAATAATCAAAATTCATCAAAATTGCCAAAATAATTTTTTTTTAAAATTGGCTCGGATTTTCGGGTTATTACAATTTCCCCCACTTAAAACTTTTCGTCCCTAAAAAGGAACGAAGCCGAAAATTGTTTAACTAATCAACTCAACATTCTCTATTTTCGTTACGGCTTAAGTTCTTCAACTTTTCAGTTTCTAAGAACTTTTCAAATTTTTCAAAAATTTGGCTAACACCCTAAATTTTCGAATTTTTTTGCCATAACCTCCCCTACACCGGGGACTTCGGGATATTTCATATAGCCTCCCATGGCCTTCTTCAATCCAAAAGAAAAAGAAAAAGCCAAGCGGCTAGCCATTCGGCTCATAAAATCATCATCACCCAAGCAAAACAGTAAATTATGGTAAACATGTACCTATTTGTCGGGCAAACAATTTTATTCTTCTGCTCTTGCCTCTTTGCAATGACTTGTTCAATGTAAGTACATGTATATGCATGCAAATGCGACAAATTTTCAATACAATTCACTATTTGATCAATTTAGCTATATGGTTCAAATTTAATTAATCACACAACACAACCATCAATCAATTAGTTGGTTAACATTTCAAACTCATAATTTTGATATATAGTCAAAAATCATGTTTTTGGTGCCAAAACACAACGATAAGCCCTATCTAATTTTGGTTCTCACACCAGCCAATTGGAAATATATAGAAATCTCACTTTCGAAACTCGAAAATAAATACTGGCGATGGTGCCCCGTCACCAGAATTATCCCCGGGCAACTAGAGTGTGATTCTATAACTATCTAGTACATTAAAACTTCGAATATACGTTTGCAAGGCGTATATGCAAAATCTTTATATATTGGATTGTCCCAATTAATTTATATAAATAAATATTCAAATACGTATAAAACGATTTAAATTTCAAAACAAAAATGTTTTCATTATTATTTTCCAAAACAACACTCTTCACACTCGTTCTAGGATACTACTGATCCCATCTCTAACGAGTCATTCCCATTGGATATTACTAATCCAATTTCTGATGAATTCTTTCGTTTGGTTCTAACGTGTCCTGTTCTCTGAGCTCTGTAAACCAAAGCTCTGATACCAGCTGAAACGACCCGAACTTCCCCGGTAAGGAAAGAGTGGATACTTTGAGAACAACACACAAAAGAACACAGACAGAAGAACATTTCATTGTATATTACAATAATTCCATCAGAATACAAGAATATACAGAGTAAGAATAAATATTACACAAAAAATATCAGAGATTTAAATTACATTTAAATACATCGTAGCGGAAAATAATACAAAACACAACTAGAAGTAATACACGGATACAGAGCTTTCCGAGTGTCGTTCCAGCTGTAAATCAGGATCCTGTGAATATAAATCTGCAAAACCAAAACTACTAGCTGCCTGTGTCCAAATAAGGGCACCCGGAGTTTAGGTTAAAACAATAAACTTCAGGTCAATTATGTGACTAGTGTGAGAACTAAAACAGTTATTAATCTTTATTTTAAAGTTAAGTAAATCAACGGACCACGCCGCTAACGCGGAACAGGTTTCCTCCCAAGAATACCAGTGCATAAAACAATAGCGCAATGCTAAATAAAGAACAATGAAACTGTTATAAGACCTAGGTCCCATCACACGATGCAACGCAAGCCGGAGGATAGGGTTTTACCTTATAACAGCCAAAGAATGCTTGATACTCGAAATTTTATCTTTTCATTCTTAATCAGACTCCAACCACAAATTAGTTAGAGAACGATTCCCTAAGTATTAACCCCGAAGGCCGAAACCAACATCAGACCAATACCCAGGAAACCACCCATCTTAACTCGTTTCCAGTTAGTTTCTAATTTTATATACAATCATAAATATCAATCATAGATGGCATGGGTACCATATATCATGTCGCCATACTAGGCTCTACAATCAAAACCGCAAATGTCACGTATTTGAAAGTTGGATTTCCATCTGCGAACCGAGGCATAAGATAGTCCTCTACCGAATTCGAGACAATCTAGCCCATGTCTCAGGCAAGCGCGCAGACAAGCCTTGGATCGTCAGGGCCGGTCCACTGATGTGGATTATTATGCCTGAACACTATGTTTCCCCACCCTTTGGGGCGTAGTGAGCCAACGAATGACTCCATCGGCTTCACATAGTCACCGATATATCCGGGGCGCCTCGCAACAACAACAACCACATAAGTCAAACTCGTCAGGGCATGAAAAACCACTGACGCCACTTCTAACTAGAAGGAAACGCATGCCCTCCCTGATGTCCTCTCCCGTTTCTAGTTCACAACCGGGGTGTGAGGCTCGCGAATCAACGCTACACAAAGTTATGCCACACAGGCTGTGCTTTGATCCTCCACCACAAGACTCTGCTTTTCAACAGAAGCCTTGATCACTTGTATCTTAGCATGCCACACAGGCAAACCACTCTATGCAACCGATATCAGTCACACAGAATGAAATCCAATGTCAAACACATAGTCTATTTACAAGTTCGTTCTGGGTCTGAACGAAACTGGAGGAACCTTATTCCTCGCATATCCATCGATCTCCAAGTACGTCTGGACGACCACTAACTGATTCCCTTCTCTTGGGTGTACGACCCAATCAAGATCATCAGTAATTATCCAAACGACGTGAAGACCTCCGGTCTTCAACCACCGTCTTCATCTTCGACTAATCGTCGAATCAGTTATTCAGAATGGGATAAACCCGGTCTTTCCGAATAACTCGCGTATATAATAAACAAGTGTTACACAAACACAACATACGCCTCATTCCAATTCATCAGTCACTAACCGTAAATTAACAAGAGAATAATTCCCCAAATATTAACCCCGAAGGCCGAAACCAACATCAGATCAATACCCAGGAAACCGTTCTTCTTAGCTAACCTATAGTTAGTTTCTAAATTTCACATTCTTAGGGAAAGGTTCCCATTAATTTTATCAAAGATAAATTCCTTTAAATTTATTCTTTAATCTTCCTTTGAAAATCAATTCAAACCAAATTTTGGTTTATCCAAACTAGTCGGGATTAACGAACCTTACCGAAGTAATCAATTGTTAAATTTCCCAACCCCAACCTATTCATCCCATGAAGTAAAACCGCTAATACTTCATATCTAACACCATGGTGTTATCGGTAAATTCAATTACCATTTCACGTTCAAATCTAATTAAAGATTTAACTATCACCTAGAGCAAAACTGGTGATACTCCATTCTCGATCATTTCAATCTAATTAAAGATTCATTAAAACTTCACTTAGTTTTAATCTTTAACTGGGTTAAAGAACCGATGTCATTTAAAACACGGTTCACAATAAACCCCAAAATCACATCATATTTCAATCAGCCTTTAACCGTAAAATAGCAAGTGAGCAATTATCTAAGTATTAACCCTGAAGGCCGAAACCAGCATCAGATCAATACCCAAGAAACCATTCAACTTAACTAATCTCGAGTTAGTTTCTGATTTTCTTAACTTGGTTGGGTCTAAGAACATTATTATTGAAGATATCGTTCACGACAACCCAAAATCGCATTCCATTAATTATCGGGTTAAAGAACAAGTGTTATTTAAAACACCGTTCACGATAAACCCCAGAATCAATTCGAATTCAATTCCAATTAAATACTATTTAATTGATACACTTCATTAACTCTAAATAAAAGATTTAATCTTTTTCTTAACTGGGCTTAAGAACAGTGTTAATGAAGACACCGTTCACGACAAACCCTAATCCCATTTGATATTAAATACAAATCTCTGAATAGAAGATATATCAGCTTATATTCAGTATCAAATTCTGCGACCAATAAATATCGTATTGGAAATAACGATATAAATATATCTTTCAAATTTCCATAACAATATCTGTATAATCATGAAATCCAACATCGAAATATTCCAAAGACAATTTTGATTCAAATCCATTCCAATTCAATTATTGGAAATTCTGGTTATCTTTCAAAACCATTTCAAATCCACTTTATTTATTTCAAAAATAAATGAATTATAATTCTAGTTCAAAACTAGTTCATTTCGATAAAAATCTATTTTCATCTTTTCAAATATGGAGTTTTTCATCCCAATTCTTCACAAATAATTTCTTATGATTTTACAAAAATTATTACTATTTTTAATAATTTTATCAAGGCCCGTACAGTCGATTTCCATCAACGGTTATCGAACTGCACTTACAACGACCTTTTCCAAATTTGATTTGCACATAATTCCAAATCCAACCGTTAGATTTCAAATCTCTAATATTATTAGAAAGCTCTTTTCGATACGAACCCAATGGTTCTAGTTTTAGGAGAATCCGACGGTCGGATCTCCCGCAATATCCATTCGAAGTCAATGGTCGAAATTCGCGAACTTTTGCGGCGCGGCGCGTTCTATTCAGGCCATTATATTATATATATAATATATATTTCGTCGATTTCCTTTTAAAACGTATTTTATAAATCGTTTTAAATTCATTTTCGAAACGATTTCAACTTCATTTCAAATTCAAATCAAAATTGAATTTTTCCTTATAAATTCGTTTTAAATTCATTTCAAATTGATTTCAATTCAAATCGATTTTTAATTCAATTTCAGTTCGTTTTCAATTCAATTTCAATTCGAATTCATTTCTATTCAATTTCAATTCGAATTCAATTCTATTCAATTTCAATTCGAATTCATTTCAAATTGATTTCCATTTAATTTCAATTCGATTCGAATTCATTTTATTCTCAATTCAATTCGAATTCTAATTCGTTTCAATTCAATTCGAATTCTAATTCGTTTCAGTTCAATTTAATTCGAATTTCATTTCAAAATATTCGATTTTGAAATCACTTTTCAATATTTATTATAAAAACAAATATAATCGATATAAATATCGTTCGCGTCAAAATAGCGCATATCTAATCAACACGGCTTTATATTTTTCTATTTCAAATATTCTATTCAAATATTTCGTTTCAAATATTTCTTCTCAAATATTTTATTCAAATATTTTTCTTCAAATATTCTATTTCAAAACTGGAAAGAGGCCCAATCAATTACCATAGATTTTATTTCTATGGATTTCCATACAACGCATGTATATATCAACAATGACAAATAATCAACCATCATCCAAAGTGCATTCTACACATTATAAGCATCAAATATAAATATTTAACGCTCATAACAGTCTGTCAATCAATCGATCGACATACAACTAATTATTGGGATTAGTGTATGTCATATATCATCCCAATACCCGTGTGGGGTTTCAAACGATCAAACACAGATTTTATTTGTGCAGTTGGACGATGTGTAAAATTTATCGTCCCAATCAATATCAGTCAAATGTGTGTATATAAACAAATCATTCGATTTGTTTATATTAATTTATTTCATTTTATATACACGTTAAAAATTCTATTTTTAACTATAAAAATATTTTTATTTCAATCCACATCAAACAATCAACTACACATCAAAATCAAACAAACAAACAAACAAGTCGTCCATGGTCTGTGGACGACGGGTGTCGGGTGCTACTAAACACCTCTGCATCCTAGTATATATTTTAACTAGAAAATTAAATTAAAAGTGAGAAGTTCTCACCGACTAGCTAAACAAACGCCACGACTCTTCTTATGTAGGAAATCTTCATCGTGTTTTCTTTCGTCACTTTTGTTGTCCGCATCCACTACATATATAAAAATCGCATTTTTATATTGTTGCCATGTATATAAAAATCACATTTTTATTATCCCTACCATATAAAAATCATATTTTTATTATCTCTATTATATAAAAGTTATATTTTTATTATCTCTTCTTCTAATAAAGGTTATATTTTTATAACTCTACCTAAATAAAAATCATTCCTTTTTAAAATCCAATCTTTTTGATTTATAAAAATCATACTTTCTATTTTTAAAAATTCAATCTTTCACATGAATAAAATTCCAATTCTTATTTAGCTATAATATATAAAAATTCAGAATTTAAAACAAATTTCATATACAATAAATGAATTAAAAAAATTCGAATTTAAACTTACAGTTTTTTTTTGAAGAAAAAGGGGCTCGCTGAAGGGCACGCAGGTCGGGGGGTTCCTGGTTCACGGTGGTGCAGGTAGGGGAGAAGGCGTCGCTCATGTGGTCGGGGTGTGGGCAATAGGTGGCGGCGGCGGTCCTTAGGGTGCTAGGACGTCGGGATTCATGGTTTGGGGGGAGAGGGTCTGCAAATCGGAGAGAGAGGGTGGCGGTTTGGGCGTGGAGGCGGAGGGGAGTGGAGCGGGGCGATGGCGTTGGCGTGGAGGGGCGACGAGGTCTCCTCCGTCAGTTTTTTTTTTCTAAATTTGTTTGCACGATGAAGAGTGGGGAGGGGGGCGTTGACCAGTATAAGGGGATAAAGTAGGGGAGAGAATATTTATTTTATTTTAAATTCAGAAAGTAACCTTTTCTTCCGACCTCGAAATCGAACCCACCGACTGTCGTCCATAGCTAATTACCCACATTCCGAACACAATGGGATATGCATCATAAGCTGATTCGATCTTTTCGATCAGTTTTCGTCAAAATCAACATATAACTTTATATATTGAATTTGAACGCGCATTTCAATTTACTGGGGCCACATACTAACTCTAAGAATTCTCGAAAAATATTTTCTAGCTTCGTATTGACGATACGGTCCTAACAAAACTAGTTTTGTCGAATTCTGAGACCGTTTGAAAAATGGCCATTTTCCAGTCGATTAAAATCAACTGAAACTGGTCAAACGCGTTTTCCCTTGCCACGCTCACATATTGGTTCGAAAAATTACGAATTTTGAAACCTAACAATAACTTGACATCACAGATCCAAAAAAAATGGTTTCGTCGAAAACCGAGGTCGTTTGCAAAATTCCCATTTTTAAGGGCTAGAATTCCATAGCGACTATTCTGAATTTTTAATTGGACATATCTTTTGATTCCCGTTATGAAATTTCAATTTTTCGAATTCGTTGTAAAGATATTCTCAATTAGATTCTAATATTTTTGGTTTCACTAAAATCCGATTTATTTTGAATCCTGTACATTGATTTGAATTTTGAAATCGAATTTTCGAACTACCGCGCCATTTTCAATTCCTTTTATAATTTAAAATAAATATTTATATTCTAATGACGAATCAAATAAATATATACGTTCGAATTCTATTCAAAATAAATTTATCGTCGTTATTATTTAAAATAATTCATTTTAAATAATCAAAATTCATCAAAATTGTCAAAATAAAATTTTTAAATTGGCTCGGATTTCTGGGTTATTACAACTGTTATTAGAAAACTGGAAATAAGTAATGAAAATCAAAAAACAGAAAAAATGATACTATTAGGCACATAAAACTGATACCAGAAAACTGCAAAATTAATTTTTTAATAAGACATCAAAAAAACTGATACTAATAGGCTATGAAAACTGATACCAGGAAACTGGAAAAATAAATAGTGACTAAAAGTTTAAAATACTGATACTACCAGGCTTATAAAACTGATACCTGAAAACGGAAAAATTAATTTTTTACAAGACATCATAAAAACTGATACAATGAGGCTATGAAAAGTGATGCCAAGAAACTGGAGAAATAAATATTAACTAAAACTTAAAGAAACTAATATTACCAAGCTCATAAAACTGATATATAAAAACAATGAATAATAAGACTTAACATAAGCTGATACCACAAGTCACCTAACACAAGTATGTACGAATAATAAAAAAAACTTGAACACATAAAAAAATACCTTGATTACTATTCTTTGCAGTAGCTCCCATCAATACACCCGGTTGTCCCTTTAAGTGAGTAGCATCTAAAAATATCATGGCTCGGCAATACTCAAACCCATGTATACAAGCAAAAAGGGCAATGAACAATCTCTCAAACTGGTTAGTATTGGCATTAACCTCTAAGGCAACATAACTACCTGGGTTATGATTTTGTAGTGCCTCCGAATACCATCGCAAGTCATCGTAAGACATAGCATTATTACCATACAATTCAGTCAAAGCAAGTTTTTTTGCAGAATAAGCCAACGGATAATTCAATTCAATATTGTAGTCTCTACAAAAATCAACTATGATCTCCTTAGGCTTCTTGCTTGGATGATCACGAATTTCATCTATAATCAACGATTTAATAAACGAGCTAGAAATATGCGGATTGCTCAAATTTTTAAGCCCACCACCACAAGAATGCTCACAAACTAAATTTTATATGAAAAACCTATTAAGCTGTTTGGAATCACAAGTAGCATGAACTTTAAACTGATATCCAATAGAAGATGAAGAAGAGCAAACAACTGTTATCCTAGAAGAACTATGCTTTAAAAAAATTAGTTCATTTCCTGTCTTAGTTTGACCAGCCATCAATAATTCTCTAAACTCAGCAGCACTCCCAAATAAAACCCTTTAAAATTTGAAATGGAAAGATTAAATCCTCTCTTCATCATGTCTTTTAAGTAACCTTTTCTATGTACAACAATACTCGAACACAAAGATGCAGTAGACGAAACTTCAGATGCAGTTGAGAGAGAACGGTTATCAATATTTTGGAGCTGACAATCCTTCCGCTTAATAGTGAAAGAAAAGAAAGCACTTTTTTTATGTAGTTAAAAGCAGACTATACTTTGAAGATCAGAATTAGTATCAGCATATATTGTTTTGTTCTCAAGCAAATAACTAATCTCAATTGAATCAGGAGTAAGTTGAGACCAATTATGGCATAATTCATTCTTCAAATCAAATAATGAACAATCTATGGCCAACCGAGTACTGAATGTAGTATTGTTGAACAAAAAACAAAATACTATTATCACCACTACAAAAAAAAACATAAGGACAAAATTCAATCAGCAAATTATTACATAACTCATACACACAACAAAACAGGTAGCCAGAATAAGTACCTATATTAATTAACTAAAACTGATACCACTTTTGATTCAAAACTGATACCTTATTGCTGTACATTTAACAACAGAGAACAAACCGATATCACCGATGACATAAAACTGATATCCAGATCTATACATAATATTTATGAACATACCACCAATACCACATGCCTGAAGAGAATGCAATATAGAGTTACTCCAACTTATACTAGTTGACAGAATAAAACTGATACCAAATCCATTTAGCCATAGCATAACAAATTACAATAATGTAATCTAAAGGACCAAACAAAATTGAAAACAACCTAAAAATGAGGAAAGTTTGTTACATTTATGAACACGATGTAAAGGAGAAATAAAAATTACTCAGTATAAAACATATAACCTGCTGCTACTACAAATCGAATCCATTAATCAACCAATTTAAATCAATAGGAGAAAACCTGAAGAGAATCGATCACATAAAAAAAATAAAAAAAATTAAAGAAGATCGCGCAATGGAAATTAAGAACAAGGAAATCAAAAAATAATCGCACAAAGGAAATCGAACCTCAGAAATAATCTTAAACCTAAATTCGATTTCACACGATTCTGATCCGCACAATCAAAATCCACTTGAAGAAGACGAAGATACTTCGAACGAGATACCTATGCACAAAGACGATGGAGAAGACGAAGATAATCGCGCAATCAAAATCCACAAAGAATTAAATTTGCGCACAATGGAAAAGGCTAAATTAGGGTGAGGATAATCTTTCCGAACGAGATAATTACGCGCGCGAGATGATGTCAGAAGTACTTATATATTGTCCTTGGGAAAAAAGTTAGATGGGCTGTCCTTATGGATAAAAAACCCAATATTTTTGTCCTTCACACTATTTTCCTGTTTTGAATATGTATAATTTGGTACACTGTACCGATTTGACTAAAACCCTTCTCATTGATTAAAGGCACTGAAGCATGTTGGTAGATATCAGATCATTATAAATACTGAATAAACAAACTTATAAATGATTTATGTATAAATTGTTTATATTTTGACAAAAGTGGTAAGTGACATTGAACAACATAAGATATAGAAAAAGTTGCAGCGTAGGACTTCGTAGGAACATTGAGCCAATATCATACCCCAAACAAAGGAGTATAAAACAAGATCTCAAAGCTAACTAACCAAGCATTTTGCAATCATCTGCTAGGCTAGTTATACTAACAAGGATAAATAATGTTGTCTCTTTTGATAAGAAATTAGCCTCAGAGTGCCTCATCTAATCCAACTACTTACCCATTTTTATATCACATGAAAGTTGAACAACTAATATGTTTATCTCATGAATTCTAAACAAGTATTTGGCGGTATTTAGTGTTATGTAAGACTGTTATCATGTTATTAAGTTGAGGATAATTAGTCATTTTCAAAAGGCCACCAGCCGCAAGAGAACAAGTTGATATATGTTTAATATCAATGTAGTTCATGAAGTAATAATATCACTAAAAGTTGATAAATTTTCTAGAACATTACCAGGCGTGACATCATAGAGCTTTTCAGTGTGTTCAGTTGAGTTACTAACAGATGTTTCCTTACCAGAACTTTCCACTTTTGTAGTGGGTACTGAGCACGGTTTAGATTCTTCTGTCATCTTTTCTGCCTTCACATGAGAAGATTCTAATTTATTATTATAGTTTATTTGTATTTGGGTTTAATACCCTATAGGGCTAAAGCCCTTTATCATTACAAATTTCTGTAAATATGTAACATTAACCTGTACATATTACAATTCAATGTTACATATCAGCAATACAATTTTTCCTGCGTGAATCATGTTTTTGTTTAATTTTGCTTGAATCACGATTAAATAATTCTTACAAACTTGAATCATGTTTTTGTTTGATTTATAAAGCTCTCAATTATTATCTTCGAAATATTTGTGTGAACTATTCATTATAGTCATGCATAAGACTCTAATAGAATGGTTAATGCATCGGGTAATAGTGTATGCTCAATTTAGGCATTTTCTCTTTGGGTTGATTGCTTAAATCTAAGATATAGTCGTTTATTATGTAGATTTGTATGCAATGTGCATACCAATGTTATGGAAGAAAAATTAATTGTATTCATGGTTGGATATACTTTGATTTAGATGGTTATTATAAATATTAATTTACCATAGTTTTGATATCTAAACCGTTGAACCAAAATAGCTTTGTTTAGTCTTTTGGCATAGGTTGTTAAACTTAGGCACTCTAATATTGTTGCAATTTTTTTTATATAATAAAAGTTTATATTACATAATAAATTCACTAAACTCTTTCTATGATATAACCATTTCTTATTTATAGGGATTTGTATGCAACATGACATGAAGATTATGGAAGAAGACTTAATTGTATGCCATGCTGTGAAATGAAGAAAATGGTAATTATCTTTTTCCTTTTCTTGCACCTGCTCTTATGAAATCTGAAGATGGTGTAGTTTATATCTTAAATGGAATAATACGAATGTGGTTATCTATGATTTATGTTCTGTATTAAATAAGGATGAATCATTTGCAAATTTAAAATGCAGAAGTAGCGGCATTGCCATTATTGTTAATCTACCACTATTTGGGCCATCTATGGACTTAATAGCTGTTACCATTCTTCTTTGATATTCAAGCATTATTACTGTTTTTTCTGATATAATTATTATAATTGTATCAAGCCTTATTACTATTTGGTTTTATGTTATAACCATTTGCTCTTACACATGCTAAATTACGATTAAGGAGAATGTTGTGTGAAAAAGTTAGTAAACCTGTCTCATTTCTAAATAGAAATGTAGAAATAATCGTTACTGCAATTTATTTCTATGTTTATTTCTATATGTGAACTCCCATGTATCATTTCTACTCAAATTACTAAATTTAGTATGTTTGTTACAAATTTTTTGAAAGACATATGCAAATCTGTGGAAATATTAATATTGATGGAAAAATTTCGTATTCTTATATTCGTTATGAAAAACAACCAAGTTAACTCTAATAACTTAGCAAATTAGTGCAATATAAATGTAAATGTGCAATGTGCAATGTGCGAGAATAACGCATAAAACCTTAAATCAATAATTATTAATTGTTAAAGATGGAATTTTGAGATTTTGCTCATATTTTAGTTATTTCCAATTAATAAGCTTTTCTGCCAAACAATGTGTTCCTCATTCTGCCTTTTACCAAATTTTGTAACAAATCATTTTCTTTTCCAAAAAAGTAGTCAGCATCTCATTAACAACATTGGCATGTACTTAATTAAGGTCATTTCTATTCATTTTACTAATAGCACAATGATTTTTTTCAATATTTATCGTTCATTTTGCTCCTGCTCATTTGGATACTAAAATTCTTTTTAGATTTCAGGCAAGACTGAAAGCCAATGCAAGTAAGTAGACACAAATGAATGGACTACAATCACTAGGTGACTTATTATTTATGTTTTGTTAAATATTTAGGGTGCTACTATTCACGTCCCGGTTTCCATTACCGACCACCAAAACTAAAAGCACCCCAAATATTTTCGTTTTCCTCTGCTGGCTACCATCTAAATTAGTAACATATAAAATAGAGAGGCCGCCATCCCCTAAACGAATACTTCATTCCTCGCATACTTTCCATTTATCTTCATCTACGTACACGCCCTTCAATCCAACAGGGTAGTTGCATTTTCTACTGGTGCTAGATTTGTATTTTTTTTACATTGTTTTCCATCTGTTTTGACTTTGGTTGATGACTACAATAAAATCTAACCCTTTCACACCCCAAATTGCAACTTTGGTTTTTTTCCAAGTCCTAATTTATCTGACTTTATAATTACAATAATGGTATTCAACTTTTTTTTCCGTTGTTTTACACCATCGAATTAATGTACTCAGCAAATCAAATACCTAAAGTCAAATAGTTCAAGAAAAAATTAACATATTCCTGAAAGAACGCGTTAATTTCCCGGTAAGGAAAGAGCGGATAGTTTGAGGACAAGACAAAATAGAACGCAGACGGAAGAACATTTCATTGTTATTACAACAATTCCATCAAATACAAGAATATACAGAGTATAATTGAATAAATTACATTCGATAAATATCAGAGATTACAATAAATTACATAGCAGCAGAAAAACAATATAAAACACAAACTGAAAGTAATGCACGGATACAGAGCTTTCCGAGCATCGTTCCAGCTGTAAATCAGGATCCTGTGAATATAAATCTGCAAAACCAAAACTACTAGCTGCCCGTGTCGAAAATAGGGGCACCCAGAGTTTAGGTTAAAACAATAAACTCCAGGTCAGTCATGTGAGTGGTGTGAGAACTAAAACAGTTATTTAAAACTTTACTTTAAAAGAGAGTAATTCAAGGGACCACGCCGTATAACACGGAACGGGTTTCCTCCCAAGAATACCAGTGCATAGAAAATACAACGCAATGCTTTTTCGAAAAATGAAGCTATTATAAGACCCAGGTCCCATCACACAATGCAACGCAAGCCGGAGGATAGGGTTTTCCCTTATAATAGCCAAACATGCTTGGTACGTTAAAAACAAATCATTTGATACTAGAATAAGTGTATAGTGTCAAAACAATTTCAATCATAAATATCAATCCTAGGCGGCATGGGTACCATCTATCATGTCGCCATACTAGGCTCTACAAATAAAACCGAAATATACGTATTGGAAATTGGATTTCCGTCATGAGTCGAGGCAAGAGGCAAGCTCCTCTCCACTTTCGAGACACTCTAGCAAATGCCTCGGGACTACACACTCTGGGTAACCCCTGGATCTTCAGGGCCGGTTCTCTCTTACGTTTGAGGATTGGCAATTCCTGAACACACGTTTCCCGGTCCTTACAGACCTAAAATCGAGGCGCCTCATCCAACAACCACATAGGTGAAAAGTATATAAATGTCAGGGCTGGTAAGTCACTGACACCACCAAAGCTAGAAAGAAACGTCGTGCTCTCCCTGCAGTCCTTATCCCGTTTTTAACTCATACCGAGGTGTGAGGCTCGCGAATTCACGTTATACACAAAGCTACGCCATGTAGGCCGTGTTTTGATCATCAACCACAAGACTCTGCTTTTCAACAAAAGCCTTGATCATTGCATCTCAGCGTGCCACATAGGCAATTCATGCCATGCGATTGATATCTATCGACATATAACCTCTAAGCTCGTACGTCTCAGAGAAGGGCGTTAAGCAAGAGAATAAATTCTCCGCTGCCAAACAGATATATATTTAACAAAATTCAATCAACACAGAATAAAATCCAATGTCAGACACACAATCCATTTACAAGTTCGTTCTGGGTCTGAACGAAACCGGTGGCACTTTCCTCGCATATCCATCGATCTCCAAGTACATCTGGACGACCACCAACTGATTCCCTCATCTTGGGTGTACAGCCCAATCAAGATCATCAGTAATCACCCAAACGATGTGAAGACTTCCGGTCTTCGACCACCGTCATCATCTTCGACTTATCGTCGAATCGGTTATTCAGAATGGGTGTAAACCCGGCCTTCCCGAACAACCCGCGTATATTATAACCAAATGTTACACAAACACAACATACGCCTCATTCCAATTCATTAGCCACTAACCGTAAATCAGTAAGAGAGCAATTCCCCAAATATTAACCCCGAAGGCCGAAACCAACATCAGATCAATACCCAGGAAACCATTCTTTTTAACTAACCTACAGCTAGTTTCTAAATTTCACATTCTTAGGGAAAGGTTCCCATTAATTTTATCAAAGTTAAATTCTTTAAATTTATTCTTTAATCTTCCCTTGGATGTCATTTCAAACCAAATTATGGTTTTCCAACCTAGTCGGGATTAGCGAACCACACCGAAGTAATTATTTATTTTATTTCCCAATCCCAACCTATTCATCCCATGAAGCAAAACTGGTAATACTCCATATATAACACCACGGTGTTATCGGTAAAATTAATTACCGTTTCACGTTCAAATCTAATTAAAGATTTAACTATCACTTTGGAGCAAAACTGATGATACTCCATTCTCGCTTAATTTCTAAATTTGATAATTTAGATTATCAATTCACATTTCAATCTAATTGCAGATTCATTAAATCTCCTTTTACTGGATTAAAGAACTAATGTCATTTAAAATACAGTTCACGACAAACCCAAAACTCATTCTATTTACTATCGGGTTAAAGAACAAATGTTATTTAAAACACTGTTCACGATAAACCCACAGATCAATTCTATTTAAAATCCATTTCAAATCCAATTTATTTATTTAAAAATAAATGGGTTTTAATTTTAGTTCAAAACTAGTTCATTTCGATAAAAATCTATTTTTATCTTTTCAAATATGGAGTTTTTCATCCCAATTTTTCCCAAATCATTTCTTATGATTTTACACAAATTATTACTATTTTTAATAATTTTATCAAGGTCTGTACAGTCGATTTCCATCAACGGCCATCGAACTGCACTTACAGCGACCTTTTCCAAATTTGATTTGGACGTATCTCCAAATCCAACCATTAGATTTTGAATTTCTAATATTCGTTAGAAAGCTCTTTTCGATACGAACCCAACGGTTCCGGTTTTAGGAGATTCCGACGGTCGGATCTCCCGTAATGTCCGTTCGAAGTCAATGGTCGAAATTCGCGAACTACCGCGGCCCGGCGCGTTCTATTCAGGCCATTATATTATATATATATATAATATATATAATATATATTTCGTCAATTTCTATTTAAAACGAATTTTATAAATAGTTTTAAATTCATTTCAAAAACAATTTCAACTTCCATTTCAATTCAAATCAAAATTGAATTTTTCCTTATAAATTCGTTTTAAAATTCATTTCAATTCAATTCAAATTTCAATTCAATTTGAATTCATTTCAATTCGTTTTCAATTCAATTCGAATTCGCTTTCAATTCAATTCGAATTCGTTTTATATTCAATTCAATTCAAATTCGTTTTCTTTTCAATTCATTTCGAATTCGTTTTATATTCAATTCAATTCAAATTGGTTTTCTTTTCAATTCATTTCGAATTCGTTTTATATTCAATTCAGTTCAAATTGGTTTTCTTTTCAATTCATTTCGAATTCGTTTTATATTCAATTCAAATTGGTTTTCTTTTCAATTCATTTCGAATTCGTTTTATATTCAATTCAGTTCAAATTGGTTTTCTTTTCAATTCATTTCGAATTCGTTTTATATTCAATTCAAATTGGTTTTCTTTTCAATTCATTTCGAATTCGTTTTATATTCAATTCAATTCAAATTGGTTTTCTTTTCAATTCATTTCGAATTCGTTTTATATTCAATTCAATTCAAGTTGGTTTTCTATTCGATTCAATTCAAATTTAAAAACGAATATAATCGATATAAATATCGTTCGCGTCAAAATAGCGCATCTCTAATCAATACGGCTTTATATTATTCAATAATTCCATTATTCTATTCAACAAATGAATCTATATTTTTTCAACACATGACTAATCTCAACGAATGAGTACTGTCCACGTGTGAATAATTTTGTTATTCAATATATTTTATAAAAATTATGGTATCTATCGTTTGATTTAAATCAGACTCCAACCGTAAATTAGTAAGAGAACGATTCCCTAAATATTAACCCCGAAGGCCGAAACCAACATCGGATCAATATTCAGGAGACCACTCATCTTATCTATTTTCCAGTTAGTTTCTAATTTTATATATGATAAAGATGTAAATTTTATTGTTAAAATATTTCGTTTAACACATGACTAATCTCAACGAATGAGTACTGTCAACACATGAACCTTTATTTTATAATATTCTTTATTTTCTAAATTGGAATGAGGCCCATTCAATCACCATATAAAGTTAATTATATGGATTCCATACAACACATGTATATAATAGCAACGATAAATAATCAACGATCATCCAAAGTGCACTACACTGTATAAGAATCAAATATAGATATCTAACGCTTATAACAGCCTGTCAATCAATCGATCGACATACGACTAATTATTAGGATTAGTGTATGCTGTATTTTATCCCAATAACCGTGTTGGGTTTCAAACAATCAAACACAGATTTTATTTGTGTAGTTGGGCGATGTGTAAAATTTATCGTCCCAATCAATGTCCTTCAAATAGGTGTACATAAACAAACCGTCCGGTTTGTAAATGAATATTTATTTATTCACGTTCACGTTAAAAATTATATTTTTAACGATAATTAATTTATTTCAATACATTAATCTATATTATCGATTTCACATCAACATCACAAACAAATTTCACAACACATCAATCAAACAAACAAGCCATCCATGGTCTGTGGATGACGGGTGTCGGGTGCTACTAAACACCGTCTGCATCCTAGTATATATATATAACTAGAAAAAGAAATTAAAGAGTGAGAAATTCTCACCAATAGCAAATCCAATCATCTCGACTCTTCTTCGTTCTCGCCTTTCTTCACTTTCGTTGCCCGTATTCACTACATATGTAAAAATCGAATTTTTTAATTCGCTATTCAATATATAAAAATCGAATTTTTACTTCGCTATTCAATATATAAAAATCAAATTTTTACTTCGCTATTATATTGATAAAAATTCTATTTTTACCCCGTTATTATATAAATAAAAATTCTATTTTTACACCGCTATTCTCTATATAAAAATTTCGCCTTTTCTATTATGAAGATTTCGCCTTTTCAAAACTAAATATTTCGCCTTTACAAAAAAAAATATTTCGGCTTTTCAAATATAAATATTTCGCCTTTTCAAAAATAAATATTTCGGCTTTTCTTTTACATCACTATAAAGATGATATTTTTACTACCTTACCTATATAAAAATTATATTTTTAACCTTTCTATATTATAAAAATCATGTTTTTATAACGTTATTCAACCGAATAAGAATCACATTTTTTTCCTATCGACCTTTTGCCTTATAAAAATCGTATTTTTACTTTAGATACAAAGGAAAATCATATATTTACTTTAGATAAAAATCCCATCTTTATCTTTCTGAAACCATCCTAGTATATGCAATTTAAAAACAATGCTAGGTTTTAAATTTAAAACAATGATATTTATTTTTCAAAAATCATATTTTTTCTATCACTAAAATATTATGGTTCATACGATAAAAACCTCATTTCTAGATTCATAAAAATCCCATCTTATTGTACCTAAAGATCTTAAATTTATGTCATAATAAAAAAGAAAAATTAAAATTTTAACCTAATAAAATTCAGAAATACTTACAGCATTTTTTCCTAGGGTTTCGCTGCGTCGGTGAACTGGAAAGGGGGAGGCGCAGGCGTCAGGCGGTCGGAGTTGGGGTCTGCAGCGGTTTGAGGTGGCTGCGTTTGGGTTTGGGGTGCTCGCCGGAGGAGTCGTCGCTGGTGGGGTCGGCTAGGGTGTGGATCGACGCTGGGAGGGTGCGAGAAGGGAAGCTGGCGGAGCAGAAGGGGGCGGGCGCCGAGGTGATCGGCGGCGCGGTGGGCCCCATGGCGGAGGTGACGAGTGTGGGCGACGGGATCGCGATCCCCCCTTTTCTCTCTTTTTTTTTATTTCGAAATCAATTTTTAACGGGGGGGCCTGAGGAGATAGATAAAGGAAGAGGGAAGGGGAAAATATATTATTTAATTAATTTATTTAATTCAAAAAGTTGACTTTTTATTTCGACCTCGAAATGATGCCCACCGCCTTTCGTCCATAGCGTATTACCCCCATTCCGAACACAATGGGATATGTATCGTAGACTGATTCGATCGTTTCGATCAGTTTTCGTCAAAATCAACCTATAACTCTATATATTGAATTTAAACGCGCATTTCAATTTATCGGGGTCACATACTAACTCGAAAAATTCCAGAAAAATTATTTCTAGCTTCATATCGACGATACGGTCCTAACAAAACTAGTTTCGTCAAATTCTGAGACCGTTGGAAAAATGGCCATTTTCCAGTCGATTAAAATCAACTAAAACTGGTCAAACGCGTTTTCCTTTGCCACGCTCACATATTGATTCGAAAAATTATGAAATTTGGAATCTAACAATAATTTGACATCACGGATCCAACAAAAGTGGTTTCGTCAAAATCGAGGTCGTTTGCAAAATTTCCATTTTTAAGGGCCTGAATTCCATAGCGACTATTCAGAATTTTCAACTGGACATATCTTTTGATTCCCACTATGAAATCTCGATTTTTCGGATTCGTTGGAAAGATATAATCAATTAGATCCTATTATTTTTGGTTTCACTAAAATCCGGTTTGTTTTGCACCCGGTACATTCATTTGAAGTTTGAAATCGAATTATCGAACTACCGCGCCATTTTCAATTCTATTTATAATTTAAAATAAATATTTATATTCTAACGACGACGTATATAATATATACGTTCGAATTCTATTCAAAATAAATTTTCCGTCGATATTATTTAAAATAATCTATTTTAAATGTTCAAAATTCACTAAAATTGCCAAAATAAAAATTTTAAACTGGCCCAGATTTTCGGGTTGTTACAATTCCATTTTCATAACCACATTAGAAATTTTAATTTTTATAAATGAGTACTTACTTCGTCGGTTGTGAAATGATTAATCAAATCAATATTTATGTGTTTTAGGTCATTTGATCAAACATCTTGCATTATATTATCATAATCGTCATGTTTATCATCCAAAACAATAATGGCGTTCTCCAATTTGTCATCATTCAAATACTCCATATATCAAATGATAAAAAAAATATGTATAAATGTGTAAAACAAGATACGTAAGTTATACATATAAAAACCCAATAAGTCAAAACTTACATTGTCATTCTCTATTACAGCATCATCAGATTTAATATCTTTCAAGCTTGAAATTTCCAACGGAGCGGAAAAAATATCCTAAAATGCAGCAGAAATCCCTAACAGAAAAAAAACCTTTAAACATGTTCCATAAGATAATATAAAACAATAAAAATCAAACAAATCTAACCCTTTTTTATCTTCATCTTTCATCTCTATTAGGCACAAAAGAATATCTGCTTTTGTTAGGGTTTAAGGTTTGAAATTGTAGAGAAGTACGTGTTTTTTTAGGAGAAGTACAGTGGTGAATAACTAAACGAAGGAATAATATATGGTGGCCGGAAGCGTATAAAAAATAATCATTTGTATTAAATTTAGTAAGGGGGCCGATAGTGTAAGCCGGAGTGTGAATAGTAGCACCCAATATTTATTTGTTTTCTCCAATTACCATAATCTGATCATGTTAATTCTTATTGCTAAATGTTATTCCTCTAGCACATTTCATTTAAGTAAAGTTTGTTTATTATTATATTTTGGTAAATAACATCCATTTATGTAATAAAATGATAAGATACATTCCTCATTTGCTTCCAAACGCAAAATATGCTTTCAATTCTACATTTATATAATGTTACCTTTTTTCTCAGTTTAAAAGGTCATTTAATGCACTACTTTTTTTTTACATATGTATGAATCGAATAATAATATCTTACTCAATGTTTTTGGACATATGTTGTCATCGTAAGCGATTATTGCTTTGGAACTAATCATTTTCTGATCTATGACAAACTTTTGAAGGGTCTGTGATCTGGCCAAAGCTATCTAGATAGGATAAGCAATGTGCTTTGGCTTTAAGCAAGTAACGCGGCAAATTGGTGGAAAAGATTGGTGCTAAAGTCAAGAAAATTTAATCAGTCAAAATGTAAAATCCTAATGCATAGAGGTTACCTTTAAGATTAGCACTGGACGGATTCAACTCTATAACGCTGCTTTTTGAGTTGCATTTTATGCCAACCATTTGCAATGGTTGGTTTAAATTTTCCATGATGATAATGAATCAGATTGGAATAAACTTTTTTTGCATGTATGCTAATTCAAAATTGATGCTTTTATTTCAAAGGTGACTAAGAATTAAAAGAAGATATGATGGAAATATTGGATGCGGCACATGTTATTATAGCAAATGTGTACCAACTTTGTTCCTAACTTTGCAAATTGTTGTTCCTTTGTATAATTTGTGATCATTTTGAGTCGTATACTACAAAAACTGCAATATTAATCATTGAATTTGTTGGGAAATAGTGTTTAGATCTCCCGCTGCTGTTCATGGTTTCCTGATACGTCTGTACTTTGAAATTTGGTGTATAACATGAAGTTCTCTACATGTGAATTATCTTATCAAAATTTAGTTATCTAATTTAAATACGTCCATCGTCTTTGTACAATTTTATGATTTCTGGATCTGCTGAAGTTACAATGCAGTGGTTGTGTCTGCACGTCCAATTTTATAACCATCCTTTCAATAAACAAATTTGTTTCATTACTTCTTTGCACACGTCCAACGGACGTGCCAAACATACTGCTTAATATAATATCAAAACACGTATAGAAATCATCGATATGTTAACTTGACATAAGCTCATAAACAAAGTAGTTGACAAAATAATCGGTTTAAACTAATATCGGTACATAAAGTATTACTGTTTGTTATAAGTTGGATTTAACTATTCGTGTACGTTGAACCAATTCATTAGGCAATTCAAGTGCGTTGGCTATATCTGAATGTGTTGATACGGTAAGCAATTATTTCACCGATTGTATTGTAATCTTTTTAAATAGCTATGTTATAAAATATTGCTCGACAATCAATTGCAGGTCCACTTGGACGTGCATATATACTTGTAATTAATTAATAGTAACTATTTAAAATTAATTATTAAAAGTTAATCATTAAAAATGCTACTTCTTTTTAATGGTATAATTTTCGCAACTAGCTTTACCAGTTGTAAAAAATATACAGTTATTACAACTAGCAAAAAATGTTGTTAAAGATATTTTTTTCCAACAAATTTGAAATTGCAGTTGTAAATAACATGTATATTACAACTGTTATAGAAGTATAGTTGCTAAAACTATGATTTTGCAACTGGAAGTGAAGCACAGTTGCTAAAAATATGATTTTCGCAACAGAAAGAAAAGGCATGTTGCTACATTACATCTATTACAACAACTACGAAAGGTCTTTTGCCAAATATCATCTACTGCAACTGTCACGTTTTGCCAGTTGCAAATAGCCAGTTGCAATAGAGTATTTTTTTATAGTGAATAGTGTATATGTGACGTCGCTATAGCTGCACCAAGTTGATGTGAAATAGTGATGGACAAGTCATGAAAAATCGTAGATCGTCTGCTGTCACCGTAGCACCCAGAGGAGTATGTGTTGCTTCGGTATCTGCATTTGTCATATAACGAACAATCCATCAACCAGTTTTTACCGGTTTGGACGACATATCGACGTAAATGTAAATATTTAAAAAAAACTTTAGGAAACGTTTATAAAAAAATTCCGAGAATAATGATCGAAAAGTGAGTTTTTCGCTTTTGTAGATGTTGTCCTCAGGCGCTGGTTCAACAAATGAAGACTAGACGTTTGTTGAACCAGTGCTCAAATTCTTTAGAATGTAATGGCCCAAATTTCCGTACCATCTGAGTTGACTAAATATACCACACGTCCAACCCAAATTGCACAGAAATACGAATCATTAATGGTAAAAGTTAAAGGATGAGAAATATAAAGAAAGAAATATTAGAATAGAAGAAGATCAGAAATAACAACACATAATCTCACATCGCAGCGGAATAAATATAATATATAGAACAACTTTTGGGATACAATTTTTTTCAGTACATATATGTACATGCATACCATTTTTAGAGTACAATACAACGCAACGGAAAATAATACTAGATAACTAACGATGAAGCCTCCTGCTCCAAGCTCCTCCAAATATATCTGTAAATACCTGAACTACTTGACTGCCCATACAAATTTGGGCACCCAAGAGTTTAGGGTAAAACAAAACAAAATAAACTCTAGGTCAGTCACGGGACTGGTGTGAGTAAACTCCAAACACTTGGTTTGACTTAAAAAAAAAAATCCTTTTTAAAAGAAGTGATAATCGCAAGACCAATCCACACATAAACACGGATGGTTTTTACCTTACGATAACCCAAAACATTCTTTGAAATCAATACTTTTATGATATTATAATAATGTCTAAAACAAATAAATATCAGTCTAGCAGAACGCTTGCATCTCACGCTCTACATATATAGTCAAGAATCAAAACCGGGGGCACTTATTGGAGAATGGATTCCAACTGGCAAGGTATGGGACCACCTTTCGACAGTGTATCCCTAGAGAGGAATACATCGGGTTCAACAAGAACGTCTTGCAAGCCAGGCTAAACATGACCGGCCCCTCACTTCGCTTGAGAGTACCGAATGTATTGTCACCAACGGTTGGGATCAGCAACCGTTCCAGAAAGGGACAGCATCGATAGATTTAAGAAGCAAAATGAATTTATCTAGATCAGGTAACAATACACCTTACTTGGCAGCTAACCACTTAGCCATGCGACCTACCCGATTTTATACCATTTCTCGGTTGCAAGGCTTGAGGTTACGATTACTTGATAGCACCATCACTTTGAATGCCACATTATCAGATCCGTTAATCACTAATTGATTTGCATAAAGATATTCTGGATATTATGCTAAGAGAATAAATTCTCCGCCACCAGATGTATATTTGTACAGACTAACATATGTGATCGCTGAAAATACTCTGTCAGACATTCGTCCATACACGTTCTTTCTGTAATTGAACGAAACCGAAGGCACAATTTCCATTAATCCATGTTAAGCAATTTCTACCTAAGATTAACAAAAAAAGCCCTTGCACTTTACTCCATCTTCATTGTCTTCATATAATCTGATTCGCAATGCTACTGCCAATACGGAGTGGTTCTTGGATAATAATCCAACCGGTCCCTCCATATTGACAACGATATTGGCAAATACTTCGATAGTCATTTATTTAACTATCAAAGAAAAATAAACATCCATTCAAAGCATCAAACAATCACTGGACCCCTTAATTAATATTTTATTAATTAAATCACTTTTCCATTTCCTTATCGATATTTGTTAACATGATATTTTCAACAATAATCCTGCCCTCTTATGCTATTGGGAAAACATTTCTCATATATCGTCTTATTTTATAATCTATACTTAGAAAATATTTTCTATTTATAATTGGAAAACTTTCCAATTACTCCTTCCTTTTACGACCATTCATTTCAATACTCAGGAAATATTTATTATTACATTTCCAAAGTTCCACTTATTTGGGTTGAAACGAATATTGTGTAAAATATCGTTACAACAACTCAAATCACTGCATTCAACTAAATCTTATTCAACAATGATCTTTGAGACCAAATCTCGTTATTTATCGGTTAATAATGAAATCAATCAAGTTGGGGTATAGCTACCTCTTAGACCTTGACCGAATAACATTTTTAACTTCAAAACGGACAATATTACTTACCACGAATAATCAACACCATAAAAACCCATTTTCAAAACGTGTATACATTTCTCTTTCTATTTTACCAAATTTAATTATAGATTTTCTTTTTGTCTATAATATTCTATTTTAAATTCGATTCCTTATCGAATTCAATATATATTGATACATTGATTTTCTAGTTATCCAATTTTCTTAAAAATATTCTAACTCCTTAAATTTCCGGAAAAATTTTCCATAACTTCCTTTGTATGGGTCACTCAGTACAACTAAAAAATGCCTCTCTGGGCCTTTTCCATTCAAAAAGAAAATCAAAAAGCCAAGCAGCTTGCTGATTCGGCGCATAAAACCTCATATGGAATTTGAACATGTACCTTATTGTTGGACACTAAACTTATAAGCTTCATTCTCTTCATTCCATACCTGTTGAACACATGTTTACTTGTTTTCAATTTATCCCAACTCAATTTGGTTATTTTTACTTAATTCGCTAATTTATTCTTTAATTAGCTCTTTTGCTTATGCCACTTTTTAATTTGAACATAACATGTTCAAATAACATTTTGACTTGCTTATAAATTAATTGAATTCCATTTACAGTTCAAGTTTCATATTCAATTTCGAATATAAATTTTCAAATCCAGTTCTCTTATTCCAAGCCCAATTTCGAATCAAAATTTCATTAACTAACTATTCTTCTAATTAGTTAATTTTATTTAATAAATAAAAATATGATTTTTGTTTCAAAAATCAATTCACTTACTCCACTTGAGTTCATATTTATTTTATAACTCAATCTGGGATTTTCTAATGGAAATTCGGATTTTATTTACTTAAAATCCTTTTATTAATTTAAATAAACCGTTATGGTTTTATAACGATTATGGCGCTGTTTTTCTGAAAATTTGATTTTGGTATAACTCAAAATCTATAAGACGGAATCCAGATTTTTCTCTTCCATTAGAAAACTATTATTCAATTAGTCCTGACGATTCTTGTTTCAAAAAATTCTGACTTAAATTGAGTTCAATATACCCAACTGAAGTTCGAAACGTCCAATTACGAACTACCGTGCTGCGGCGAGTTCGTTCTAATTATATATAAATATAAACGTTTAAATGTCGTTTATAAATAAATTTCAACTCTATTCTAATATATTATAAATATATTAGTTTTCCAAATCCAACTCAGTATTTCCAATTTCACTAAATTGTCGATTATTTTATTATCAATTTATTTTCAAACTCAACTTCTAGATTAACTTTCAATTCCTTCCCAAATAAATTAGTTTATAAAATTCCATATAATCAAATTCAAAATTTTAATATCTTGGATTATCTTTATTCAGTTTAAAATTCGAATTCTGAAATAAAATCAATCGTTCTCTTTTTTAAACGACTTCCAATGCATTTTTGAATCCACGTTTTTAACTCTAACCTCCAAATTATCAAATGATAATTTTCTCCACTATATTTATAAACATCATTTATAATTAAATTAGCTTGTTTTATAAATTAAACAAGCTTCATTTAAAAATCTATTTGAAACTCGATTCCTTTTATATTCTGAATTCTAGGATAAAACCCGTCGTTCCCTTTTGAAATGATTTCAAAGTCTATTTTTAAATTCATACTTAAATTTAAAGTTACAAATTATCTCTTGATAATTAATTCACCACATTTATAAACATCGTTTATAAATTTACCTGTTTTATATATTCGAACTAGTTCCATTCCGAAATTTGTTTAAAAACACAAAGCTTATTTTGGAATATTCTATTTATTACAACTTATCTATATATAATATAGAATATATTTTCCATATTTAATTTTAGTTTCTATTTTTAATACAATTCTAATATCCTTTTTGGAAATAATTCATTTTTTATAAATTCGACATAGTCAAATCCAAATCATATATCCACTTGGATTTATTTTAATTAAATTTATATTCCATACATCAGAATAGATTTCATCGTTTTATATTTAAAACAATTTCTAATTCTTATTTTAAATTCACGTTTGAATTTAAAATTTTCAATTATCCAATGATAATTACTCATTTCATTTATAAACACCGTTTATAAATTCGTTTCAATTCCCCGCATTATCCAATGAAAATGTATTCCATTTTATTTATAAACATCGTTTATAAATCCACTTACCTGTTTTTATTATTCAAAACAAGTTAATAGTTTTATAGCCCAATCGAAATTCAAATTCTATTTTTGAAAAATAGAATTTTCCTTTAAAATCTAAAAATTCATTTTCACGATATTTTTAAATATCAATATTTAGGCCCTGTGATAATTAAACATCCAAACACCCAATTATCAATCACAGGTTATCTAACACATCATATATGAATTTATATATATGAAAACAAACAAACAAACAATAAATTTTGAGGAATCCGGTTAGATCCCTCCAACCTGCTTTCCTGCATCCACAGATATTAGCCAACATAAATAATACCCATCCTGCTTCGAGGCAGGATATCGCGGTATAGAAGGTCATCCACTATCATAGCATGGGGCGCATAGGGAAATCATCCGCTAATGGTACTGCGGGAATCCGCTAATGATACTGCGGGAACTATCCAACCGCCAATATATAATAGCAACAACCAAGCCTACATAATAATATATAATAGCCACAAAAATATTTGAATGCATCCAAGCAACCAACAATTATTTTTAACTCATAAAAATAATTTTAAAATAAAATATGAGTAAGATTTACTCACCATGATACCAATTTTATTTCGAAGTATTCGTCGCTCTGGTTCTAGTGTACTTCGATTTGCTCGAATCTAATATCATAAAACAAGTCATGATTTTTATAAGTTATTTAATGAATTAATTAAATTAATTAACCCACTAATGACCTTATTAAGATTAATTACCGAAATTAATTCACTGAATCCACGATTTTAAATGATGAAATTAGAAGTCTAACTTTTCCTTAATTGTATATTAAACGCTTGGTTGACAATTTTATTACATCACTAGCTAACTCTATTGTTTGATAAAAACTAATTTAATCATCTACTGATATTATACCAATCTCCAGATAAATCTCAAGTTTTAAAAATATACCTTAAATCAGTTTAACTCTTTCTTCTTTTCCGAATAAAACAGTGCTTCTTCCTCCTTCATTTCAGAACTTGAACTGTCACTATATAGCCGTTGTCATTTAGCCAAACTTAAATCCACCACAAAATCAACTGAACACCATTAGGGATATCACCATGGCAATACTACGGCTTTGACAACTTCATGCTCCAAATCTCAAAACTCACGGTAATCATCTGCTTTCCCCTAGAATGCATCGCTAGCTCCCTCCAATCCTTACAGTGAAACCGCGACTCCCATTTAACATCACTTCAGAACACCGAACCCTTAATCCTCTTGATGCCAAAACAAATCGAACACAACATCATCTTTTAACTTGCGACTTCAGCATCTGTAGGCAAGAGGCGTGATAATTTTCATCGACCCCTTCCAGAACCCCACCAACGTATCACCCAGAAGCCATGGTCGTGCCTCCTCCTTCATTCGAGCGCCTCAAACTCCCCACTGTCGAAATCGAAATCCATGGGAAAACTAATTTCACCTAACTCCATTGCAGCTTCAATTTGAAAATCACGATTTGATTAATTTCGAAGTGGAGCATTTCCATAGAATAGTTCAGCCTTTTTTTTATATATAGGGGATCAATTTGGCTTTCGAAATACTAGAGAGGAAGGAGATAATTGGATTTGGGAATTTATAAGTGGATCGAGGCTATTTTATTTATGGAGTTTCGAATTGCATCTAAGGAATGAGAAAAAGAAATAAGCCAGGAGATGGAGTGATTGCATATATTTATAGATGAGGGGAGGAAACAGAAGGTACTGACCATTCATTCTCCGAATGCTTTGGAGTGAAGTAAAGGAACAAAATGTATGTGAAAATGAAAGAACATAACAGCTAGTTAGGGTAGGTGTATGCATTGGAAGGAAATAGACTGTCCTTACTTTTATTTCTTTTTTTTATTTGGTTTTAGTTTGAACTGGTACGATTTTACGTAATTAAAAATACCCGTGATTCTGAACTCCTTTTTGAACAAACAACAGGCATTCCTAGGGTTATACCACTATTCTGGACATACTAGAACAAGCTTCGAAGTTTAATTTGATCGTATGGAGAAGATATTAATTTAAATCGATATAAATTAAATTCAAAACAATTAATTCCTCGATAATAAATTATTATTATCGTTGTCTATATTCAAAGAAAAATTATATTCATTATCAGAATCGTCTTGATTCAGTTCTTCGTTTTCGTATTACGATTATTCGATACGCTCTAGATTAAACCGTATTTGATTATTAAATTATTAATTTATATAAAAATCCATTTATATTATCAAATCAACATTTAAAACAAATTTAAATGTTCAAATTAACTAACCGAAAATCCAAGTCGTTACATTCTTCCACCTTTAAAAGAATTTCGTTCTCGAAATTACTAAGGTAGGAAAAATGCTACAAACCCGCTTACTTTTCAAAAATTCACTTATGTTGAAATTCAACATGTTATATTTCAACAATTTTAGTTCCAACCAAACCTTTTGGTTTTCATTCATACTTCGCATCTTATATTCTTACATTCATTTAATCAGAATGTTTTACAACCAATATATTCATATACAATTCATATTCCATTCATATATATTCAAATTCCATCAAATTAATCTAGTTCAATTTATTTACTTCAATCCATTTAACTTGCTTAAGTTAAATTTAAATTTCAGAATTCAAATCGCTGGTTTATTTCAAATCCTTTAGAAATCACATAAATATATACACCAATATTTAAACCATTTCAAATTCAAAACATTTGAATTTTCAAACTAACTCGTTTTGCTTTCAAACAAATTTCCATCAAAAACTTTTCTAAGGTAGCAATCCATCACTTAGAACTCTAAAATTAACACTAATGATGCTGCAGTCATCATCAGAATTATTTTCCAGCCACTGAAGTGAATTCAATGCTTTATCACTTTCAAAATTCATTCAAAAATGATTTTGATTCAAACAGTCTTCAAATAAAAAGTATATTATTCTAATATACTTCAGAAAATATTTCTCCAAACACCCGGGATTTTAAATTCTCAATTCCAGTTTGAATTAAATTTTGATTCATCTCATTTGTATATTCCATTCATATACAAAACTAACCATTTCCATTTTATAATCTCATCTGATTATAATAATAACAACCAATACATCCATATATAATAATAACTACAGAAAATTATTTCTTTATATCAAAATATAATTTTGGGTAAAATTAATTCATTTACCCACTTTAAAATAATATCGTGTCCAGCCTTCTGTTCAAGTGTTTATAAACTCTTATCGATGTCATGGCGCCCCATTGTTCGACCAGAATCCATAAACCACTCAATAGACTAGCCAACACAGTGTAAAACAATTTATATATCAATTTACTAATATGTGTTCTCGTATATATACACTCAACTCATTCTAGGGTACTACCGATCCTATCTCTAATGAGTAAACACCCACCAAAGCCTAGGTATTCGCTCAACCTAAGCTCTGATACCACTGTAATGGCCCGAATTTCCATAGCATCTGAGTTGACTAAATATACCACACGTCCAACCCAAATTGCACAGAAATACGAATTATTAATAGAAGAAGTTAGAGAATGAGAAATAGAAAGAAAGAAATATTAGAATAGAAGAAGATCAGAAATAACAACACACATCGTAGCGGAATAAATATAATATATAGAACAACTTTTGGGATACAATTTTTTTTCTGTACATACATATACATACCATTTTTAGAGTACAATACAACAAATGGAAAATAATACTAGATAACTAACGCTGAAGCCTCCTGCTCCAAGCTCCTCCAAATATATCTGTAAATACCTGAACTACTTGACTGCCTGTACAAATTTGGGCACCCAAGAGTTTAGGGTTAAACAAAACAAAATAAACTCTGGGCCAGTCATGGGACTGGCGTGAGTAAATTCCAAACACTTGGTTTAACTTTTAAAAAAAATCCTTTTTAAAAGAAATGATAATTGTAAGACCGATCCACGCATAAACATGGATGATTTTTACCTTACGATAACCCAAAATATTATTTGAAATCAATACTTTTTTGATATTATAATAATGTCTAAAACAAATAAATATCAATCTGGCAGAACGTTTGCATCTCACGCTCTACATATGTAGCATATAATCAAAAGCTCAGGCACTTATTGGAGAATGGATTCCAACTTGTAAGGTATGAGACCACCTTCTGACAGTGTATCTCTAGAGAGGAATATATCGGGTTCAATAAGAACGTCTTGCAACCCAAGCTAAACATGACTGGTCTCTCACATTTTTGGACCTTTTGTAGAGGAAGAAGTGGTGAGGAAAGGAGAGGATTAAGGAGTTAATAAAGGGTATAATTACATTATAATTAGTTAATGACCGTACTAATGTACACAATCTTATAAAATGTACAAATTTTTCATATGTGATCATAATTTAGCGAAACAGGATCCATTGGAACCGTATGGACACGGGCTCTACAATGAAACTGAGTTGGAGAGATTTGGAACTCGCTGCAATTTATGGTGAAATAAAACGTTTGATCTGATCAATCGACCGTTTACCTTTATTTAATGATAAACGACCATGGTGAGAACTCTCACTCAACAGAATTTTACATTTATTATATTCATATCTGAATATGTAATGAATGCATGTGTTTGCAATGTTTTCTTCATGGTTGATGAATGATTTTGCAGTTTTATTATTATTATTATTAAACTGTGAATATGAGCGTTGTCAATAGAATCTCTTATATTATAATTATTGATTGATGGATGGTAGTTGATATGGATGTGTTTATATTGTTGACACAAAAAATTATATCACAAATATGAAATTTGAAATTTAGTGAAATTTTAAATGAATTTTATATTCATTTAAGTTAGATTTGATGAGAAAAAATAAATTGGATTTTTAAATCCAAACTGATTTAAAAATGAAGTTGTTATAGTTTCAAACAACTATTGAAATGAACTCTGAAGGAAATTTGGATTAAAAATGACTTGTTTTAATTCAAATTGGATTTTGAATAGTAAATTAAAAATGTGAATTCGAGTTAAGTATATAAACGATATTTTTAGCTCGAACGGATGTTTCCAGTGATCATAATTATTTTATAATGGATGTCAGAAAAGTAAGAATTTCAAAATATGATATTTGGAAAATATTATTATTTTAATATATAATAATATAGAATATTCAGTTTTGATTTAAAACTGAATTAGAGATTGAAATCGGTTTTAAACGGGATTATAAATGTTTTATAAAATATGTTTGTCCTGAAAGGACGAAGTTTGTGATAAATAATAAAATGATTTGAATAGGACGTGTCGCGCAGCGACCGTCGGCGAATTTCGACCATTAACTTCAAACTAACGTATCGTGAGATCCAACCATTGGATTTCCCAAAACAAAAAATGTTTGGTTCAGAATGAAAAGAGCTATTCAATGATATATGGAGATTTAAAATCCAATGGTTAGATTTACAGATAAATTCAAAACAAATTTAAATCAAAACAACGCTAGAGCTGTAAATGACCAGAAAATAGATTTTAAAGAAATTGTTATCTTTAAATTATTAAAAATAGGGGAAAATCTTGATAAACCATAATAAATGATTTAAAAGTGATTTGAATTGAATATATTCAGTTTTGGATAAAATAATGCTATTTTGTGAAAATTAGCTATTCTAACAAAAGTGCTTGAAACAGTTTGAAGTTAATAAATATTTAACCAAGTGAAGTTTTTTTTCCAATGTATGAATATTGGATTTAAATGGAAATAATCTTCAGATATTTCGATATTGGGCTCCATAATTATACGTATATTGTTTGAGAATTTGGAAGATATAGATATTGTTATTTCCTATACGGTATCTGTTGGTTTCAGAATTTGATGTTGAATATAATTCGATATGATTTCTATTCGGAGCCTTATATTTGATATCAAATGGGTTTAGGGTTTGTCGTGAGTGGTGTCTTCAATAATATTGTTCTTAAACCTAGTTGAAAATGAAGTTTATAGAATAAATCTTTTAATTACGATTTAATGGAATTTTCCAAAGTTAAGTTTCCTATTAAAGAATTTAATTGGAATTGAATGGAAATTGATTTAGTGATAATCGAGATGAACCTCCATGGAGGAAAACCTTTACTATTTTAGGAATTTAAAAGGTTTTGTCGTTATTCTGCTTATAGTGTTAGTCTGATACAAAAATTGATATCGATTGTGAGCTGATATGATTTCCGTGAAGATTCCATTTTTAATGGAAGTTTTATTTTGGGTTTACCATGAATGATGTTTTAAATAACATTTGCTTTTTAACCCAGTAAAAGGGAAGATAATTTCTCAAGTTTGAATGTTAATAAATCTTTCAACAAAGATTTGACTAGATGAAATGGATATTAAAACCAAGTTAAATTTTGAATAAATCTTTCAATAAAGATTTGGATGAATGAGATGGAGATTAAAATTACATTAGAGTTTTAATGAATCTTTAATTAGATTTGAAATGCAAGAAGGTAATTAAACTTACCATACCACAAGGGGTGTTAGATATGGAGTGCCGTCAGTTTTGCTCCATGTGATGAATAGGATGAGAATGGCATAACGATATGAAAGATCACCTTTTTGTAAGGCTCGATAATCCCAATATGGCTTATAAACCTTGAGTTGAATTAAATTTGTGAAAAGAGATTATATAATCTTTTGAAATGATTTCCAAGGAAAGATTTAAACAATAAGTTTAAATGAAGTAAATCTTTGATAAAATTTATGGGAGTAATTCCCATTGTAATGATGATTTGGGTGAAAAGAATATTTTGAATTGAAATGAGGTTGATGATATATTTATATATCACTTGATTTTAATGATGCGATAGTTATTCAGAACTTTTGGGTTCCTCCCATTTTGAATAACTAACACGACGAGTATTGAAGATACTTGAAGATGGTGGTTGTAGACCAGAGATTTTCACATCGTTTTGATTATTGTAGATGTCTCGATTGGTGTTTATAACCCAAGACGAGGTTGTATGTGGTGGTCATCCATACGTACTTGGAGATCGACCGGATGTGCAAGGACATCTCTCCTTTATTGGACGAGAAATAGAGTTTCTTCAGTTTCGTTCAGAACTAGAATGAACTTGTAAATGGATGAGTTTATGACGTTGTATTTCATAACATAACTGATTAGTTGATATTGATGATATGTCTAAGGTGGCAAAGAATTTATTTTCTTATCTTAACACCCTTCTTTGAGACATATGAGCTCAAATGTTACAATATTAATAAAAACTGATCATATCTGTGAATTGACAATGTGGCATGCTGAGTGCTACTAGCAGACATATCAAAGCTTCTTGTTGAAAAGCATAGCTTTATGGATGATGTCAAAGCATTGTTGATATAGCATAGCTTTGTGTGTTGAGGCGTGGCTTCGACAAACGTGACAACCCATGAATGGTCGAAGCTGGATAATAAACAACATGATGGAATTGGAGCTTGACTATTAACGTAATTTGCAGGGTTGTGAAAGCCTATGACGACGGATGTTTCCTGGGGGAACCAGGCGTAACCATTGTATTGCTGCAATCTAGGTCAGGGACGAACCTAAAGATACAAATGTTTCCTGGGGGAGAAGGCGTAACCATAATGTATATGCCCAGAGATAGGATTCGGGAGCACTCCAATAAGGTGACTCCATTATGAGGGATCCTGATAACTTCAATATAGGTGATGAAGGGTCATATGTTCTTGATCCTGGACACCACGATAAAGGTGATCCGAAGTTTTAGGACTCACCAGCATCTTAGTCCTAGGACACTCGTTAGCGGTGTCAAGAAAGCCTCGGTCATTGATGGAGCCCAACTTCCAATACAAACCTTCACGGTTTTAGTTGTAATCTATGTATGTAATCGTAGTACCCTATGTCTACTAAGGTTGATATATTTATTTGTGAAAAATAATTTTTACACTATGCACTAGTGATAATAAAAGAGAATTTTGTGTGTCAAGCATTTTTGGCTATTATAAGGTAAAACTTAATTCTCCTGTTTGTGTTGCATTGTGCGATGGGATTTGAGTCCTATAACAGTTTCATTTCAAAAAAACATTATGATTGGTATTCATGTGGAGGAAACCCGTTCCGTGGTACATGGCGTGGTCCCGTGATTTACCCAACTTTAAAATAAAGTTTAATAACTGTTTTTGGTTCTCACACCAGTCCTATGATTTATATAGAGTTTATTGTTTTCCCACCTAAACTCTGGGTGCCCATATTTTCTATACGAGCAGCTAGTAGTTTTGGTTTTGTGGATATTTTATAGGGCAAGATTCTGGATTAAAGCTAAAGCAATGTCCAGTGCATTTGAAAGTCCTCCGCTGAATGTAATTATATTTCCGTTGTGTATTGTGTTAAATTTATTGTACTATGATATATTCTTGTACTCGGACGTAAAATTGTTGTAATAATAATGAAATGTTCTTTTGTATTTTTTTCTGATGTGTTGTATCCTATAATGGTTCGTGGATTTCTGCTTTTTTGGATCGGACTTGTGTGGCTTATAGTCCATTAGAAAGGCGGGGATTTTTGGGTTGTCACAGATGGGATCATTTAAAGTGAACCGAAAGGAGCATAAAATGTGTTAAGACCATAGTTTCAAGAACCAGACCCAGCCGCAGTTGAATCGCGAGTAACCTTGGGTCGTGGGTCACAGAGACCGGGAACTCGTTTGGGCCTTCACTAAGCAAAAACCCTAGTTCAATCTGAGCTTTGTTTCAGCCTTTAAAACCCTGATTCAACCCTCCAACATTGGTTCCTAAATCATAAGTAATATTTGTTTTGTTATGAAACTTGGTCTAAGTTTGTTTATTCGCAATTATATTTTGTCACACAACTTCTGATTATTTTGTTCTACTATGCAACTTGGTTTAAATATGTTGATATTTTTAAAATTTTAATAAAATTACATATGTGGTTCTTGACGGTTTGACTTGTTGGACCTTTGAAACCTCGAACCCTGAGTTCCCATGGTTTGATTCATGGTCTGGTTATAAAAACATTGGTTAAGACTAAAAGAAAATGATGATCTTTATTATTGATTTGATGATGATTTTTGTAGCATTAAATTTCAAAAGAGTTTTGATATTATTTCACAAAACTGTAAAATGAATTCTTAATAATTTGCAACAATACACATGTGGTATGTGTGTGTGTGTGTGTGTGTGTGTGTGTGTGTGTGTGTATATATATATATATATATATATATATATAGACATAATACTAATTGGGCCTTCGGTCTAGTAGAGCTTCAAAGCAGTTTGCATATGGGCCTTTGAGGAGATAAACCTGATTTGCTTTAGTAGAAATGTAACCTTTATTTGTAGTTACATGCTTTGTATTCTTTCACTTCTTTTTTTGCCCCCTTTAAATCGTTATTAGGGTTTCTCTCATGGCTAATGCTACTGTGACGTTTCTTCGCTTTAGCTCTTTTTGTCTTGATATCTTCAGAGGGATTGACTCTTTTCAGCTCTTCTACAACTTTATTTGTCTTTCATTTAAAGTTTTGAGCTATCTTCTTCCTGCACTGATGATTCAGGATTGGATCTATCTTTTGTTGAGCTGGTTTGACAACAACAATCTTGGGTTTCGATGACTCTTAAATCTGTTCGAAACCTTAAGAAATTATGATATGATAGTGCCTTTGTAAGGGTGTTAGCTCTTTGGTAAGTGGCTGGTACATGTCTAACAACGAGATCTCCTTTTTGAACTTGTTCCCTTACAAAATATTGATTGATTTCAATATGTTCTGTCCTTGATGTAGAATAGGGTTTGATGACATGTACACAACGCTTAGATTGTCACACCATTATATCGATTTGCTCACTGTGATGTTTAATTCAGATAGTAAGGGCTTTAACCACATTATTTCAGTAGTTGCATTGGCTATACTTCTGTATTCAGCCTCTGCATTTGATCTATAAATTGTTGATTGTTTCTTAGAGCACCATAAAACTATGTTACTTCCAATGTATATGCAGTGACCTGTTGTTGACTTTCTATCATCTGGGCCAAAGGCCCAATCTACATCTGTGAATCTAGTTATGTTGAAATTGTTGTTGACTTTGATTAGTAAACCATATTACATTTTAGCTTTCAAGTATCTAAGAATTCTCTTAACAGCTTTCTAGTGTGTATCCATTGGTGCCCGCGTAAATTGACAAACTTTGTTAACACTGAACACGATATCTATTCTAGTGATAGTTGCATATTGTAAAGCACCAACTACACTTCTATATTGTTTTGCATTATATATGGGTTCTCCCCTGTGTTTAGAGTAATGTTGATTGCTGATCATTGTTATTTGTTGAACTTTTGCTTCGCTCGTTTGTGTTTTTACCAATAATTCCGCTATATATTTTCTTTGAGAGAGAATTATCTCTGTTTGTGATCTTGTCTTTACTTCTATTCCCGTGAAGTAGATTAATTGTCCCAGATCCTTTACTGAGAATTGTTTATCTAATTGGTTGACAATCTCATTGATTTCATCAGTACTACTTCCTGTAATGATAAGATCGTAAACATAAATTAGAATATATATATATATATATGTATATAGTAGAATATTTTTTTAGTTCTAATGAGTAGTTAGTTATCTGATTTAGCTTGAAAATTCATTGTATACAGTGTTTTTTTTCAATCTGTCAAACCATACTCCACGTGTTTGCTTTAAGTCATTTGGCTTTCTTGAGCTTGCACACATATTCAAGTTGAGTGCAGTAGCTTTGAGGCTGATAGATATAAACATCTTCCTTTAGTATGCCATTCAAAAAGGCATTATTGACATCTAATTGTCTGAGCAGCCACCCTTTGCTTACATCTATAGAGAGTACTACTCTAATTATAGTTGGTTTAACAACTGGAGAGGATGTCTCTTTATAATCGAATTCCTGTTGTTGTGAGAATCCTTTTGCTATGATTCTGGCTTTATATTTGTCTATTATTCCATCTGATTTTTCTTTAATTATGTATGTCCACTTGCATCCAATGATATTTTTGTTCTTTGTTGGTTTGACTAATTCCCATGTTTGATTTTGTGTAATAGCTTGATACTCTGCATCCATTGTTGTTCTTCAGTTGCCATCAGTTTTGGCTTGTTCATAGTTGACAGACTCTTCAACTGTGGTAATGGTAGTGTATAATTTGGGTTTAAAGATTCCTCTTTTGGCTCTTATGATCATTGGGTGAGTGGATGTTGTTTGAGGTTGAGTGTCAGGTTGGTTATCTTCATTTGAGCTTTGACTGCCATGACTTATTCTTTCATCTTCTTGATGACTAATGTCTTGATCCTCACTTTGTACGTCAGGTGCATCCCTGTCATGACTAGATGATTGAACAGTATCACCGTGTAGTGGTGTTGTTTTCTCATAAGCTTTAACGATGTCGCCTGCACTCAACAAATCTGAATACATAGGTAAAAATGGCACAGAAATTTTGCATCATGTATTTTGTTTGATGTTTGAGTATTTTCAGATTTATATGGAAATATTTTCTCATTGAATACAATATGGCTGCTTATAAATATCCTTCCACTATCATCTAAGCATTTATAACCTTTTTGATTCTGAGCATAATCTATAAAAGTACATGGTTTTGATCTGAATTCCAATTTATGCTTATTATATGGTCTTAGATATGGATAACAAAAACATCCAAATGTTTTTAAGTAACTATAGTATGGTTTTACACCCATTAGCTTCTCTTGTGGGTTGATTCCTTTTATTACTTTAGTTGGCAATCTGTTTATCAAATAGACTGCAGTACTAAAGGATTCAGGAAAGAATTTTAATGGCATTCTAGCTTGAGCTAATAGTGTTAGACCAGATTCTACTACATGTTTGTGTTTTCTTTCTACAAGACTATTTTGCTCAGAGGTATATGGACAATTTGTCATATGTACTATTCCCTTTTTGAGGAAACAATCTTTTAGATGCTTGTATTCAGTACCTCCATCAGACTGAATGACTTTAAATAGGGAGTTTATTTGCTTTTCAGCATGAGTAATAAAATGTACCGCAGTATTGTAAGTTTCAGATTTTGATTTCATGAAGTATATCCATGTATATTTGCTATATGCATCTACAAATAATATATATATATATATATATATATATATATATATATATATAGTACTTATACCAATAATCTGACCTAATTGGTGCGGGACTCCATACATTAGTGTTAATCAAGTTTAGGGGTTCTATGTATTCAGTGTTGGAATTAATAAAAAGGTAACTTATGGCTTTTTCTTATTTGAAATAAGTGCATATGTGTGGTAAAGAAATGTTATTAAACTTAATATTGTTTTCTACAAGCACTTGTTTCACACTACTTGTACTGGGGTGATCCAGTTTATTGTGCCATAGATTGAAAACATTGTTTTCTTCTACCGCATCATTTTCACTGAGATTACACATCATATTACTCTCCACACTGTTGTTGTTCTTGCTTTGATAGAATTTGTACGGTCCCTTTACTTCATTGACTTGCAGTAAAATATTCCAAGTTTGTATGTCCTTAACTAAACAATATTTAAGGTAAAATTCAAAATAGACATGATTTTCAATAGCAAATTGGGATACAATTAAACGGTTTTTCTTAATAATAGGCTTTCTTAATAATTTATTTAAAATCAGTTGATTGTTTCCATGTAAATAACCACTACCAGTATGAGTAATGTTGATATGCTTACCATTTCACATGCAAACAGTCTGATTACTTCTGTACTCCTTGCAACCTATGTTTAGAATTTCTAGGTTGTTATTCAATTGATTGGTTTCCCCTGAATTTAGATACCAACTTTCATCATTTATGCTTTCAACCCTTGCAATGTCTGCTTGATTATTTGATATGTTGTCACCTTGTACATTTTGTTCTTGCTGCACATGAGCCACATTTGCACTTGGGTTGCCACTTCTTTGATTACTTCCTTTTTGGTTTGGTGTGAAACTCTGATTGAATCTAAAGTAACATTTGAATGTTGTATGATCAATTTTCTCACAAATTTGACACTTTGGTCGATTACTACTACTGTTATTTCTGCTTTTTCCTCTAGATCTTCCACTGTAACCACCTCTTTGAGTTTGAAAATTGGTTCTTGGGTCTTTATTTTTATTGTTGATAGCATAATTGATGCTTAACTCACTTTCTTCAGGTTTCTTGCTTTCCATTCTGGCTTCATGCGTCGGTAGAATTGAATGAACTTCCTCCATTGTTGGAGTGATTCTTTGTGATGGAATAATTTCTTCAATTGCTTCATATTCATTGCTGAGTCTATTTATAATAGTCAATACATGTTCTGATTCTGTGACTTTATGTCCAACAGCTTCTAATTGATCACATATAGTTTTCACTTTTGCAAGATACTCCCTCATGCATACTATTGCTTTCTTTCTTGAGTTATGCAATTATCTTCTGTAATGCATAATTTTAGCAGATGATTGAGAGTTGAAATTCTTTTCAACATTAACCCATATTTCATTAGCAGAGTTACATCCGATAACTTGAGATAGTAAATTATTGCTAATTGATGATAACAACCAGACACTTATCAATCTTTCTTGTCTGTGGTACTTTGTGTAATCTTTATTTTTAATAACTCTTTTTTCTTGATCTATGATAAATTTTGTGGAATTTGCAGAGTGCCATACAAATGACCCTCTAGTCCATATCCTTGGATAACAGTCTATATCTGAAATTTCCATAATAAGTAGTTGTTTTATTCTAACTTGGCTGTGATAAGTTGACTTTGTGGACTTATCATAGTCTTGACTAGTTGATCCATTGTTGATATAGGGGGTGCTGGTTGATTCAGAGAGGCTGATTGGTTGTGTGATGCTACAGAATTAGTGGCAGGAGTTTCATCACCCATGATGTTGAATCTTGGATGAAGATACAAAGAAAATAACTAGTAGAATTTCGAATGAGAAAACCAACTTCAGGATGTGGAAAATCTCGAGAGATCGAGAGAGAGAGAGTCAGGTAATTCTGCAATCTGATGCCTATCATATGATGAGTGATTTATGATGACTGGCACAGCTATGATAGTTTTCTTGAATTGATTTCTTGGTATTCTTGGTGGGTTGATTTTGGTTTTCTCTGAAATTTTCTGCACGGCTCCAAAGTTCAGACCAGTTGCAGCCAATCTCTGATTAGCCTAGGCAATGATCTGAATTGAGTCAACTCTCAGATGTTGAGTTAACAACTCAGATCAAAGGAACACCCACGTGATAAGATTTCTTTGATGGGTGTAAAAAGAACTCTCTTCTTTCGGTTAGATTGAAAATGTGATTGCTGTTAAGCTTGACGCTCTAATACCATAAAAGAAAATGCTGATCTTTATTATTGATTTTGACGATGATTTTTGCAGCATTGAATTTTAGAAGAGTTTCGATATTATTTCATAAAACCGTAAAATGAATTCTTAATAATTTGCAACAATACATATGCGGCATATATAGAGATATACAGACATAATACTAAATGGGCCTTCAGTCCAGTAGAGCTTCAGAGCAGTTTGCGTGTGGGCCTTTGAGGAGATAAACTCGATCTTTTCTTCTTTTTCACCAAAATATAGAACATTTTATTCTTTCACTTCTTTATTTAAGACTAACCAGTAACCACCAGCATCCTCCATCTTTTGTTCCTTTTCACCTTCAGCTACCAAAAGCAGTCGGTGCACAGAAACACAGATATTTAGTCATAACAAGAAAACAGTAGGGCATTCCATAATATTGTCGATGTGCATTGTACAACGAGTGAACCCAGTGTGTTTGGAGTCTTACCGAGTGCTGACAACGAAACCAAACTTCGCATTAAAGCATGTATGTGAACGCATGAAATATAAGCAAAACATTAGATACTTCTGGAAAAGGCGAAGCTAAATCAATAGCAACCACAACCGAATTAGTAACCTCAGCCTTCACTTTCAATCACATATCTTTCTACATTGAACAAGTCAATTAGTTAGACGAATAGACATGAATCGGCCTCGACCCAATTCAGACTTAAACTATTCTGCTCCATGAAGAGGAAGTAGGAGGAGGAGGATCATGATGTTCGTAACCAAACATGCAAGGTTAATTTTAATAAAGTTATGGAACGTTAGGCATGTTACATTTATGAAACGTACGGGGAACAACCTGTTTGGTAACAGAGGTCCTAATCTTTTGTTTATGGTGCTACTGATATTAGGTATGGGACGTGCATTTATAAATGTATATGCGCTTATAGGTATGGTTAGCAGATAGTGATTAGTGACGAAATGGCTTACCTGCACACCGCAATCACATTGTTTTTATTTTAGGCAGGTATAAATCACACACACATACATGCATACATGCACGCATATATATATATATGTGTATGTATATATGTGTATGTATGTATGTATATGCATAGTCTATCTGAGTATATGAGGAAGGAAAAATGAACGGATGTACCAGCATGAAACAGTGCGAGAATGTATTTACTGTCGATTTCTTATGTGTTTTACCTGCACAAAGTCCAATTTCTTGAGGTGGACATGAGACTTCTCCAAGAAAGAAGGGGCGAGATACGTGGTGAACATACACATGTTTTGCTTCACCTGCTCAGCAGTTTATGATTTAATGCCCAACAGTTTAAGCTTGTACTGGATTAAGGTCAACTATGCTGGAAAAAAGAAAGGGAAATTCATACATAATTAATATACTGGTGTACCTACATTTACGATATTAAATGCGACATGCTTTCTTGATTCATGCATTCTTTGTTGTTTAATTTAATTTACTATTCATTGACATGTTTTAAATCAATCTGCCGTCACGAAAGCGGCTACAACTATTGACATTTACTGTAATCAATTAGCCACTGCATGTAGTTTGTTTTGTTTTGTACTAACACTTCAGCGACAGTTATTGTAATATTTGTGGTTATCCTTGTGTTACTTATCTACTTGGAAAATTGGATGGTTACCGAAATCTTGACGAAAGATAATAATAAAAAAAAAATCTACAACTCAGAGAAATCGACTGAGGTTTACTATATACCTAATCAATGCATCATTCAGCAAGATTCCTCTCAAATATCGGAATGCAGAAGTTAAGATGGGATTGACGTTTAATCTGAGACTGACATTTGATGTTTTATCTTATATGGATTAGAGGAATGTTGCATAATGGTAAACATGCGTGCACCGACTGGATTTGTTGGATCTTCTGACCATTTTATTTTTATTTTTGACACAATTCAACTTCTCCATGTAGTAATTCATAGATCAACTATTAATTATCCTCTTATATGATAAATGTATACACATATGGAAAAGACACACAAACATTTCAATACAAAAATGTCTTCTTTGATCTTTTTTGAATTTTCTTTGGTAAATAACAAGGATAACAGAAGAACGGTTTTCCGTCATGTAAATAAAAATCGATACTATTCTCGGCTTTTTTTTTTTAAATCCTGCATGACATGGTTGACAATCCATCTTGTGTGTTTACAGACAAATCACTAAAGGTTATTAAAAATAAGCAACCTAAAATATCAAGAGTGCTGCTAAAAGCACCCAGAGTTCTACTTCTTAATACCATGAATGGTATTAGGAAGTGTAAAACTAGGTGCTTTTCTCGACTTCGACAAGCTACTCGGGTTTTTCTCGACCTACCGTTCAAGTTCACTTACGATGGTTAAAAGAGGAAAGAATCTGATTGTCGGGCCTTCCGCAGTGGCCGACACCGCGGCTTCTCCCCAACCCCAATCTATGGGGAACCCGACCGACATTGAAACCGTTCCTCCTACTGACTCGATGCTCCTGCAACTCAAGAGCAGCTCTGCATGCTTAATAAGAAATTGAAGGATAGAACTCGAGAGCTCAACGACACATTGAAGATGAACATTTACGTAATTAATGCACCAACTTCAGGAAAATCAACGTCACGTTTCTCGTCCTCAAGTTAATCAGAACAGCGCTTGACCGCAACTCAATGCCTCGAAAAGATCTTCTTCCGATACCCGGGGACGAAGCCAAAGAAGGAAGACGACTGCTAATGCCAGTGTCCTCGCCAACACTAATTCCAACGTCAACTGCAATGGAAATGGAAACGACAACAGAAACGGTAATGGAACTACCGTAATTTTCAGCGAGGAAACACATCAACGCGACTGTTCTCGGTTGGTTATTAACAATGAATCATGTCCAAGTAACCGACCACTTTCTCGACAGAGCCCAATTGTCACCGCTCTAAACTTGTGGCCTACGCAACCAACAAACCAACAAGCCCAAGTCCCTCTCAATCAAAATCAGTCGGCTCAACCTCATCAACCATACCAGAATCAAGCAAACGAACTTGATGACATGGATGAGGATCATCCCGATGTCCATTGCCGAAGACTTCCTCGACCTAAGACGCCTGAAGTGAACCACGATCGTTGGGTTCCAATATAGGTTCAATCTGCGTCTCCCCGACATGATCTGAATGATTATGAGAGAGACACGGGGGAACATCAACGACAAGTGGGAAACCAACATGAGACGTAATCCTTTCACCAGGGCCGTGCACGAAGCCGAGTGTACCCGACGCTTTAACATGCCGTAGCTAGCACCTTACATGGGAAAGACCACCCCATTTGGCTTCTTAAACCGCTATGAATGGCTTATGGACTCTAGTCGGGCCACTGATGCCATTAAGTTCAAATGCTTTCCGGTTTTCTTGGAAGACACGGCTCTGCTTTGGTTTACTCAACTCTCGGCTCAGTCTATCCCTACCTTTGACCAACTAGCTTCCGAAATGGTAAAACGGTTTAGAATGCACGTATCCAGGCCGAAGGATACTCTCACTCTCTCCAACCTCTACCAGGACCTGATAAGAACCCTCAAAACCTACCTCGAGCGTTTCAACATCGTGCTCGCTAAGGTTGACGACCCGGAACCTCGAACAGTCCTTGTCCAGCTTGCCAAGTGCATCCTTCCTAGGTCTAAGTTTGGAGTGTGGATCGATAGAAAGCAACCCAAGACTTTGGAAGCTTTCTACGAGAAGGTCGATCAGTTTCTATATCAAAAGGAAGCACAACGCAAAAGGGATGCTCAAGGCGGCCATCCCAATAACCCATACTTAAGCACTGTCGTGGACAGTGTTAGAGGAAAGCAAATCGGAGAATCCTCCGAAAAGGGTAAAGGGGAAGTCCCGTTAAAGCCTAAGCCAAACAATAGAAAACCCGGCGGTCGCAACAATAGCAACGCGGTCTTAGTCAAGAAAGCAACAGAAAGTGGCGAACATGTGTCAACTACTTAGACTTGAACAAAGCCCGCCCAAAGGGCGGCTTCTGAATTCAAAGATCGACCAGGTAGTTGACTTAACCACCGGCTACCAGCTTCTCTCCTTCATGGATTCCTACGCAGTCTATAATCAGAATCTCATGTACCTTCCAGACCAGGAGCACACACCTCATTTCTAACCGGCCTTGTGCTCTACTGTTACGTCATTATGTCTTTCAGTCTCAAAAAGCTGGAGCCACCTATCATCGACTAGTCAACCGCTTGTTTAAGGACTCAACCGCATGTTTAAGGACAAAATTGAGAGATCAGTGGAGGTTTACATAGACGATATTCTAGTGAAAATGAGGATATCGAACCACTAAGTTAAAGATCTCGCTGAAATGTTCGTTGTTTTTCATAAGTATGCCATGAAACTCAATCCCTTAAAATGCTTATCCGGCGTTGCGTCGAGAAAATTCCTTAGTTTCATTGTCAATTTACGAGGCATCGAAGCCAATCTAGGAAAAATTCAAGCTATCCAGGATATCCAAGCCCATCAGAGCGTTAAGGATGTACAAAACTTAAACAGGAAAGTGGCCTTCCTTAGTTGATTCATTTCTAAAGCCATTGACAAGTGCATTCTTTTTTTGGCTTGCTTAGAAAAGGGTAATGTAACTTCACATGGATACCACAGTGCATTATTGCGTTCCAAGACCTCTTGAATCACTTAGAGCGACCGCCTACCTTGTTAAAACCCATGGACCAAGAAGACTTATATCTTTATTTGGTTGTTTATGTGTATGCAATTAGCTTGGCACTTGTGTGTAAAGAAGATTGTGTCTAACGGTCCGTTTATTACATTAACAAGAGGTCGACAAGGGCAGAAAAGAATTATCCGAAACTTGAAAAGCTCACTTAATGTATGTTGATCTCCTCCTGGAAGCTACGACCATATTTTCAGTTCCATCCAACCAAAGTTTACACTGATCAGCTACTACGACAGGTCCTGTAACGACCTACGGTGTCTGGGTGACTTTTGAAGTGGAACATAAAACTGAGTCAATTCGAGATTACTTTCATTCCTTGTTACTCTCGAGGAACGCTCAATTTGTTAGGCATTGGATCTCAACTTCCCTGCCACGAACAACGATGCTGAATACAAAGCCTTAATTGCTGGACTCGGAATTGCAATCGAACCTAACATCAAGGCTATCCAGATTTACTCCAAATCACAACTCATCGTACACCAGGTGCAGTGTGAATACCAGGTCAAGGGGTCACGACTTTCTCAATATCTTGCTCGGGTCCACAGACTACTCAACAACTTCAGCCACTGTATCATCACACACATCTCTCGAGAACAAAACGAGAAAGCCGCTTTGTTAGCCAAGATGAAAAGCTCTGAGGATGTGCAGCTTTTGGGACTAGCCCTAGTCGAAGTGCTCAATTCTCTGATCATCAATCAACTGCAAACTAATTCAGTGGAAATAATGCAGATTGGGCCCAAGCCTAAGTCATAGATGACACCAATTAAGAACTACCTACTTTACAGGATCCTTCCAGACCGCTCCAAGGAGAGGTGGGCACTCATTCGCAGATTATTCTGCTACACAATCCAGGATGGAGTACTCTACCAAAGGGGATTATATGTTCCACTGCTCCGATGTGTAGCGCATAAAAACATCGATCGTGTGCTACTGGATATGCACGAAGGCGAGTGCGATGACTACACTGGGGGGCAAATTCTAGTGAGGAATATTCTCAAATATGGTTACTTTTGGCCCACACTCACCAAGATGTCGTGGACTATGCCCGCAAGTGCGAGAAATTCCTTAGGTTTTTCAAGATTCCAAGGTCCCCGCCTACCGAGCTGACGTTGATGGTCAGTCCTTGGACATTTGCCATGTGGGTGATAGATATCATCGGAACTTTTCCGATGGCTAGAGGCAGCACACTATATGCTATCATCGCAGTTGATTACTTTACCAAGTGAGAAGAGGCCGAGCCTCTTACTACAATTACTACTAAAAAGGTGATCAACTTCATCACCTGCAATACCATCACTCGTTTTGGGTCCTCAGACTATCATCTTAGACAATGGGACCAAATTCGAGAGTGCGGAGTTCAAAACCTTCTACCAATGACACAACATTGAAAAGAAATTCTTAGCAGTTACTCACCCTCGAGCCAATGGGCAAGTCGAGACTATTAAGCAAGTGATCAAATCCGTCATCAAGAAGTGTCTGAAAAAGGCCTGAGGCTTATGGATAAATGACCTCCCTCTATCCCTTTGGGCTTACCGTACCACCCATAATTCAGTGGTTGACCGTACTCCTTACACTCTTGCCTATGGATCCAAAGTCGTCATCCCCATTGAGGTTAAGCTCCAATCTCGTTGAGTCACTTACTACGATCCGAAAACCAACCAAGACCTCCACTTAGGGTCACTCGACTTACTCGAAGATAAAAGAGACGAACCTGAACTTAGAACTGTCACTCAGTGCCAACGAGTCGGTCGATACTTCAACTCCAATGTCCAACCAAAGCACTTTGGCATTAGCGACCTCGTCCTGAAGCGGATCTTCCCTGTACAAACTGGTTTTAATTCTCGCTGAGAAGATACGTACGTCATACAATAGAGGTTTGGAGGAACCTTCAAGCCAACGACCATTGATGGGGCCAGGCTTCCAAGATCATGGAACGATGAACATCTCCACCGCCAGTTTTCCTAGCTTAGTGAACATATTTACCGCTTTCCAACAATGTTTTGTTTTCTTTTAAATTCAAGGAACTATAAAGTAAAGGCCGTTACTGCCAAAATTATCAATAAAGAAAGTTTTAATTTCCATATACATGGTGTGTTATTTTCTACGTAGTACGTTTAAGCAACCATTACAAGCGACTCGCATACACGGGCGCATAACACTAGATTGACACCCTGAACCTTGGAATTGATACTCCTCACTCGAGCCTCGAACCAACGACGAGGCCGAGTACGAATTGCTCTACTTGAGCCTCAAATAAATGACGAGGATAAGTATAAATAACTCGATTCGGTTCTCGAATCAATGACGAGGCCAAGTATAAATAAATCGGCTCGAGTTCCGAATCAATGACGAGGTCCAGTATAATTAACTCGACTTGATTCTTGAATCAACGACGAGGTCGAGTATATAACTCAACTCGAGTCTCGAAACGACGATGAGAATGAGTATAAATAACTTGACTCGAATCTCGAATCAATGACGAGGCCGAGTATAAATAATTCGGGACGCTCGTTGATTTGAGTATTTATCCTCACCCCTAAGTCTTCGGACTTGGGGGCAACCCACCAGCTAGAAGAGCATGATTACAACAATTCTCTTGGCTCTATCCAACTCTAAGGGCATGAACCCATGTACCAAACTAGAAAACCAACGAAGCCCTTAAACTCGAACACAAGCGATAACGATGGGCGAGTCCAAAGTACGAATCAACGGCGTCCACGCCTTCCCACTAATCGGGACCAACGACCTCAAGGAGATCCCGAGAGAGAAGACACCAAACCCGAACCCCACACAACTCGGATTCCCGACCAAGGGAAATCTCGAGGGAGGAGTCGGTACATACAACCTTCGCCTGACTTGGAAGTCTCAAGGGTGAAGCCTAAGACAACGCTTGTTCAAGTGTGAAGACGAGTATATTTGCGTAATACTAGAAAGCATAGATGAAAATTTAAATACTGAACAGAACATATGATATAAACAAAATCAACAAAAGCTTCCAGTCACATCTAAAGCAAGCTACAACTGTCTATCTTTCTTTTTAACGACATGGTGTACATGAAAACCACACCATTCCTCTAAAAGCGATGGTCGTACTCGCGTATGCTATCGACTTATATAACCAAAAGACCTATAATAATCACTTGGACGAACCGTCCCTTATCCACTTCTTCTTCTTAGCATATTCAGCATTAGGCAGGTCATTACTAGCCTTCGTCCTCTTCTTCTCGGAGCTGCCTCTTCCTTCTATACCCTTGACCAAAGTGATGGACTCGTGAAATACCGACTTGGACTTCCTATCATCATCCTCGCCACTCGTGACCTCATTAATGTCCCCGATTATGGGCGGGATGACTCGCAGAGGTTTGGAAGTGACGCCAGTGGCAAGGGCTAGCACTACCTCGATACCTTCCTTCTCCTCGGTCACCTTAGCCTTCTTCGCCTCTTGCTCAGCTTTCTCCTTGGCTTCCCTTGCAGCCTTCTGTTCAAACAGCTTTCCGACCTTAAGTTGTTTTGCCACATCCACTTGAAGTTTCTTGAACGCCTCATCGGCCTTTTACTTGGAAGCTTCGTTGGCCCTCTTCCTCTTGGCCTCCTTGTTAGCCCTCTTCTTCTCGGCCTTATCGGATACCCTTTCCTCGCTACATCAACTTTGGCCTTCTCTTCAGCCTTCCTCCTGGGCTCATCCTGGGCCAGCTGCAGGGCTACTCGTCAGCCTTCCTCTTCTCTATCTACCCCTCGGACTTAGCGAGAAGTTTAGCCTTCTGTGACTCCACCAACTCATGCGTTGTTTGCAAGCCTACCTCCAGTGGCTCGGTCATCTGGATTCCTTGACCGTCAAATATCTCCCCTTTTGTAGAAAGAAGGCCCTTATAGACACTAGCCGCTAGGTCCACGTTAGAAAATTTATCCAATGTGCCGCTTCCTTCTCCAAATTGTATTCCCTGCAATCCCAATCCAGCCTCAGGTAATAAGGGGAGTGTCGGGGAAAAGCCCGTTGTCATTTCTAGTCCAAATGGGCCTGCACGACAAAGAGGAAGACTAGTCTGTCTTCTTTAACTTAGTGTTTATATCCTTTTTGAGCATTCGTGATAGTGAGACTTTACCTCCTGAAATTTGTGGTGCAGTGGCAATTGGCATGGTAACCTCGGTTGTTGCTTGGAAGGAGCTTCGTTAGTCCCATCCCTAGGAAATCGGGGTCATACTCAGTAGTAGCGTAGGCTTGGACCATTGGACCGCTGATAGTGGTAGATGGCATAACTTCTTGTTGATGGGAACCCCCCTCTGCAAACTTATGAGTGACGATTATGCTCTCAGCAGTCATAGACTTCCCCTTGGAAGTAGTAAGTTCCGCCAACTTCTCCATCTCAGCATCCTCACGCAACAATCTCCTCCCTTCTTGCAACACCTTGCACTTCTCTTCTATCAGGTGAGTCTCCATAATAGAAATTTATATACGGCCACCACCTGTAGTATCTGAGCCTCAAACTCAAATAGCTTTTCCTAAGTATCGACCATCATCCAGGGGTAATCTTTGACCCACGAGATCCTACAAATCGAAGCGCTTTAATGTAAATACCCCAGATAAATGGCTCCAAAGACTTCTCTACTCTGACCTCAGCATCCTCAATACTTTTCTTGAGCCTTTCCACCTTAGCCTGATGCTCAGCCTTGATACCCTCCATTTGAGCCAATACGACCATGCTCGTACTCTCCACATCAGCTTTCTCTTTCATGGCCTGAGCAATTTCAACATACCTCAGTCCCAGGGTCTTCTTAAGCTCCTCATTCTCCTTCATGAGATGATGTGATTGCTCGTTCTCTTCCCTCGTCCTTTTGTTTTCTGCAATAAGAGCCCATTATCTGTGCGGAGATGGTGCATTTCCTCATTTTCTTTCTCTAACTCAAGGTCCTCTCATTAAAAGCCTCATTGTCGCTCTTTAGAGTCACATTCTCCGTCGAGACCATTGACATAGTGTCTTTGGATGTCCCTCGCTCTCTCGTTACGTCCTCTTCAACCTTCTTGTAAAAGCCTCATTGTCGCGCTTTAGAGTCGCATCCTCCGTCGATACCATCGACAACGTGTGCTTGAATGTCTTTCGCTCTCTCTCTCTCTCTTTGCGTCTGCCTCAACCTTCTTGTAATCCCACCATAGTTTTTTTGTTTCAGCAGCTGAGAGTTAGCATTTAAATATGTTACTCGTAAACGCTACAAAACAAAGACTTGTCTTACCCAATTCATTATCCTGATTCCGTACACTATCCTGCTGAGTTTTGAGGGCCAGCTCCAAGTTTTGTATCCCTACAGTCTCCCTAAAAATTAGCTCTGAATGTTACCCTGTGTACATATGCATCTCTCAGTACTGGAGAAAGACGTCATATACTGCATCCATAGCTTTTTTGTCCATGTTCCAGGGGATCGAGTGGATGTTTGACAGCCACTATAGCTCATCAAAGTAAAACCTGTTAAACTTCTCCCTCAATATCGCCGTCTTCCGTTTAGGGGTGAGCTCCGGATTCTCGAACATATCGGGAAACTGAGGTCCCTTCTTCGATACTCCCATTTTTCTTTTATCCTTAAGCGCCAACTCCTTTCCTTTGGAAGTGGTCACGAGCGCAGAGGGCGGAATATAAAGGGGGTTGTCGATGACGGTTGCGTGCTGCTCGCTACGTCTAGCCTCGAGTTTGTGCCAGAAGACCGAAAGATGGTGGAGGGGATTCTGAACGTCAAGATCGATCTATGTGACGATGCTTGATGCACGATCAAGAGAGTGTTGGGGCTCATTAAACAAGCCAGTGTCTCTACTAAAATTTCTTATGATCCCGCTCCTCTACGGTTGGTAGCCTCCTGATCCTTAGCTTCGATTCCTATCGTCTTCTCGAACCATTTCACCTACACGGGACAGACTTAAGGTTAGACTCGAATGTCTTACACACACAAAAAATGTTTTGTTATGCAATGTTTATGAGTGTGTGTGTGTGTGTGTCTTAAGTACTCTCTCAACAGACTAGATATCGGTCCGCTTGAAGGAGTGATCTCCCAATGGTAAGCGGTAAGCTTTCTATACTTTCGTCGCTAGGCTAAGACAATGTAATATCAAGCTGGAGGTTATTCAGGTCATCAAACCGACCCTCCTTTTCTGGTGACATGGTGGAATCAGAGGCAATTACTGAAGAAGCATGCTTGGGAAACACTTCCGTCCTCGCCTCTGTCATCATAGGCAGGACTGGTGTGCTGGCCGAGAGGCCCCTCAACAGTTTGAGACGCTCCTAATACACTACGCCTTTTAGTGCCGGAGGAATGCCTATTACAGAAGCCCAAAGATTAACTTAGAACATATGATTCAGCTAACTTCAAGCCAAAGCATAAAAGATACTTACTTCCAACCAACCAACGCCTCAGAAATCCAGGAGTGTAGTGGACGAAGAACTGCTCATGCTTAAAAATACTAAGTCTACTCCACGACCCTAGGATGAATCAGTTAATGGTCTATGCCTCCATGTAATACAGGGAACACACGCTGGTAGTTCTCTTAATCTGAAAGAGGGACCAAATGTCCTCTTCGGTAGGTTCTATGTGCAGATGCTTCCTGAATTAGACACAGGTACCAAAAAGGAAGGCATAAAAATTCAGATGAAGTTGGGTTGACGCTAAACAAAAGTAACACAACATATCTCGGGCAAAGTCGCAAGATGGGGAATGCATCCAAAAATGAACATATGCATATTCCAGGCAGTATATCCTCCTAAAGGTGCGTGCACCCTATTCTCCTCTTGGGGAACGTGAACATCACCCTAAGGTATGTTGAATCTCTTACGAATACGCCTCAACACACCTTCGTCCATAAGCAGTGGCACAAAATCTGGTGGACTATCGACTACAATAGCACCCACCATCATGTTCGGTGCCTCAAGAGTGTCTCCCTCCTCAATATCTACGTCTTCTTCCTCATCGGTATTCTCCTCATTTGCAGCAGTCCCTCACTTCATCGACGGTTCAGTCGAGTGCTTGGTCGTTTATTGTGGGTCCTTGGACTACAGATCGTGGTCGGGCGCCTTTAGCGAGCCTATAAGCCGGGAGGGGGTGGCGCTTCTGAGGTTCAAGCTTGTTGTCCTCCGAACTAGTACTGCTAGATGACCCAAATTGCGACAATGAGTGATGAGAGGCTTCAGATTCCAAAGCATGTTGTTTTTTAGGGGATCTCGTTTTCATTACTAGCTATACTTTCTATATAGTTGCACTAGACATCGCATTGAATAACCCGTAGCCCTCGTATTGGTGTATACTAACACGTATGTGTAGTGCAGTGAGTTGCCGATACAATTATAACAAAAGAATTTGGGACATGGCGACAATTACTAGTCTCTGTGACAATAACCATCGTTGTCGTCAACCGATACTAACAGATTGCATCGTGTCACGACTACATCGTGATTGGAATCGAAGAACTAGCCCAAAGTTTGATAGTTCGGTCATGTGTTTATAGTCTGAGTTTATGCTCTAATCCTATGTGCAAGTCTGAGTTATCAAATTTGATTAGACTTATGACCTAAGTCCGAGTTCGACGGTATGAAACCGCGGGTACGACGCGCATGTGGTAATATGTTTCCTAGGATTCGGATTTTTGATAAGAAATGTGGGAAACATTAAAAACATGGGTTGAATATTCCTTAATTCGGGGGATGCGAAATTTCGCAACCCCAAACCATGATATACTCGCATCCCACGTCCCCAAAATCTTCGCATCCTACATCCTTGGCAATAATTCAAGTCTTTCGGCTAGCACCCGCATCGCATCCACCGAATCTGAAAATCCACATCCCTTGGATGCGATCTTTCGCATCTTCCGATGTGAAAAATCGCATCCCTCCGGATGCGAACTTTTGCATCCTACGAATGCGACTTTCGCATCTCTATGATGCGAAAAATCGCATCCCTTCAGATGCGAATTTCCGAATCCTCAAGAGGCGATGGGGTGTAACTTCCCATTCTTCATCCTCACCATTCCTGCTCACCTCATCGCCATTTTCACACGCTCAAAAACTTATGGATGCATCCTTAGATATATGAGACCCAATCCCAACGTGATCTCGAACAGCTCAATCAAGAGGCATTTAGGAAAATTCAATTCAAACGATCATGACTTGGAAATCGTGTTCGATTCGGAGGCTTACCTAAGTTGTTCGAGTTTGAATTGCGATAGGAAAAGTCAAAGGAAAAATTAGGAAAGAAAAGAGGAGGATGAGTTTTGGGTTGTGGGATTTTATACGCAAGGGGAAGGAGAACGGGCCTGGCCCGTTAGAGCATACGCATCCCTTCGAGGATGCGAAATTTTGCATCTCTTATGGGATGTGAAATTCCGTATCCACCCAAGAATATGAAATATCGTATCCCTCTAGGATGAGAATTTTTTTATCCCTAAGTGGGATGCGAGGTACTTCAAACAAATTAAAATCATAATAATAATTTATAATTTATATATATTTACATATATATACATATAAATGACGATGAGAATGAAATCCCGGAAATTCGACGAGTATTTGACTCACCACTCTGGTCGCGACCGCACACACATGTTTTTGACACTACGATGATCCACACCGATTCGATTCGCCACCAAGTCGTACACTCGTTAGCCAAAGCAACCCGAGAACGTATGACGAGCAATCGAATCCACAATTCGACATCGTTAAAAAATCCAACTTGCACAGTCATAAACCAACAATACATTTACTGTTTGTGCTATATTTTTCAGACATTTGATCGCATCGCGCGAAATCACACGAAATTTTGTGAACATATGCGCAACTCTTCGTCAATAGTTACTTGTTTACGTTTTGACATGAGTGAGAGTTGATGATTAACGTTTAATTTCGTGAGTCAACAGGAATTAGATGATTAAAGAAGCTACCAGAGAATCAGAGTTCTTGACCCCTCAACAAAATTGTCATGACCAAGAAAAAAGAGTAGCTTGGAGATCTTTCCAGCTTCCAGAAACATTAGCTTCAACTCAAAGCACGTCATGTCAAGACAAAACGTACTTTTGGGGGCAAGTGTTATATTGCTCTTTTTGTCCGGTTCCAAAAGCATATCAGGTCCGCTCGACTTGACACATTGCGCTGCATTATGGCCCGAAATGTCACCAAAACACTAAGGATGCAAGCCTAGGAGGAGTCATGCATGTGGAAGCTTCACAAACCCTCAAATATGCGATGTCACATCCCTTAAGGCATATACCAATATCTCAACTTTCCATCCTGTATTTCTCATCATGAATGTACATTACTCCTCTAAAAAACCTCACATCCTTCATTCCAACGTTGAATCGCATCCCTTAGGATGCGATAACTCACATCCCTCGGGACAAGATAACTCGCATCCGTTAGGATGTAATAAATTGCATCCGTCTGGATGCGATATATCGCATCCCTAAGATGCGATGAACCGCATTCTCCTAAGGCAGGATGCGAGATTTCATACGAATGGAAGGGGGATACGAATTTCTTCAGGAAGGCGGCTTGAGATGCGAAAATTGCTGTAGTGGTCCCTAAATCTCACTTACTCTCACCAAATCCACTACCTGTAAATAGCCCCTGCTCATTCTTCACAAGGGTTGGATATTACTGATCTGGGAGCTCTATAAGGTCATTAATGGCTGCCTTGAACTCAACGAAGAAGAACTTTATTTTTCTCCTAAGACATAGTGTGTTGAAAATAGAACTCCCAGATGCTTAGCAAATATACCTATGATGATGATATGTACTTGTACCCTCAATAATCATTAAAATACCTAAACACCTTGAGAGTGGATGTAGGTTCCTTACGGATCGAACCACTATAAATTTTTGTGTTATTCCTGCTTTCAGCACTTAAATTTTCCATACACGAAATGTTATTCTCAAGTAATTGAGAATCTTTGGGTGTGACGATAATTTTAGCCATTAACACCTTCCAGCCACATTTCTCACACAAACAACTATTCTACCAACCATATACAATCTTAGTACGTCATATATCAACCAAATATCAAAATCAAACCAATTTGAATTCATCAAACCAAAAAATACATAAAATTAAGGCGAATTGCACATCAAATTAAACAACTAATTATACAATACATAAATATTAACATGCCCCAAAGTCTATCATCAAATAACAATAAATACAACAACACATCTAGTCCACCATACAACAACCAAATATACCATCAGATAATATGTACAAAACATCATGTCTAATCATCCACCAAGTGAAACTGAACAAAAAAACATATATATCATAGTAGTCAGTCTAGAGCCAACAGAAGAAGGAAAGCGTTTAACATATTGCTGCATGTACTAATGAATATGCCGATACAACAGTTGTGCCATCTCGATAGTCCGACGATGATTTTGATCCTCCAGTTATGCCATCCTAGCCCTTAGCTCCTCGATCTCTGCTATATCGATATCAGCTTTCGCCTTCTTGCTTCATCTTTGATTGATGTGTTAGGGATTGCGAAATGGATCATTAAGGCAATACTAACACTAAAGGAGGGTGAATAGTGTTTTGAGAAATTTAACAAAATCTAAAACTTATATTATATACTATATGAATCACACACAACAAAGATAATCACAGACACAAATTCAAACACAAACACAAAAATAAACAGAAATAAAATGCAGAAAAGGAAACAAGACACCGGATTTTATACTGGTTCGAATTACTCCTACGTCCAGTCCTACGCAACGCTGGATTGCGCAGAGTTTCATCACTATATCAATATCCAAGTACAGCCCCCTTTATTTCACGGCTACAAGGTTAACACTGATTCTAAACACCCTTGATCAAGTATATTCCCCTTGATTTCACGACTACAAGGTTAACGCCGCTCTGGTTCCTTGATTTTAAGGCTACAAGGAAACGCCTTTTTCCCAAATACTTCCCAAATAATTACAACAGCCCTATAATTCTTCAATAACACTTCAATTCAGAGAGTAATGAGTAGAGAGCGAGAAGAGAAGAAGTTTTATGTAAATAGAATTGAATTTGGCAGAATATAAGTGTAGAAATCATAAAAATAAGAAATAATAATAGTGTAGAGAAAGGGGATGAAAATGGAGAAGAAGAATGATGAAAAAAATTCGAAGCCAACCCTTATTTATAAGATATGAAAGGTTGCAAAATTTATGGAACGTTACAAATAATGAAAAGATACTTCCTAACATGACATTTATAAGTGGATATAGCATCTTTGTATGTCAATTTAACATAGTTTAAAATTAATTTTGGATCATTTTTCAAGCGTTTTGATATATATATATATATATATATATATATATATATATATAGAGAAACTCTTGAATTAAAACATAGTGTTATAAATGAATATTATAAAGTAATAAATCATTTGAAATTAGAAATATCAACTATATAAACTTATTTATAAAATTATAAACTTTAAAACTATATAAATATAAAGTATACAAGTACGTAATATATAAAAATTATAAACTATAAAAATTGAGTTTAAAATCAAAAGTAAAATAGAGAAAGTAAAGTATAGAAGATAAAAATTGAAGATAGAATAAAATAGAATTTGAAATCAGAATTTAAAAATTAGAATTTGAACCTGGAGTGTTATTTAGAGTCTTACATAAACTAGACTATTTTACTTTATTTATCTTGAACTCTTGAATTCTTGAAATCGTGATTACTCATGAGTCTTGAATCATTTGTGAATTCTGAATCTCTAATATATTTAAACTGTTTGGTCTGCAATATTAATTCCTATATATAAATCCTACATATTTGTGTGTGTATATATTCTAGATAAAAGTGTATATATTTTATAATCGATTAATATTGAAATAAGGTTGTTGTCATCAAAACTCCATTCTCTAACAATCTCCCCCTTTTTGATGATGACGGCCTTAGTTCATAAAATATCATACCTGTACATACCAATTGATGATGATCTTTCTAATACTCCCCTTGTCTATATGAATCTTATAAACGAATTCTATGTTTTATAATTTCTCACCCTTTGGCATTATAAAAAGGAAATTCTAAAACTACTCCCCCTAAATCCTATAATTATCTAAATAGTTCCTATACTAAAGTACTCCCCCTTAATACTTTCCCTAAATTTATTATTACAATAATCAATACAAACCAATCTAAGTATCATAATTACATATGTTTTAAGTCATATATAAACCAATCCAAGCACACCACATCATATGTTCAATATATACAAGTTTTAAGTCAAACAATCCAAATCAAACAAATCAATCAAATCATACCAAACAGATTGGATCCTTCTTGATGACCTACCAATCTTCATCTTCTTTGGTTGGTGGTGCCATAGCGAGATTGTTACCTTCATCTCTAAAAAGAGAGGAGATTAGCCATCGAATTGCATCAAAATGCTTCTCTTGCTATTCAGACATCTTTATTTTGCTTAGCTCAAGATGACGCTGGTTTCGTAGAATTATAGAGAAGGTATTCTTGAAGGAATTCAATGTTTCTTCAAGATTTTCACTTAGATTATGAATTGGATTTGCCATAGTATTGATAAGAAATGAATAGAGAAGAAGGAGAAATAAAATAATGAAGTTTTCTGGAAGAAATAGACTTAAATAGGGTCTGTAATTCCTTGGATTTTGAATGGATATGAGTTAGTTATTTAATTTTAAAATTTGAAAAAGTTTTGAAAATCTGGCAATTATATGTCGACATATGCAAATATGTATATCTACATAACCTATTAAATTTTTTTGAATTTTTCAAATTTTGAATCTTTTGATCTCATATTATATTATAACTAATTCTAAAAATTTTGCAGTGATAATTTTAACAAAAATAAAACTCCATTCATTACTTCATCAAAAGCAAATACATCCAACTAATTAAGACGCACTAAATACGAGATTCAAAAGAAAATACAAGGGAATAAATAAAGATATATATATATAACTAGTGGACTAGTTTTCAGCGGATGATGAGGAGGAAGATGAAATTCCAAGATTTCTTCCAATCTTGACTATGAGCTTAGTCATTTTTGAAAAATACTTTTTAAGCTTCTTTTGATTATTGGCAATCTTCGCTTGGTTTTGAACAATCATCTCTCTAGAAATGGTCCTAGTGTTGGTTGGATAATCAACACTTTCTAAAGAAGTTTCTTCTTCTTCTTCGACTCTCGTAGGTGCTTTTTCTTATTTCATTCGAGCTTGTTTGGCTTCGAATGTCTCATATGGCTGAAAAGTGAGAGGAATTTGCATGAGATATATGTTTGATGAGTCAACCACTTTTCTAGGCACAAATTCTTCTACATGAAGATCAACTCCGAATTATTTGAAAATGCAGGTGAGATGAACTTCATAGCAAAGAGTGTTTTCTTTTGATGACATTTCAATGGGCTTGAACTCCTTTAAGATCATATCGACCCAATTGGTGTTATAGCCACCAATAGTAGCAAAAGTTTCCGGAATGAGGAGTGATGGTATGTTGGAGGAGAAGATTTACGATTCTTGTTTTCGGCATCAAGAACAATTTGCGTGCCTTTAACACTACTCCAAATTTGGTCTTCGTTGCCTTCATAAAATCCACGATTAAGATTCGCATGGAACATCTTGACAAGCTTAGGATAACAGACTTCTTCGTTATCCCGTGAGTCAATTAGACTCAAGACTTCACTATGTTGAAAGAGAGAGATAAGATCATAGGAAGGAAAGTCTCAAAAGACGGTGAAGCACCCATATTAGCTTTATCGTTTGCTAGATAGTTAACATAGTTTTTGATAGCTTCTTTGTCATTATGAAGATAACCTTTGATGGTTTTGGTTAACTTCAATTAATGAGATGAAATTGAGAAAGCCATTGATTTGATAGTTTTGAAGAGAATAGATATGAAGAATATTATTTGAATTGTGAATGAAAGATAAAGAGAGTAGATGTATATATAGAAATTGAATGGATATGAATTGAATAGGCACAACTTTTCAGAAATTAATGACACCTTTTTAGACCTTGGGAGTTGGTGAAAAGTTGGAGGGAAATTTGGAAGTTTAAACCTTTGAAATTCGAATTCTAAATTTCAAAATACATGCAGATATGTCGACAAATAGACATATGTATGTCGACATATGTACTCATTTTCAAAGTACATTTGGTTTTTGTGACATGTGAATTGAATTATCGATTTATATTTCATGTTTAATGACTTCCTGAAATAATTCTAATCCTAGCAAACATCAAAAAAAATATTATATTATTTTATTTATTATTATATTATTATTTTGAATTTCAAAATTTCAAATTTGAATTTTAAATTTCAAGTTAATTTTAAGGTTTTAATTTTAAATCCAAAATAAACAAAGCAACCATTCAAACATAGAAAAATTAAAAATTAACTAAGGCGTACCCTATTTTTAGATCCTTTTCTTCGAAATTTTGTGAATTCTAAATTGTCGTGAAGCACATATTTGAATTTCTTGTTTCTGGATCTTCATCACTTGATGATGAATCAGAATCATCTAACGTTGTTGTGTATGCTTTCTTTCTCTTCCTTGATGAATTGTAGTTGTCCATTTGTTGAGTCGATTTATTTGGATATGAGCACATTTCCTTATATAGCCTGGTTTGTTGCAATTATAACATCGATCATCAATTCTTCTTGAATTTCCTTTTTTATTATTTTTAAAATAATTTTTTCTTCTATATGTCAGAAATTTTCTAAAATATCTTATCATTTGGGCGATTTCTTCATCATCTTCACTACTCGAGTCAGAATCATTTGTTGTTGCTTTAAATGCAATGGATTTCTTCTCAGTTAGCCTGTTTTCCTTTTTTTCTGTAACTGGACTTCAAAGACATCAGATTTCTAATTAACTCATCAATCTTAATTTCACTGATATTATTTGATTCTTCAATTGCCAAAATTTTCTGACCCATTCTAGAGTCAATGAACTCAATATTTTTCTGACTTGATCTTCTTTTGAATAAGTTTTTCTAAGTGCTGTTAACGAATGCACTATCTCTTGAAATCTGCAATACATATCGGAGATAAACTCATTCTCGTTCATTTTGAATAACTCAAACTGATTAACTAACATTGATATCTTAGTTTGACTAGTTCCTTCATGAGTAACTTGTAAATTTCTCCAAATCTCATAAGCAGTTTTACATACTGACACCCTATTAAACTCATTCCTATCTAATGAACAAAATAACAAATTAATGGCTTTAGAATTTCTTTCCGCAACAGCCTTTTGTTCATTTTTCCATTATGCAAAAGCAGTGGGTTTAACAAACTCATTTTGTGTACTATCCATGTGTCTAATCCTACTGATTGTAAATATATTTTCATTCTACATCACCAATATAAATAATTACCACCATTAAACAGTGGTGGTCTAACAGTGGACTGACCTTCTACAAAAGAACTATTATTGCTACCAGTATTGGTTGCCATTATAACTATTTTAAAAAATTAGATTATGAACTTTTTGAAAGACCTTGCTCTGATACAAATTGTTAAGGATTGTGGAATGGATCATTAAGGAAAAACTAACACTAAAGGGGGAGTGAATAGTGTTTTTGAGAAAGTTAACAAAATCTAAAACTTATATGATCTACTATATGAATCACACACCACAGAGATAATCACAAACACAGATTCAAACACAAATACAAAAATAAACAGAAATAAAATGCAAAAAAGGAAAGAACACACCGGATTTTATACTGGTTCGGATTACTCCTACGTCCAGTCTCACGCAATGCTGGATTGTGCAAAATTTTATTACTATATCAATATCCAAGTACAACCCCTTGATTTCATGGCTGTAAGGTTAACATTAATTCCAAACACCCTTGATCAAGTATGTTCCCCTTGATTTCACGGTTATAAGGTTAACACTGCTCCGGTTCCTTGATTTCAAGGCTATAAGGAAACACCTTTTTCCCGAATACATCCCAAACAATTACAACAGCTTTATAATTCTTCAATAGCACTCCAATTCAGAGAGTAGTGAGTAGAGAGTGTGAAGAGAAAAAGTTTTATGCAAATAGAATTGAATTTGGTAGAGTATAAGTGCAGAAATCATAAAAATGAGAAATAATAATGGTGTAGAGAAAGGGGATGAAGATGGAGAAGAAGAATGATGAAAAATTCGAAATTAGCCCCTATTTATAAGATTTGAAAAGTTGCAACGCTTTTAGAACATTACAAATAGTGAAAAGACACTTCCGTTCAAAATCAAAAATATGACAGTTATATGTTGATATAGCCATCTTTGTATGTTGACATATCATAGTTCTAAATTGTTTTTTGAGCATTTTCAAGTGTTTTAATATATATATATATATATATATATATATATATATATATGTATATATATATAATTCTGAAAACTCTTGAATTAAAACATAGTGTTATAAATGAATGTTATAAAGTAGAAAATCATTTGAAATTATAAATATAAACTATATAAACATATTTATAAAATTATAAAGTTTAAAACTATATAAATATATAGTATATAAGTATATAATATATAAACTTATAAACTATAAAATTTGAGTTTAAAATCAAAAGTAAAATAGAGAAAGTAAAGTAGAGAAGATGAAAATTGATGACAGAATTTGAAAATAGAATTTGAAATTAAAAATTGAAAATTAGAAACTGAATTTGAATTTGAAACTGGAGTGCTATTTAGAGTCTTACATGAACTAGACTATATTACTATATTTACCTTGAACTCTTGATTACTCATGAGTCTTGGATCATTTCTGAATTCTGAATCTCTAATATCTTTAAACTTTACAGTCTTCAGTATTAATTCCTATATATAAATCCTGCATATGTATGTATATATTCTAGATAAAAGTATTTGTATACATTTTATAATCAATTAATATTGAAATAACTTGTTGTCATCAAAATTACATTCTCCAACATGATGAGCTGTAACAATTATTTAACAATCTTTTAATCTGGTGTGATGATATTAACTAATTATGACACATAAATGTTATTATATTTATAAGTAGGAAATCATGGAAAAAAAGCTGATTAAAGACTAAAGAGGCGATGTATTTACGTACTTTCCATAATCATACTGGTTTTGTGTTTTCGATGATAAAATTTTGTGTTTTTAGTTTGGTATTGGATATCATACTGGTTTTGCTTATTAACTAAATATTATTTGATGCATTTTGCAATATTCATATCCTTGATATTGTTAATACCAATGGTGACTGCAGATAGTGCTTTTATTACATTATGGAAGGTCGGAGTGAAATGTCTAAATATGCCTAAAAAATTCAATTTTTTTCAAGAAAGTAAGGGAACTTTAACATTTTCATGCGATCATATCGTTAAAAGAGTATTAAATTGTCATTTCCTATTATTTTATTATTGAATACCACTTAATTGCCGTATCCATATCGTTTGTTTCCGAACAATGGATCCATAACTATCTCAAATATAACATCCTCCTCATCTGTGGTGACCTGCTGTTAAGGCTGCATAAAGTATGGGTTCGGTCGGGTTAGACCAAATACTTCGTTCAACTCACATAGGTAAGAGTTTAAGGTAGTTCAACCCAGATCTGATCCTGTATGAGATTAGATATGGGTTGGGTTGCACGAAACTAATAAAAAATGAGAATATGACAGATTTTTTTAAAAGAATAACATTAAAATATTCAGCATAATATATCGGATTTTAGCTAGCATAACGCATTTAAAATAACTAATTCATTATAACACATATTTTATTAAAATTTCATTGTATAACACATCACATGAATTAATTCACCATATAGTTGAGACGACCCCAAACCCCGTACTGATGGCGGCAAGGGTAATCCTTGGAATATAACACATAAACAGATAATAGCAGAACAGAAATAAATAAATACACCAGATAATGAACAGTATAATATACTGGATAAACGTAATCATCAGAGTTACACAGTATACAGGATCATACTTAGTACAAATACAGTTCAGCTATACATAAATGTCTACAGCGGAAAACAAACATAATGTACAATAGGAGCTGAAAGCATAAAAGAGATAAATAATAGAATCCATCTTCAGCTCCAACTATCCAGAAAGAGCTAGCTAAAACCTGAATACAAGGCTGCCCGTGTAGAAAAAGGGGCACCCAAGTTTGAAAGTGAAACAAACTACGAGTCAGTCATGGGACTGGTATGAGAAATCTACTTAACACATTTATAATATGGCCAATCACAGGACCACGCCACTTTCGTAGAACGGGTTTACTCCATTGGATTGCCAGTGCTTTAAAACAAATAATTCTTTTAAACATCGCAATGCGTTTTATAAAAATGAAGCCATTATAAGACTCAGTTCCCATCACACAATGCAACGCAAATCGGAAGATAGAGTTTCACCTTATAATGGCCAAAATACGGTTGATACGAATAAAACAAAAGCAATTGATATTATTACTAGTGTTTACATGTTTCAAAAACAATTTCGAATCATAACTATCAATCATAGACGACATGGGTACCATATATCATGTAGCCATATATATATACAATTGAAACCGCACGATGTCGTATTTGGAAATTGGATTTCCGTCATGAACCAAGGCAAAAGATAGTCCTTACCGACTTCGAGACGCTCTAGCCCGCCCCTCAGGACCCAGACTCAGGTGGGCCCTTGGATCGTCAGGGCCGGTCCACCGATGTGGATTAAAATTCCTGAACACTGCGTTTCCCTACCCTTTGGGGTGTAAATGAGCCAACGAATGACTCCATCGGACCCAGATCGTCCGATCTAACCGAGGTGCCTCGCAACAGTAACAATGACATATGTCAAACTCGTCAGGGCGTGTAAAACCACTGATGCCACTTCTAACTAGAAAGAAACGCAGGCCCTCCCTGATGTCCTCTCCCGTTTCTGGTTCATACCGGGGTGTGAGGCTCGCGAATTCACGTTCTACACAAAGCTACGCCACACAGGCGGTGCTTTGATCATCACCACAAGACTTTGCTTTTCAACAGAAGCCCTGATCACTGCATCTTAGCATGCCACACAGGCAATTCACACCGTGCAACTGATGGCTATCAATCACACAGAATAAATTCCAATGTCAGACACACTGTCCATTTGCAAGTCCGTTCTGGGTCTGAACGAAACTGGAGGCACTATATACCTCGCAAACCCATCGATCACCACGTACGTCTGGACGATCACCACTCATTATCCATATTTCGGGATGCCTCCCAATCAGGACCTCGGTTACCATCCAAATGAGGTGAAGATCTCCGGTCTTCGACCGCCGTCTTCATCTTCGATTTCTTATCGTCGATTCAGTTATTCAGAATGGGATAAACCCGGTCTTTCTGAGCAACTCGCGTATATAATAAATAAGTGCTACACGAACACTACTACGCATCATTTCAATTCATTAGTCACTAAACGTGAATCAGTAAGAGAACGATTTCCCAAATATTAACCCCGAAGGCTGAAACCAACATCAGATCAATACCCAAGGAACCATTCGACTTAGCCAACCTTCAGTTAGTTTCTACATTTCACATCCATATCGTTTATAATATTTTGTAATGATTTATCACTACTTTTATTTATTTTAAAATAGCCAATTTATTCAAAACGACGCTTCGGGCCATAACGCGGCCGTGGCGCTGTTTTTCTTCAGATTTGATTTACACATATCTGAAAATCTAACCGTTGGATCTTCACAAAATTTACATCATTAGAAAGATCTTTTCAAAACGAATCCAACGGTTCCAGTTTCGGGAAAATCCGACGGTCGGATCTCCCGGTATAATCGTTTGAAATTTCGATTTCAAAATACGAACTGCAGCATCGTTATTCGATTAAATATAGTTATATTTATATATATATATAAATATAATCGATTCTGGCGCTGTTTTTCTTCAGATTTGAATTAAACATTCCAGACAATCCAACCGTTGGATTTTTACAAAGTTGGTGCCGTTGGAAAGATATTTCCAAAGCGAACCCAACGGTTGCGGTTTCGGGAAAATCCGATGGTCGGATCTCCCGCACTAATCGTTTGAAATCACGGTTTCAAAATACGAACTGCAGCTTCGTTATTCAATATATTCCAATTCTATATATATATATATATATATATATATATATCGATCCTTCGATTTCAAAACTATATGATTTTCATACTTTTGATAAAAATTATTTTTTTATCTAACTGTCTTCTATTTCAACACTTCACTATATTTAACAATTCATGTATATAATAAAAATGTGATTTTTAATGTAAAACAATTTATTTCAAAACACGACTGTTTTATATAGTTAATATAGGTGATAAAAATAGGAGTTTTATTATAAAACAATTTATTTCAAAACAAGATTATTTTATATAGTTCATATTAATGATAAAAATTGGATTTTTATTATAAAAAATTTCTTTTAAAATATGAATACCATTCAACACATGAATTTCAATTTAACAAATGAATTTATATTCAACACATGAAGGTTTTCTGTAGTTTATATAAATAGATAAAAAGGTGATTTTTATATTTAAAACACGAATACCATTCAACACATGAATTCTATTCAATGAATGAATTTCAATTCAACACATGAAGGTTTTCTATAGTTTTTATTTATATATATATATATATAAAGGTGATTTTTATATTTAAAAACACGAATACCATTCAACACATGAATTCTATTCAACGAATGAATTTCAATTCAACACATGAAGGTTTTTTATAGTTTGTATATATATATATATATATATAGGTGATTTTTATATTTAAAACACGAATACCATTCAACACATGAATTCTATTCAACGAATGAATTTCAATTCAACACATGAAGGTTTTCTATTCAACAGACGAATATAGTTTCAATCCAGGAAAATAATTCTAACACATGAATATTATTCAAAATTTCGGCAGCATAACGGCAGGGTAGTTAAAACCGGGACCGTCCCTAGTACGGCTCCTCGCTCTACCTTAAAACCTCGTGGTTTTTGACAATGGGGATTCATGCATCTAGTTCGCATGCAGGCGGCATGTATATTTATTTCATTTCCACAAACTAATCCTATGTGGTTTCAACCAAATATTTCTCAACCACAAACGGGTATTTTTCAACCACAATCAATCAATTACAACCACAAACAATTCCAATCAACCATTCGCTATCAATCAATTTTCACACCAATCACAACCAATAAATATCGTCCATGGTTTGTGGACGAGGGGCGTATATATATAGCAATTCAGTTCTATTTCAACACATATATAGTTTTTACAATGCATATATAACTTATACATCGAACGTACAACTTATACAACGCTTATACATGAGGTGTACAACGCTTATATAACCCATACATCGACTATATAATTTATACATCGTCGTTTTCCATATCGTTTATAAATTAGAAATCTCACATTGGGTTCCACTCCACTAAAAATAGCAGAAGGCTCAGAAAAATATGCGGTCTCTTCTAGAAGGTAGAAGACGTCCACACGAGTCCACTGTCTCTTGTTTCACTGAATTTCGTCAACACACGAAAAAGATATGATTTTTCAAAGTTTGCAACGGTTTAAAGGTGTTAAAATAGTTGAAAATAAACAAGGTCGTACCTCAGCTGTTTCGTTCAAAACTAGGTTTGGATTTTTCTTCGAATCTGTGTAGCTATTCGTCGATCAGCCTTCGCAGCGTCGAAGCGGAAGGAGAGGCGCACGTGCGCAGGGGGGTGCGGCGGCGCTCGATGGTCGGAGGGAGCAGCGGCGGCGGTTTCAATACCCGAACTTTCGAAGCTCGATTCTCCCTCTACACTCAACGAAAAATCACACAACTTATTTGGATTTGAAGGTGGAAGAAAACTCTACAAAATCTTCCAAAGGAGCATGCGGTTTTATTGCGTGGATTGATCAGAAAATGAACGAGAAAGGAAGAAGGGCTAATCGGCGTCGATCTGGAGGGTTTACGGGGAGAGAGAAAAGTGAATAGCTAATAGTTTTTTTATTAATTTATATATTTTTAAATTTCTAAAATACCCTCTTCCACCTACGAACACCAATTCAAACCCAACGACTGTCGTCCCTAGCATTTTACCCCCATTCCGAACAGGATAGGATATGTTTCGTAGGCCCATTCGACTGTTTCAGTCAGTTTCCATTCAATTTAAAATATATAACATTCAATATTCGATTTGAATGTACATTTCAATTTGCCAGGGCCACAAACTGATTCAAAAAATTCCAAAAAAATAAATTTGGCTATGTTTTGACGATACGGTCCCAACAAAACTAGTTTCGTCGAATTCTGAGACCGTTTGCAAAAAGGCCCATTTCTGGTCGATCCAATTTAACTATAATTGACCAAAACACATTTTCCTTTGCCACGCTCATATACTAGCTTCAAAAATTATGAAATTTGAAATCTAGCAATAACTTCACATCCCGGATCCAACAAAAGTGGTTTCATCGAATTCCGAGGTCGTATGCAAAATGGCCATTTTCACGGGCTATATAAATTCCATAGCGACCTTTCTGAAAATTCATTTAGCCATAACTTTTTCTTTCAGCTATGAAACTTCGATTTTTCAGATTTGTTAGAAAGATATTCACTAACATATTTAAATATTTTTGGTTTCACTCAAATCCGTTTTGTTTTGCACCCGGTACAGTCCGACAAAGTTTGAATTCAATTTTTGAAACTGCAGCGCCTTTTCAGGCCTTGTTTATAATTAGAATTAATTATATTCATTTTCAAATGTCGATTCAAACTCACTTTTCATTGCTATTATTTAAAATATTTATTTTAAATATTTAAAATCCACAATTTTAGCCAATTTAAAAATTTTAAATTGACTTAGATTTTCCGGGTCGTTACAATAGTAGAATAACCTTTTCATTTTAAAATACATTAAAATGCTCTTCAAATTTTCTTTAGCAAATTCTATCTAGTTTAGACTGATATGAAATAAGCATTTTTGTATATTTACTATAGAAAGCATGAATTATATTCTAAGAATAAACTATTCTAATTTTAAGTAGGATGATATTAAATTAGTTTTTTAATATAGGGCTGGGTTGGGTTAAAATAAGGTTGGGTGGAACAAAATATCACACCCAACCCATATATAGTATGGGTTACAAATTCTAACCCATATCTGATCTAAGCTAGGATAGGTTGGGTTTATGTAGGTTGGATCGGTTTGGTGGTTGGGTCGGATTAGATATGGGTTTTGTGTAGCCCTACCTATTGTATCAGTTGGGAATTTCGGGCATTGTTCCATAAATTTTGCATGTATGAACAAATAATGATGTAGATAAAATTAATATCATGATATCTTACTTCATTATAATTTAACAATATGAAAAAATAATACTACTGCGTAAACTGAAATATGCTTACATTACTTTTGCTGGATTTATCATCGTACCAAGTATAGGAGACTGTCCCATCCGGATTCACATGTTGGATAACATGCGTATGGGTAAATATATCCATATATGACACTGGACCTACGCCTCGGCTTCCTGCATTTGATTATTATATACATATGTTATACGTTCAAAATCATATATCATTATATAACTATTTACAATTCACATTTATTATATTTACCAACTCCTACCGATACTGCTAAAATGCCTTTGACCCTCCTCGATGAGTGATGAAATTTATTTTCCTATTTACAAAGTTTCTTTAACACTCTGCATGTACATTCAAATTTTCATAAATTATTTATCGTTCAAATGTTTTTTGATATTTACCTATAAATCAAATATTTAAAAAGAGTTTAGTACCTTTACCTTTATCTCGTCAGTATTCCAATATCTTAGCCACCCTTCCCATACACTCGCACTCATCTAGTTTGGCTTCAACATTTTTTATTTGCCAACGATATGGAATCCTTATAGTTCTTTCTTATCTTCTACATCCAGTAATGTCGGGTCAGCTGCAAGTCGTCTATCAATATATCCAGCTCAGCCTGTGTTTCATGATAAGCAAACAACCAAACTTTAAACAGTAAACGATGTAAAATATATCAACGATAAAAACAAATTGAAAATTGAAAATTGAAAATTGAAAATTGAAAATTGGAAATAGAAGAATATACTTGCAAGGACATCATGCCAAATACACCTTATAATATGGGGTGGGATGTTATCTTATTTGGGCCAAAAACCCGACAATCTAGTCTGGTACACAACTTTTGAAACATATAGGACATTCTATGATGGCTGTAGCTCGAACCCCCTATGTTAAATATGATATACATAAGTACATAGTTAGTATAAAAAATTACTGAATAAAGTTTATTCCTTACCCCTCAGTTCTAAGTACTAAATTAATTATAATACGCGATGGACCACTGTCATTGCCTTCGGAAGGACGGAAGGAGCTCCTACCTCTCGATGACATGTATATAACTGTCACAAACGCATGTTTTAAAAGAGTACAATAACATGACATTGAAATATATTTTACATTTAAATGACATAAACAATATAAATTGCTAAATAAATAACGAAAATGAAAATGGAATTTTATATACCTAAATTATATTTAGCCTCATATTCCATGAATAAGCAAATTAAATTGCAGTTCCAATATAAATTGCTAAATACGCAGAAACAAAAATGACATAAAAGATGTAAACAATGATAAGCATATTTCATAGTACATCAAGAATTCAACATACTTACATGAATTGCAAAATATATGTTGTATATTGTGTAATTACATTATAACTAACAAGATAATACTCATCATCTACACTAGTCATCATTGCCTTCTGATTCAGAATCAGTCTCATATTTTATGACATTTTCCTTTGTACTCACGAATGCTTCTACCAAAATGTTATATTCATCGATCAAAGGTCCAAAATCCGTATGATCGTCTGTAATTATTATTTCATTGTTTTTCTTAAGATCTACTTGATAAGCTTATTCGTTTGGAATATTCTTCCATCAAACTTAATTCTAGACTTCATTTTAAAAACTACTAACCAGTTTACTTTTCTCTTTTTTGAGACGGATAAGGAGCATAATAAAATTGCAATGCTTGTTTAGCTAGCACAAAAGGATCATACTTGTGATAATGAATGTATGCTTTATTTCGATAAGGTTGTAATCCTTATGCTTATTAATCTTAGAACATGGAACATTGCAAAACTTATTGCATCTTGATGGAAACACCTCCTCTGGGGTCGTGAGAAATATGTTAGTTGAAGAATTTGTGTTAAAATGCCATAAAAATCATTTATATGATTTTCTGGATCATCGCTACCTTTAACAAGTACACTTGCATTATTAGTTTTTTTTTTTGCACCGTATTCTTTGGTGTAAAATTTATATCCGTTAACGAAATATATTGGGTATGTCCTGACCACTCTTTTTGGTCTCATCGGAAGATATTTCAACCCTTTATCATCAATATAATTTTTCGGCTTGTACACATAATTTGAAAGCCAACTGAAAAATTCTTTACTGAGATCTCCATTCGGATGTTGGCATTCATACATTATATAAATAAAATATTACATTACATTCTACACTCATATGTACTGTTGAAACGAATAAAAAGCAAATTATTAATTCAGATTACCTAATGAACGGTGCAACCTCAGCACAATTTAGAAGAAACTAAGTGGTGTTGCATGAAGATCATTATCGTCTTACCATATTTGTACACATTTCTTAGGAGGTCGATTATGTTGTCTTAATATGGATAACAATGCTTGAGAGGACTCTTGTTCATCGCCTTCGTCATTACAAGGAACACTTTCAGATGATATACTAATATGGTCATTGAAATAGTAAGAGAAAAAAAACAAAGCTTCTTCTTTGATGTAAGATTTACATATCGAACCTTCAACTCGTACTTTTTGTCCTACTTTTTTCTTCATAAATCTATGCAAAATTAATTTACATTAATTTCATCTTTCAAATGCAATTAAATTACTAGGTAACATATTACATACCTCTCAAATGGATACATCCATCCATATTGGACTTAAGGCTGTATTAACATTAGAAGGGGAAATTATATTTATTGAAGTTTATGAATCTTTTCGAAATCTTTTGGATTATGCTTGTAAGTACGTACTTAATGATCACAGAAACATAGAGTAAGTAGAGTAAATGTGGTAAAGTAAAATGGAAAGAATACATCATATTTTATATTGGTTCGAAGTTACCCTAAATCCAGTCTTGTACTCCATACGACTTTTAATCATTATCAATTCAATTGCACTTGTAACATCTCAGATTTTGGAACGTTAATTACGAATATTTAAATCTTTTTTAAATATTGATTTGGTAATATTAATGGATTTTTATATCGAATAAAATGGAGTTTGGAAATTTAAATTTATAATATATTTAAAACGAGCTCGAAACGATGCGGTAGTTCGTAATATTGAGTTTTGAACTTTAATTGAATATACATGATCCGATATAAGTCAGAACTCTTTGAAATACGAAATGTTTGAAGCTATTTGACTATATTTTTCTAATGAAAGAGAAAAATCAAGATTTTATATCATAGGTTGCTAGTTATGTCCAATTCAAATTTTCAAATAGTTGCTACAGAATCATTTATAAAATATAGCGATTTATTAAATAAATATAAGGTATTTCTATAAAATTTGAATACCATTTAACCCGGAATTTCAGACTTAGAGTTTAATATATATATATATATATATATATATATATATGTATGTATGTATGTATGTATGTATGTATGTATGTATGTATGTATGCTTAACTTGAAGTTATATGAGATTTTATTTGGAGATTTACGGTAACAATAATTTATTATTATTATTTAAGTAGATTTTTATTGGATTTAATTATATTTTATTGATATTATATAGGCTTTAAAAATAGCTTTTTTTTCCAAATAAACTCTGTTTTCGACGAAACTAGTTTTATTGGAATACGTATAGCTAGTTATTATTAGATTTCCAGTTTGGAGCCAATCAGAGTTGTTTTATTAGTGTGTGCATTTTTATGGCGACCAGGTAAATAAATTGGAATTAAAATAACAACGTTTTTGCAAATAGAGAGTTTCATTGGGTTCCCAATTTTAAGACGTAGCGATGCATTCAGTTTCATTGTTGTTGTATATAACGGTGTTGTATACACAATTATATGATTCTTGTTTGATGATAGCAACCAAATAAATATTATTTTAAATGTGTTTTACTGTTCTATATATATACACACATCACAGACAGGAATATAATATTCATATTTAAATAGAATACGACTGTACAGACTTTCATATATTCATATAGTACTTTATTTAAATTGAATATAATATTTCAAATATTCAAACAGTACAACTATTCGTAACTCCACTATTTGAACATATCACAATTCATATACATTCCCAGAATATTGTACATGTTGTAAATAAACTGAATAAAATAGACAAGTTTGTTTGACAACAATAAAATAATATTTTATTTCAAACAAATTTGTTTATTACAAATACCAGTACAATTCTCTCATTACACACTGCTCCTCACTATAACACTGTCACTCAGTTATACAATTTTATGTACATTCTTTACATCTCATATACACGTATACACTCTTTCACTGTCTTCTGTCATCTTCAGTTTTCTATCTTCACAGCTCAGTCCAGTCATCATCTTCATACCTGTCATACACAGAAACACACACAGTATCTGGAACGAATAGAAATATTTTAAATTATAGCGAATATAATTTTTTTTTTAAAAATATTTGCCTTAGAATTTCAGTGTGATTCTCATCGTTTTTCTGACTCGATCTGATTTATCCGACTATGTCTAGACAGCTTGTGATATTCACAGTGATACACTGTAAATACCACAAGACAGACAACACACACACACACACACACACACACACACATATATCAATGTAGGGACAATAAACTATTCTGATGACAATGTATACACATGTGTATACACGTGTGCACTGCCTCGCCAATCATGTGTGCAACTGATGAGTAGCCACGTGGACCTTCTCGACTCAGTGCAACACATACTAACATGACCGAGCACAATACAAAGTTAAAAAAAAAACAGCTCAAATTTCAAAAAGAATGGTCAAACAACATGTACATAGTTAAGGTGCAGCATGATGAGGGCATGAACATGCACAAGTTCAGAAGTGATCTACATGGCAGAACAATCAAGAACAAGTGACAAACATGATAGACCAAAGCATATGATGTGCAGCATTTCAGATCAGCTCAAAATAAGACACAAATCAACTTCAAGCAAGTATAATAGAGCAACATGGACAACATGTGTACATATATGTGCACATTTAATCAAGCTCACTGGTGTACGTACACATGAACATGGACACGGGTGCAGCTCAAATATATGTGTGCTACAAACTAAATGATACAACAGATTCAAGTGTATGATCACAAACACCATGGTGATCAAATATAGCAATAAGGCAATATAATGTATGCAGGTTAGCACAAGTAATAACAGTATAGTACACACCGCAAATACAGATGAATGGGCATGTTCAAGGTGGAGCATGACATTGCAAGCTCAGGATACACAAGTATGCAAACTCAAGTGCATGCAGTTCAAAATACACAGCATGATCAAGAGAAACATCTCAGCATGAATACACAAGTGTGCTATAGACAGAGATATGCAATCAACATTTTTTGGTAAGGTGTAAACACTGAACAACAATATGTATGCACAACACATATGTTTTGACACAAATATACATGACACTGCAGTGGAACAACCATAAAACAAATGATCAAAGTGGAGATCTACTCAATGCAAGAGTATGAAGATGATATACAAAGCAAGGTTCATGGTTAAATACAATAATCAAGTGTGGACGGCTATGTCATAGCATGCTACAAAATCTATCACTGGTCAATATAGTTCAAACAGGAAAATCTCTGTGCATAGAATTACAGCAAATATATTTGGCAAGAGATTCTCAAAAGATTTTCCAGAAATTGGTAAATAGTTTTTGGTAAGTGTTAAATTCATGAGCAAGAAAGCACTATGTCTTTCCAGAATTGACCAATGTGTTTTACTGAAGTTATCAAAGCAATTTCAAATTCAAACAGTGGGGTCAAGAATTGTTTTAAATTCCTTGAAATCATGCATGGAATTCGAAACAAAGGATGGTGCGTTTTCTATTTTTAAAAAATATTAGAAAAGGCATCTTTTGACAACATTTTAAAGGAAACAGCAACTATATAGTTCCAGTTTTTTCTCAAGATATTTTTGGCATTGAATCATGAAATCAATCAAGGGAACTCTAGGTAAATTTCAAGGCAACAAATCCCAGCAATATCAGAGTGAAATTGAATTAACCAAATTCATTGAAGGAACAAAATCAAGTCAAGGTGCATCGAGCTATTTAAAAGTCAAGGAATCATTTTTAATTCAAGAATGTCAAATACGGGAATCATAACAGTGTAGACAAATCGTCCAGAGGAAGACTTTTACATGTTTGAGTTTAATCAAAAATCAATCACGCAAATTTTCTCAATCAAAGCTGAGGTAACTAAAGTGGAAATCACATGCAAATCAGTCAAGGTCATAAGTGAAATCAAAGTGATTTAGGGTTTTTCATTTACCCTATTTTGACACCCATCATCATCGTCTTAAAGATATATGGATCGAAACCGCAAAATCAACTTGAGTGAAAACTGAAGCAAATCAAAGTACTTACAATATTTTTCGATCGCAAGCACCCAAAATCAGACCGAGAAGACAAGCATCTTTCATTCGAGCTTTTATAGAAGATCTCCATAAATCAATATCAATTCAGGTCAAGATTTTGGGAGGATAAACGAAACTCTAGAGCCGCCACCATTTTTCTAAAAGCAAAGAGATCGGGCTGAAAAGAAAAGGAGCGCATCAATTAACAAAATGGCCGGCCAAGCTAATTTTGGAGTGTAAAGGGGATGAACCTTTTTATTTTTAACTCCTAGGGTTTATATGTTTTTTTTTATTTTAATCTGTTTTTTTCCTGTAAATCAAGTCTGAACTATTTTTCTAGTGTCTGTAAAAATCTAGAGGGTTCAGTTAGGTGTTGACTGACAGTTATTAGAGTCTGTAAAATCTAGGTTATGTGTTACGGGTTTGCAATACGGGAAATCTGGTCGAGGGGATATCGATCAGTCTAGGGTTTCGAGTGTAGGGTTAGAATAGGAGTAGGGTTTGCGAGTGTACATGGCCTTGTATGCGGGATCTGTTCTATTACCTAGTAGAAACCTTAGAAATGAAGCAGTAGACATGTTTTTGCCGAAGCAGGGTATATTTGTGTGTGATTTTTTTTCTGTATTTCTGTTTCTGCTATATTCTGTGATCTGTTTATTAATATATATCTCGTTAGATTTTTAATTCAGTTAAAAACTGTGATAAACCCTATTCACCCCCTCTAGGGTTAATCTAGATCCAAAAAGTGGTATCGGAGCAGGTATTCTGTTAACTCTGGAGTAATGGTGTTTTCTAGTTGCAGTCGATAGAGAGTCAGTCCAATTCATCTCCAACTATTTTCGATGGACCAGATTTTTTAAACTGGAAATCCAAAATGGAATTTTATTTAAAATATGTTAATATTCAATATTGGGATGTTGTTATCAATGGATTTGATAGTGTAGATATTACTTTCAATACTCGTGCTATGAAAATTATATTTGATTATCTTAGTACTGAAAAGTTTAATCTTATCTGCCATTGTTTATCTGCAGAGGAAATCTGGGATACTCTCAATACGAAGTATGGAAGATCTGACAGCGATGGCTCAAAACCCGAGAAAGTCAACTCAGACTTAGAGTTCTGTTTAACAGGATTTACAAATAAAAAATTCAGAAGGATCAGATAATGGAGAATCACCACATGCTAAAACAGAAAATTTCTCATATGAAGATCTAGTTTATATGTGCGTGGATTTAACTAAATCTGTTGACAAACTCCAATCTAAAAATAAATCTTTGAAAATTGAAAATCGTGAGTTGACAAGCAAAATTCATTGTTTGGAATTAAAATTTGAAAATGTTGTGAAATTTGAAAATTCTAATTGTGAAATTGTTTGAAATTAAAAACCGATCTCGTTCATCTCAATAATAAAATTCAAAGGCTTGAAGAAGAAATTCTAATTTTAAATGACATATAGATTGAGCTGAAAGATGCAAACAATTGTTTACAAGAGGAATTCATAAATTTTAAGGCTACCAAAATTCAAACATGAAATTGCTGAAAATGATAGTTTGTTGAAAACAGATCTGATTTTGAAAGAGCTTGAAATCGAAAATGAAAATTTGAAGAAATTTGAATCTAAAAGTTGAAAATATTTTGATTTTGAAATGACTGAGTCCCAAATAGAAATTAAATTGCTTAATGATGAAAATTTGGTTTTAAAATACGAGTTTGAAAGATGTAAGATCACTAAAAATCATTGTTCAGATTTAATTAAAGAAAACAGTGATCTTAAAACTGAAATTCAACAACTTGAAACAATTTTGTCTAAATTTTCTAACGGTGAAAAATCTTTGGATATGTTGTTGAAAAATCAATTTTCTGTTGGAAATAAACATGGTCTTATTTTTGGGAGAATAAATGGTTTTGAAAAACGAAATTCAATCCTTCAAACTCCTTTGAAAAGAATAACCTTGGAAATGTTAACTCTGATAATTCCAAAGGATTTTTAAATCACGAACGAAATGAGTATGTGTTCTATAACAAACCATTCAAACAATCTTGGATCTCAAAAGAAAATAATACGGGCTTTGTTAAATTCAAACAGATTTGGATTCCCAAGGGTACAAAGATAAATTCAGATGGTTTGTTATATAGACAGGTTTGGGTACCGAAAGTTCGATACACAGCTATGAGTGGTAAAACAATCTTTGTTAGACCACTTAACCCTCTCAACTGCTAGATACCAGTGATGGCTGAGGAACTGCTTTGGTAAAGAAATTTTGAATTCAAGTTATTCCATATCTTTGATTTATTTATTGTTCCTTAGCCAAGTCTGTTGAGTTAGAGATTCTGTTTTACATTGAACTCTGGAATGATCTCTAAACTCACCTATATATATTCTCTCTGCTTTTTATTTTCTATGTTTATTTCTTCCTCTACCCCTTCTATTTTTCTTTAGTTTTTTTAATTTATCACTGTCATATTTTTTTGGCCTTCATTAACTTCCAATTGTAGAACTCATATTATCTGGAAATTCGCTTTAGTTGAATAGAACTCTGATGTTTTAATTATTTCCAGATCTTGAATTTAATCTTGTAAATATCTGCAATTGTTTTGAAGTTTATCTTTCTGATTTCTGATACCTGAATTCATAATAGTGTTGATGTATTCTTGTCATATCTTGAACACTGTTGATTTGAGTTCTAAATTTTTAAAGATCTAAAAGTCTAATGGAATTTCACACACTTCTGCTGTTTTGAGTTTCTTCTAATTCATTTCAGAAAAGCTTGAAATATTATACTCATTACAGCACTCTGTTATTTATCAGTTGTGATATTTTCATTATTTTTCAGATTGACTTGGATATTTTGAATTGTATTGAATCACAGTGATACATCTTGAATTTCACCTTTATTCATGATCATTATGGTTAAAATTTGCTTGTTTGAAATCATCTGAAATTCTTGATATTTTGAATATCACACACCTCTTAATCCTGAAATTATCAACTTGTGTGAACGATTCATTATATCTTAAACTTGACACTGATTCAAGTGATTTCAAATAAATTATTTCTAATATTCTGGATCATGAATACCTCTCAAATCTGATGTAAATGATCTGATATTATTCTTGTACTTGTCAGTGATACTTGTGAAAAACTCTTTGAAAATATGGTCTTAAATCTCACTGTAATTTCATGATTATTTGATTTGAGTATCTATTTGTTTAAAATCATTTGAAAATTATTGATTTATTGAATCACACATATATCTTAAATCTGAAATATATAATCTGGTGTGATTGATTCATTAAATCTTGATATTTTCACATTTCTTCAAATGTTTTAAAATAAATTGAATTATATAATCTTAGATCATGGAATATATTTTTTAGTGACCTTCAGAAACATCCTCTAACAAGTTTGCTATGATATTGGGTTCTGTGCAGCTCTGATACTGTCTTTGAAAAATGTTTTCAAATAATTGCCTGTTTTTGTGACTGTTGCTCTAATAAATGAAATTATTGGGCCTAATTTGTTATCTTGTCTGTTTGGGTTTTAAATTTCTGGTGTTTGTGATATCTTGGTTTGTCCCCAGTATCTTTTTACAATCTTCAGTAATAGAGACACCAATTGGTATCAGTTGTGCTGAATTTTTGTATATATTTTAATCCCTTTTGTCTTGTATAGATCTCCATATCCCTCTTGTAATTGTTTTCAATTTTATAGTTAATTATTGATTATTCATTCAAAAATTGAAATCTATATCCAAAATGAACTATACTTATAATTCATCAAAATTATTAATAGATTTTGAAATTGTGACTACAGTGTATTTCACAACAAGAGGAGATTTTATTTAGATTTTCATAATGGTTGAACATTTATTATAATATCTTTGAATTGGCAATTATTTCAGGACCATCTCCTTTATCTATCATCATTCTTCATCCATCTGTTTTTTATATAAATGTGGAAAGTTTGATATTTTTGAAAATCATCTTGAATAAATAGTGAAAATATTTGTGATGGAATTGTGGTTATATTACTATTCAGAATTAGTGATAATTGAAAATTTTCAATGATCCCGATACAGTCGAGCATATTTCATAATGTAATTAATTTGGAAATTTATTTCATAGTTCATTTCTATACCTACCACATTTCTATCATTCATATTGGTTGTATATACCGAGGAGTTTTTCTATTTAAAGCTGAAAATGATAAAATATATAATTAATACATAAGTGTGTCTCTAACCTCATTTAAAAATCCAAGCTCTGGTCATGCATGGTTAAGAGACAACTTATAACTTAAGCTGCGACTGGCCTCATTTAAAAATTCAAGCTCTGGTTATGCGTGGTCAGTGTGCTCTTAAATAAAATAAAAAAATAATGTGCTATAAATTGAAATTCTTCTGAAATTCTTCTTTGTGTATAAACCATCCTATCAATCCATTTTCTATCTGTGAAATGTGTTGAAATCTTACGTCGTATTATGATTTGTTGATCCATAGCTATTGGGATTTTAGAATATTCGTTTTTGTCAATTAAGTTGAATTAATAATTATAGTCCAAATCCATCGCTGTTCTTGTGCTAATTTTTTCAAAATTCTTTTGAAAATAATTGGAAATCATATTTTTAAAACTCTCTCCATTATATATAAAATTCATCGTGAGTCCATCATTCTCTACAATGTGAAATATGCCACCAGTTATTTTATTATGATTTTTGTTTGATAGATTGAGATTTATGATGATCGTTTTTCCTCTTATGCTGAAATTATATTGTTTAGTCATTATTCATCAATATTTTAAATTCTGAATCCTTTTGATGATAACAAAAGGGGGAGAATGGGTTGAGATTTTGAATTATGAGCGAATGTTTTATAAATATTTTTAATTCTTGAAAATTCATTCAATTTTCATGTTTCTTCACTCATGCTCAGTTATAGGGGGAGTTTCTATTGTAGAGGGAGCATTCAAACAGGGGGAGTTCTATTGTACACAGTTCTTCACAATCAAACACATTTACTGTATTCAAAATCTTAATATTTATTTGTCACCATAAAATGGGGGAGATTGTTCTATATAACGGTGTTGTATACACAATTATATGATTTTTTCTTGATGATAACAAACAAATAAATATTATTTTAAATGTGTTTGTTACTATACTATTATATATATACATCACAGACAGGAATATAATATTCATATTTAAATAGAATACGACTGTACAGACATTCATATATTCATACAGTATTTTATTTAAATTGAATATTATATTTCAAATATTCAAACAGTACAACTATTCGTAACTCCACTATTTGAACATATCACAATTCATATACATTCCCAGAATATTGTACATGTTGTAAATAAACTGAATAAAATAGACAAGTTTGTTTGACAACAATAAAATAATATTTTATTTCAAACAAATTTGTTTATTACAAATACCAGTACAATTCTCTCATTACACACTGCTCCTCACTATAACACTGTCACTCAGTTATACAATTTTATGTACATTCTTTACATCTCATATACACGTATACACTCTTTCACTGTCTTCTGTCATCTTCAATTTTCTGTCTTCACAGCTCAGTCTAGTCATCATCTTCATACCTGTCATACACAGAAACACACACAATATCTGGAACGAATAGAAATATTCTAAATTCTAGCGAATATAATTTTTTTTTAAAATTTATTTGCCTCAGAATTTCGATGTGTTTCCCATCATTTTTCCGACTCGATCTGATTTATCCGACTATGTCTAGACAGCTTGTGATATTCATAGTGATACACTATAAATACCACAAGGCAGACAATATATATATATACCAATTCAAGGATAATAAACTGTTCTGATGGCAGCATATACACACGTTTATACACGTGTGCACTGCCTCGCCAATCTAGTGTGCAACTGAGGAGTAGCCACATGGACCTTCTCGACTCAGTGCAACACATACTAACATGGCCGAGCACAATACAAAGTTAATAAAAACAGCTCAAATTTCAAAGAGAATGGTCAAACAGCATGTACATAGTTGAGGTGCAGCATGATGAGGGTATGAACGTGCACAAGTTCAGAAGTGATCTACATGGCAGATCAATCAAGAACAAGTGACAAACATGACAGACCAAAACATATGATGTGCAACATTTCAGATCAGCTCAAAATAAGACACAAATCAACTTCAAGCAAGTATAGTAGAGTAGCATGGGCAGAGACAACATGTGTGTATATATGTGCACATTTAATCAAGCTCACTGGTGTACACATGAACATGCACATGGGTGCAACTCAAATATATGTGTACTACAGACTAAATGATACATCAGATTCAAGTGCATGATCACAAACACCATGATGATCAAATATAGCGACAAGGCAAGATAATGTATGCTGGTTAGCACAAGTAATAATAGTATAGTACACACAGCAAATACAGATGAATGGGCATGTTCAAGGTGGAGCATGACATTGCAAGCAAAGGATATACAAGTATGCAAACTCAAGTGCATGCAGTTCAAAATACACAGCATGATCAAGAGAAACATCTCAGCATGAATATACAAGTGTGCTATGGGCAGAGATATGCAATCAACATTTTTTGGCAAGGTGTAAACACTGAACGACAATATGTATGCAAAGCACAAATGTTTCGACATAAATATACATGACACTATAGTGGAACAACCATAAAACAAATTATCAAAGTGGAGATCTACTCAATGCAGGAGTATGAAGATGATATACTAAGCAAGGTTCATGGTTAAATGCAATAATCAAGCGTGGTGGCTATGTCATAGCAAGCTACAAAGTCTATCACTGGTCAATATAGTTCAAACAAGAAAGTCTATGTGCATAGAATTATAGAATTACAGCAAATATATTTGGCAAGAGATTCTCAAAAGATTTTCCTGAAATTGGTAAACAGTTTTTGGCAAGTGATAAATTCATGAGCAAGAAAGCACTTTGTCTTTCCAGAATTGATCAATGTGTTTTACTGAAGTTATCAAAGACATTTCAAATTCAAACACCAGGGTCATGAATTGTTTTAAATTCCTTGAAATCATGCATGGAATTCGAAACAAAGGGTGGTGTGTTTCCCGTTTTTAAACAAATTAAAAAAGGCATCTTTTGGCAACATTTTAAAGGAAACAACAATTATATATTTCCAGTTTTTTTCTCAAGATATTTTTGGCATTGAATCATGAAATCAATCAAGGGTACTCTCGGTAAATTTCAAGGCAACAAATCCCATCAATATCAGAGTGAAATTGAATTAACCAAATTCATTGAAGGAACAAAATCAAGTCAAGGTGCATCAAGCTATTTAAAAGTCAAGGAATCATTTTTAATTCGAGAACGTCAAATATGGGAATCACAACAGTGTAGACAAATCGTCCACAGGAAGACTTTTACATGTCTAAGTTTAATCAAAAATAAATCATGCAAATTTTCTCAATCAAAGCTGAGGTAACAAAAGAGGAAATCACACGCAAATCAGTCAGGGTCATAAGTGAAATCAGAGTGAATTAGGGTTTTTCATTTACCCAATTTTAACACCCATCATCATCGACTTAAAGATATATGGATCGAAACCGTAAAATCAACTTGGGTGAAAACTGAAGCAAATCAAAGTACTTACAATATTTTTCGATCGCTAGCACCCAAAATCAGACTGAGAAGACAAACATCTTTCATTCGAGCTTTCATAGAAGATCTCTAGAAATCAATACCAATTCGGGTCAATATTTTGGGAGGATAAACGAAACCCTAGAGCCGCCACCATTTTTCTAAAAGCAAAGAGATCGGGCTGAAAAGAAAAGGAGTGCATCAATTAACAAAATGGCCTGCCAAGCTAATTTTGGAGTGTAAAGGGGATGACCCTTTTTTATTTTTAACTCCTAGGGTTTATTTGTTTTTCTTTTTTATTTTAATCCGTTTTTTCTTGTAAATCAAGTCTGAACTATTTTTCTAGTGTGTCAAAATCTAGAGGGTTCAGTTAGATGTTGACTAACAGTTGCTAGAGTCTGTAAAATCTAGGTTACGTGTTACGGGTTTGTAATACGGAAAAATCTGGTCGAGGGAATATCGATCAGTCTAGTGTTTTGAGCGTTGGGTTAGAATAGGAGCAGGGTTTGCGAGTGTTCATGGTCTTGTATGCGGGATCTGTTCTATCACCTAGTAGAAACCTTAGAAATGCAACAGTAGGCAGGTTTTTGCGGAAGCTGGGTATATCTGTGTGTGATTTATTTTCTGCATTTTAATTTCTGCTATATTTTGTGATCTGTTTATTATTACATATCTCGTTAGATTTTTAATTCAGTTAAAAACTGTGATAAACCCTATTCACCCCCCCTCTAGGGTTAATCTAGATCGAACAGTTGTATTTGGAGTTCGTGTATGGCAATCAAATATTAAACAGTGACGTTAAATATGGGTGGAAACCAAATAAAATAGTAATATATAAACTAAAAATGTACCTGTGTTTTGCCTACTTTAAACTACCATGTTTCTACCGAAGCCACATCACATCACGTAACCCCATTTCTTTTCAAGTTTAATGCTCACATGCTAAATGTATAAGCTAAAGATAATGTTGCCTAGACCATCATGAGACATTAACCTACCGACCTATTCATTAATTAACACATGTTATTCTAACCTACCTTGTATGTGGGTGATTTAACATTGATCTTATCCCTTTGTTCTTCTCCTATAAATGGCTTGGTCATCGTCACTTTCTTCCTGCCAGTAAAAACACATGAGCCCCATTAGCAAATGAAACCCAAGCTCCTCTCTGCCAAAAAATATAAAATAGGAGGCCTACTAATTGAAAACCAACTCCCCTCTATATCAGTACTAAACCACACAATCTCCCTTATTTGTAAAACTTAGCAAATCATTAGATGTTTTAACCATGACCGTAACTATAGAACTAAAGAGTGAGGGAATGAAGCATGGCATTGCGTTGGATGATGGGTTGAGATGGAGCAAGGGAGTGGGTCCGTTGAACGAAGCTGAGGTGGTGACGCTTACAGTGGGTGAAGGGGAAATTTACATTTTGTAAACTGTAGGGTTCAAACAGAATAAATGGAAAAAACAAATAAATAAATGTGGCCAAGCAAGAAGAAGGATCAAAGTATGGGTAGGTTGCATATGGAGTTCGAACAGAGTAGGAAAGGAGAAGCAGTTTCAGGTGGGATGGTGAATATGCATTTTATGTGCCTAATTGTAGTTATAAACGTGACTGTTGCATGAAGGAGCAAGTGGGAGGAAACTAGAAAGTGGGGAAGGAAGTAGCTATACAGGGCATCCAGAGTATGGTGGTGGTTCGTGAACGGGGAGAAGGAAAAAGGGACTTGCGGGTGGGTGTTAGTAGCATGTGGAAGAAGAAGTAAATACTATGAGGCCTGGGTAATATTATGTTCCTAATTACATCTTCGTTTGCCTAATCGAGTTTATATAGATGCCTAATCTAGTAATATACAATAAGTTTTTACGTACCAGCTATGTAACGTGGCTATCTTATATATATAACATGACCATATGTGTCTAGTTATATTTTATAACGTGGCCACTAATTTAAAAAAAATGTATAATTAAATTGATTAAAGTTATTGGTTCAAATATAAACCATAGCCGTATAAATCCTGTAGCATACTCATGCGTTACCAGAATCCAACAAGACTGGAAGCACTGGAACCATACAACGAACGGTTCATTTTGGAGCTGGTTGGTCAGAGATGAGTGTTGCTGGAATTTTTAATTAAATTGAACGCTTGTTTAATTTAATTAAAACAAACCGTTTTGACGACGAATGGAAATAAAGGTGAGTTTAACGCACTCAATTTATCCCACTTAAATTTTATATAAGTAGGGTTTTTATTTTGTATAACATCAAATCTCAAATTTCCCCAATTCAATACCCTAATTTGGAAAAAAAATGGAGACAACTACTAAACGCAAGATAGGAGCTGCAGGTAGGAAGGGAATAAGAGGACCCAAGAAGAAGTCAGTCAGCCGATCGGTCAAAGCTGAACTACATGTAACACCCCAAGTCCATTAATGTCACTCATAAAGGGAATGCATCAATGTCCTTGAAGTGTTATTGTTTGTATAGAATAGATAAATTATAAGAATAAATAAATAAAACAACACAGCGGAAGATAAAACTTATTTTTATTTCATCATAACTCAAAACGAGTTTACATAAGTAGTTTCCCAAACCATTACAACAGGATCAGTAGTCTTTTCCAAAAACTTCAAAGTACATAAAGAAGCAAATACTTAAATAAGTTAAATGCATAAATCCCTACTGAGCATAAGCAAAGCCATAAAGATGAGAGAGTCCCAAGAGATACATATACTATCTTCAAGCAATTGAAAGAAATCGGCACTAAGTTGTAGTATTCCCTCCTTGCAAACCTAAGGGGGGGGAGGAAGAAAAGGGGGTCAGAAATAAAGTCTGGCGAGTGCGATAACTTTAACAATATAATTATCAAAATAACTAGGCTAAGGCATAAGCTGGAAAATAAGGAAATGACTGTGAACAATTGTGTATGACAGAACAAAACAAGGAAATAACATGAACTAAGATAACGTTAAAGGTGCCCATAATCACTAGAAGATAATTACTACACTGCACAACCACTAGTCACCCTAAAGGTTGATCCCGCGTATGGAAGTTAATAATGATAATGGTAGTTTAGTGTACCCCTAGCTACCTTCATAGGTGCCATCTGCCCCTATCTCCACTAAGTGTACCCACTACCACCATTCGATCGGCTCCCTAACTCGTAGATACTCGTGCTGGCCCCACAGTTGGGTGTATCACTCCCCAAAGTGGCAACCCGGTACAACCAAAAATGCACGGCTTATATCTACACGATGCAACAACGTCTTACCTACCAGCCCGGGCCCACACACGCATATGAACCCGTTGGACTTGCATTGCCACCGCTGACCCTTTTTGACCTCTTACAATCAAATCCAGTACGCGTGTCCCATCCTCGACATGGTTCGAGCCCACAAAGATACTTAATGGGTTACTGGTTTGAAAAGAGCCCCGATGCATGACACAAGTTTTCCACCTATGCTTGGTCCCCTCTAAGAGTCTAACCTTGTGTCTTAGGCGATTAATTGCACCTAATTAATTACCCCCAATTTGAATTAATTTCCCAATTCAAATTGCCAATCAATTACAAATTTAACTATGTCCATACTTGACTCAATTATGTCCATCTATTCATGGTATACGAAATTATACCAATTAACATCACATTTAAGGCATTTATGCCAATTCTCAATATTAATTTTTTTAATATTATCCCATTGCCACACGTTGTGCGTTCGTTCATTTAACGTAAAATATACGTTAGACTCGAATAGTCTAACTTATGGAATAAAGAGAAAACATCACAACATGCGTAGAATAAAAACTAGATCTAAACATAAAGGGTGAACTTGCATGTGTGAATAAGGTTTTTCATCCAAAAACTTGCATAGGCAAAAGTTACAAACTTGCATAAACTATGGATGCCATAGATCTAATCATAAGATGTAATCTTGCATAGGCAATAGTCACAAACTTACATTACATGATTCATACTCCAATATATATATATATACTTGCATATGTGATTTATGCAACATAGACTATGATGTAAACTTGCATCTAACTCACACATGTCATAGCCTAACTTTAGATCCAATTTACACATAAAATAGATGTCATGAAACATGTAAGGTTGTATATGATTCTCACTAACTTGCATATGATTCATATCTAAATTAACATCTAAACTTGCATACATACATATGATTTAACATATGAATTTGTTCCAACAACAAAACCTAACTAGCATATGAAACATCATTACGAATTGATTGTACATAAGCCAAAAGTTAACATAGATTTACAACATAGATGATAACATCACAGCTTTACAACATAGATAATAACATCATGATTTACAACATAGATAATAACATACGGTCAATGATTCACAACATAACCATATAATCCAAATCATAGCTCAATCCAATTAAATTGTTAATTATCTTATTAAAGAAATTGAACTCACAAAAAGAAGGTTCTGCGTTCTAAAATCTGAGTTCTGAAATTGATTTAGCTCGCCTTTGTAGTAGATTCGTTATTGTTTAGATTAGAGTTGAATAGAACTGAATTGATTAGCTTTGATTTCCCTCTAGTTGGTGGCGGCTACTCTAGGTTACAAGATGACACCAAGACGGCCATTATTCAAATTTTCATTTGATTTTAGGGTTTGAGTCTACCCATGTTTATATAGAATTTTAATTTAGTTATAGCCGTCTGATGTTCTTAGGGTTAATCAAAGCCACTCAGTCAGGATAGGGTGACACCTCCGCCCTAATGACTCAGCAAGGAGTCAGAAAGGACTCAGCAATGAGTCCCAATATGGATCAGATTGCACCAAAAAGTTGTGCAAGCTTTCTGCTCGGCCTGGGCGCACTTGGCAGGTGCATCAGTGACACTTTTGTACTGGTGCAGTTCCCAAGTGCGCCAGTGCAAATATTTTTTTTTCTTCTGATTTTTCCCGCCTGACTTCGTTCGTCCATATCTCCTTCATCCGGTATCCATTTTACGCAAACTCGGACTCTATCTCAACTAGAATTCTGAGACAAACATAATGGCGCAACCCGTTTCCCTTAATTCTCACATCTGAGATTAATTATTCTTGAATTTAGTTAATTCGATTATTCAAAAATTTGGGTTGTTACACTTCAGTTCCCTGTAAGTCGTCTCGGTCGATACTTGAAGAAAGACCGATACGCTCACCGTGTAAGATCTGGCACCCCAGTTTATCTCACCGCTGTATTGGAGTACCTTGCTGCTGAGGTTTTGGAGTTGGCTGGAAATGCAGCAAAGGACAACAAGAAGTCCAGAATCATTCCGAGGCATATATTGCTTGCAATAAGGAACGATGCGGGGATGGGTAAATTGCTTGGTGGAGTTACAACTGCTCATGGTGAGTTTGGCCCAATATCAACCCGATGCTTTTACCAAAGAAGAGTGTTGCTATTGAAACCGAAGGTGCAAAATTGCCTAAGAAGAAAGAAGTCAAAGTGCCAAAGACTCCGAATAAGACTGCTTAATATCAATGTCACGAGTAGTTTTCTGTTTATATAATGAAGTCTAGTGTTCTGGTAGACCCTATGAGCTTCAGTGTTGCTTTTGTCTATGTATGGATTTGTATCTTCTTTTGTTAACATTTTGTGAAGAACCTTTTTAATTTATTGAAAAAAAGGTTTTTATTTTGTATGCAATGTTTGTTAATAGTTAGTAATGGGATGACTGTTTGCATGTATGGTGAATATTTTTAATATTCATTGATTAAATTAAACGTTTGTTTATTTTAATTGGATTAAATCATTATTTTAATGATTAGATTCCAATGAGGTAACTTGCCTTATTGGCTACATTTATAATAATATAAATGTATCAAATAAATAATTGGATTTTGGACTGGTTGTTATTAATTGATTGTGATTGTTATTAGTTTATTTTGTTTACTGTGATGAATTAAAATAAATTTATAGTCATATTGAATTTGAGACTATAACCCATTTTAATGTAGGGAAGGATAGGTTGGAGGGATGCAACATGATTCCTTAAATATATTGTTTACTTATATAAACTATTTAAACAATCTGATTGATTGTTAAGTGTTAAATCCGAATTCAACATTTGTTTGACATTAACCAACGGGTGATATTGGTTGAGTAATTATTGGCAGATGGCCTAAGAATGAATCGTTTTATAAAGATTAATTTTCCGTTAGGTAAATAAATAGAAAAAGAAGTTATAAATTCTGTTTTTATAACTAAAAATGGATTTTGAAATCTATTTTGTATAGATTATTATTTTTAAACGAAAGTTTATAAAAGGAAATAAATAATTATTTTATCTTGCAAATTATAAACCAAGTGATAAAAATTAAGACAATAATTTGGTAATCAGAATTCGATTAATGAAGATGAATGTGTATTAAGACCTTGTTTATAATTCAAAAGAATTTTAAATAAGTTTACTCATATTTAGAATTTGATTTATTTTCTAAAATGAATTATATAAAAGGGAAGTTTTAAACAAGATTTAATATGAGTTGAAACGGAACGGAGGCTTAAGTGAATTGAATATGATTATAAAAGTAAAGATCTAACGACAAGATTTAGAGATAAATATTTTAAATACGAAACGGGGTTTTTTAAAACAAAGCTAAGATAGGTTGTTATAAAGGGGAATCTATTGTAAATGGAACCTTGGGTTAATTACTGGAATTTGGTATTTTGTTACTAAACTTCTATCTATTATAAAGATAGGTACGTTGTCGACTCAGGGCCTGAGAGGTAAATAGAATACCCCAACTTGATCGAATTCATGATTATCTAAGAATGATATTAGTTTAGAAACGAGGGTAGTAGAGGGAATTAAAATGATATTTCCCTAAAGGATATTATAAGCTATAATTTGAAGAGTTATAAGTTGAATAAGTTGATTTGGGAATAAGAAATGAAAAGTGGTATTCCAAATGTTGGAAGATTTAGAAATTGAATTAACAGCTATTTAGCTAAAGAGGCCAAGTGATGTTGTATACTAAACCAATGAATCTACTTTATTTTTATATGAATGATGGTTGTTTATTTGGATAGTTAAATCACCGACTATCAAAATTTGGCCAAATCGATTGTTGGTATGGAAAGACGGTGATCGAATTCATATTCAAAAATCATTTCGACCAACAAATATGTTAACGTTGAAAATGGAAGATGCTGATCAAGGTGGAGCTATTAAAGATCGTGGATCTTCACGAGCAGATGAACTACTCGTTAAATTTCTCTGGTTAGCTTCCAAAGTTATGATGACTTATGATTCTGTCGTGATTGAAATCTTTGGGATTGTAAGGACTATTCACTATTGATACTTAGGGTGATTCCAATATAGGATGTGGTAGGAGGGTGCCTTCGGTTCGACTTGTTCATGGGTGACTTGTATGGACGAATGTCTAACAGAGTATTTCCTCAAGAATCACGTACGTTGATTTTTTATAAATATACCAAGTTTGGTGGCAGATACATTCTCTTGCTTAACACCTAGAGTGTATTTGTGGATGTCAATTAGTGATTCGACGTATCAGACATATGATATTATCTAGTATTTATTTCGCTGTGTGATATATATATGAGGACAAGTTGTTATAATTGTCCAGAAGTATTGATGTACTTTGAAGATAGTAAGTATTTTTTCAAGCTTTCAATAAAAATTTATTTCTATATTATATTTTATTCCACTGTGATGTGAGATTCGGGGAGGTGCTGTTTCTTCTTTTTATTCTTTTATTCTAGTATTTCTTTCTTTCTTTTCTCATACACTAATTTTCATTCTATTAAAAATTTGTATTTTCGTGCACTTTGGGTTGGACGTATGTAATATTAGTTAACTCAAAGGGTACGGATTTGCGGGCCTTTACAACACTTCTTGACTTCAAGGCTATAGGAAGGCACACTCTGTAATCTCAGCCTACCGACATAACAGTATGATTTTTAGGCAAACAATTCACTCCCAGTTTCTTTAGAAAGACAACCTGTAACATCCCGTAGTTTTAACGGTCGAATAATTAATTTGTTTAATTATTTAAATAATGGTTTGGTAATTTTAAATGACTTGAATTAAATTATATTGAATATTTAACTAATATAATTAACAGAATAATATATTTAATTCCAAAATAATCGAAAATAGTTGAATTGGCAATATTGTGTGAATTGGATAGTATAAGAGATTTGGTTAAGTTTGGATTCGAATTTTTTATAACGAATTTATTTATAAAATGACGCTTGAACGTATTAAGTATAATATAATTTAAATTGAACCCATAATGTTGTGGTAGTTCGTAATATTGATTTTTGAACTTCAATTGAATATACATAATCCGCTTTAAGTCGGATTTCTGTGAAACAAGAAACGTTTAGATCTAGTGAACTATATTTTTCTAATGGTAGAGAAAAAAACAAGATTTAATCTTGTAGACTGTGAGTTATGTCCAAATCAAATTTTTAGAAACTCGCTATGGAATTAATTTATAATTTATAATGATTTATTCATATAATAAAAGGATTTTTATTATTTATTTAACATCAATGAACTTGGATTTTTAATACTGAGTTATAAATCCAAACTTGTTTATTTTGAAGCAATATGATATCCTATTTCGATATATACGATAATATTAATTTATTATTATTAAATTGAATTGTTTTTAAATTTAACAATATTTTATTGGTTTATTTAGACCTTAAAAAATAGCCATTTTTGCAAACGATCTCAGTTTTCGAAGAAATTAATTTTGTTGGGTCCGCAATATTAAATTATTATTAAATTTCAAATTTCATGATTTTTGGAGTCAGTATATGACCGTACTGGATTTAAATGTGGATCGATCAATATTTTGGTTTTAAAATATCACTGTGTGAGCAAATGGAATCGGAATTTGATGAAACAAGTTTCGTTGAGTCCTCATGTCGAAATATAGTTGTATGTCCATTTTCATCGAATTTGGATATTGTATGCGATCATAGGAAATTTTAATCAACGAATACAAATTGCAGTATGATAAATTAATAAAATAATCGATTTAAAAATTTATTTCTTTCCTATAGACACACTATCACTCTTTCTAACCTAAAATATTTTCCAGTGGTCAATATGTTTTGGTCGCCGCCCTTTACTTCAGGAAACCCAAAATTGTGAGTTTAGAAATCAAAGATCATACAAAATCTTATAAATAACGAAGTTCATTTCTTTAAGATCTTGAAGACATGAGCTTTGATCTGGAACCCGTTTGGTTAGGTTCAATGAAGTTGGTTCACTGTGTTTATCACGTGAGAACTAGGGTTGGGGTGTTTATGATCGTCAAACCTTAAAGCATAAATTAGAGTTTGTTTTTGGATTCAGGAAGGAAAGTAGCATTTGTTTGAAAGATTTGAGGGTATTCGGTTGAAAAATATGTCGTGCCATCTTTCCTGGTCGTGCACGAAGGAGCTGATGATCGCTATTTTAGTGGAGATGGCGAGTTGATTGTAATGGGCATAGGAAGGAACATCGTTTGAAGAGAGGAATGTTAGTGATTTGTGTTTGAGTTCTTGTTGAAGAATGGAGGAGCGGTGGAAGGTTGGAACCGCGGAAATGGTGTTCGAAGGTGTCTAGAGCTGGAGGTATCACACAAGAGTAGGGAAGATGAGTATACGCAGTCTGGGTATTTACTAATGTAGATGGGTCGTTTATAATTGGTAAACCAATTCATATATATATATATATATATATATATGTATAGGTTAGGTTTATTTTAATTTAAAATAATGTATTGTCTTGTAATTACAATATCTTATTCATACGTTATCCGAACTTAGCGAAACGGGATCCATTAGGATCGTATAGACGAATGCTACACAATGGAACTAGTTGGGATAGATTTGGAGCTCGTCTCGATTTATGGAAAAATAAAATGTTTGAACGGAACTGTTGAATGTTTATCGCAATTCAACGATAAACGACCAAAGTGAGTAAACTCACTAACTCTGTCCATTTTATAATTTTATAAACGTAATTTAGTATTGATAAATGATGAATGATTGTTATGTGATGGTTATTTGTATGGATTACTGATAAATTGGTTGAAAATATAGATATAGTTTTTTTTGAGCAAAAGATGTGTGATCTTCCAGAAGGAAGAGAGCACACATATATATAATAAAAATAAGGTGATACAAATATCCAAATACAGATCCAAGGCAGGAGTCACAAATAGGAATGTAAGGGATAATAGATAGATGAGTTCCGGCAAGGCCACCACCCATCATACTTCATTATCGAATTCCGGCAAGGCCACCACCCGATAAAGAAGTATATCTATTCCCATACATATAACAATCTAAGTGCAAAACAAATGGTGTAACAAATCACCAAAAAAATACAGACACTCCTACTCCTCATACACCAATATGTCCAAAGCAAGCCAAAAATGTTCAATCCAAACAGGAAACCCAAAAACTCCACGGTTACATCTACAACCTGTAATCTTGAAAAACTGAAACAAAATTATCAGTAACTTACACATATATATGAGTATATGCCTATATATATATATCTATATATATACGAATATATATATATATATATATCCATATATATATATATATATTGAAATATATGTATATATATGAAAATTATATATATATATATACATATATTGTGTGATTATATATATAGGCATATATCCATATATACATGAATAAAGCGAAGGACATAAGAAACAAACAAACAAGCAAGAGGAAAGTGCCAAACCAAGTAAAAAGAAATCAGCAACCCAGACGAGGTCTATTGCATCTAAAATAACTATTAATACGAATGAATAAACTCAGGTTAAATCTAATCTTAAACAAAAAACGCCCAAATTGCCAATCACCAAATAGTTTATAGTGCGAATTAGACATCCAAAACAGACAGAAATTTACTACGTTAATGATTAAATTATCCTTGGGTGCAGAGATTGAATGAAAGATTCTCTGATTCCTCTCAACCCAAATGAACCAACTTATGAAAATTACTAAAGAATCCAAAATGTATTTCTGTCTGGAATTGTAACGAAATCTATGACAATTCCAATAATCGAAACAACTACTAAAGGAATTAAAACAATCAAAAGTAAAAATCCTCATAATCACGTTGAAAATAGAAAAGGTAAAATAACAAGAGAAAAATAAATGACCGACATCCTCCTCTCCAGTATTACAAAAACAACACTTTACATCAAAAATCACATTCTTCCTTTTTAAAAGCTCAATCGTATTAAGCTTCTTATGAATGATCAACCACATTAGAAACTTAGCTTTTGGTGTAGAATTAGATTTCCAAAGAAATTTAAAGGGATATAATGAAATACCAGAAAAATTAATGAAGCTATACATAGAATTAACGGTGTAAACTAAATTCTTATCTAAACCCCAGGTAATAGAATCACCATTCTCATCCAAATGGTACAATGCTAACTTAGCTTTAAGTAAGGCCAATTGTCTTAATAAATCTTCTTCTAAAATATTATCGAACGAGAACTCCCATGGAGGATCTAAATCCGGTTTGTAAACATCCTTGATTAAAGCATTCTTAAATCTACTAATGTTAAAAAGCTTACTAAACTCAATTTTTAACGGCACTCTAGAAATCCATGCATCGTGCCAAAAATAAGTAAGGTTTCCTAAATGAACTAACACTTTGCATCCTAAATTAAAAAATTCAAAACAATTCAAAACAGACTTCCAAAAGTGAAATAATCTATTATCCCAACCACCACTATTTCCAATAAAAAACTCTCCTCTAGAATAATAAGATTTGGAAACGATAGACTTCCAAGAAGCCTTCACTTCTGGACATCAAAATTTCCATAACCATTTAGCGAGCAGAGAAGAGTTAAAATTATGCAGATTTATGATCCCCAGACGCCCCTCATTCTTAGGTTTACAACACATGTCCCAATTAACTAGACATTTATAACCTCTACAACTAGAATCACCATTCCAAAGATAATTACGCCAAATCCTATCAATCTTCTCAATGACCCATTTAGGAAATCGATGAACAACCATCCAATAAGGGGGAATAGCTAAAAGGACCGAATTGACTAGAACTAATCTACCTGCTCTAGACAGGAATCTATTGTTCCAGCTAGAAAGTTTATTACTAATCTTATCAATTATGACTATCCAATCTTCCTTCTTAAGCTTCGAAGGTCTTATCTTAAAACCTAAATAGTCAAAGGGAAATTTCATAATCGAACAGTTCAAAGTGCTAGCTACCAAAGTTTCAACATTGTTAAAATCATTAAGGACCATCATGGCACTTTTATCAAAATTAATTCTAAGACCAGATAACATCTCAAAACAGTAAAGAATAAACTAAATATTGATATAGTTATATATATAAATAGTAAAAGGGAAAATATACATATAGTTATATATATAAATTGTTAACTAAATATTGATTATGTTAGAATATTTCATATTGATATAAAATTCGTGTTATTTATGTTGATTAACATTTGTGGATGCAGGGAAACAGATTGGACGGATCCAACTGGATTCCTCAACATTTATATTACTGTTTTTCATATATTGTGATATATGATGTAATATATAATCTATTATTGATTATGTGTGTTTGGATGATATTGATCCTTTTTATTTGGTATTTTAAATACCATAAGTAATATTGGAATATATAATGGAATTTTTTTAAGTAGGTATTAAATTTAAGAATTTTATAAAATCAATAGATTTTAAAAAAAGGAAAATTTTGAAATTATATAAGAAATTTCTGTAGAAAGTTAATAATAGTTATATGGAATGAATGTGATTTGTTTTAAAATTAATAGAATTAGAAAAAGGGAATGTGAGTTATATAAGAATTACGAGAAGATGGATTTAAAGTAGATTTTAAATAGAAATCTGTTTTAATAGATAAATTAAGAAGATTAATTTATAAATAATGTTTTACAAATTAAGAAAAATATTTATCACTAGATAAATTGAATATATAAGTCTGATTTTACATTAAGGAGTAAAAATCGGTTTTAACATCGATATTTTTATGAAATATAAACTTAACATTTATAAATGGAATTATAAAGGGGATTATAGGTGATTGGAAATAAAAATAGGAATTTGTATGAACAATTCTATAAATAGAATTATAAATAGAATTAGGAAATGCGATATTATTGTTAAATGCGAAACCAAACTGAATTGATTATATAAAAGAAATTTTATTCACATTCGATGTGAAAAATGGATTAAAGGAAATATTTTGCAAATAAAAACATTTATAAAGGAAATTGGGGTTCGAGATAGGATTTTAAAAAGGGAAATCGAAAGAGATAGGAAATTGCGTTAAAATAAAATAGTGGATTCCATTTCAGGGAAAGTAGATCGGTTGTGGATTTATAAAATGACTCGATAAAAAGATTTTGAACCTGTAATAATATATTTAAATTGAAATCAAGTTGTCATTTGATAAGCCAAGTCCAGATTTCTGTAAAGGAAAAATATTCACGTTTAAAAGTGGATAAGGGTTTTTAAATCAAACATTTTGCAGATTTAAAAGATTATAAAAGGAAATTGTTAAACAATTGAAATTGATAAATTCAAAGGTGAATTTAGAATGAAAATGGAAACTGAGTTAACCTAAAATGGTATTTTATTCCAAAGTTCGGAACTTTAATCGAATAGTGATTATTCGACGGAGAGTTATCGAACAGAGATTATTAGAGAGAGAATTATACATTAGAATTCGACTATATCATATGTAGGAAAGTACTATTTACTTTACATTTTTAAATCAAGATTTATTTATTAATAAATTATTTGTTTGTTTATTTGTTCAAATTAAGAAATAAAAGTTATATTTTGAAGTTAGATATTTCGTAAGTAGAGATTATAACACTATAGTTATAATCAAATGTTTTCATACAAGAAGTGGAATCGTAAACTGAATCCGAGAGTTGTGTAAACAATGATTTGACAAGAAGTTAAGAAACAGAGTTAAGGAAATTAGAAACTGACTAGAGATTAGTTAAGTTGAATGGTTTCTTGAGTATCGATCTGATATTGGTTTCGGCCTTCGGGATTGATACTGAGGAATTTGTTCTCTTACTAGTTTACAGTTAGAAACTGATAGAGGTGGGGGGATAGTTATGTGTGAATAAGGAATGGGAACGTTTTCCAATGTTAATGACGTATATTTTCTAAATTTAGAAAATAAGTATTTATGAATATATGGAAATGGAAAAGGGGAAACGAATAAATTAATGATAAATTAAGTTAAAGGGGTTGATTGATGATTGATCGATAAAATTTCCATTTGGAAATAAGATCATTGTGTGTATGGATGTTTTCCTTTAATAGTTAAATAACTGACTATCAAAGTTTTGAGCATTTTTTCATCATCAATACGGAGAGATCAAGATCAAATTTATTATCTAAAAACCATTCCGTAGGGGCTTTAGCGTTGCGAATCAAATATGGTGAAGATAATTGAAGACGGAGCTTATGCATGGGCTGTTCTGTCAAATCCTAAGTAGAAATTGCCTAAGATGGTTTTACATAATAGTGCCTTCGGTTTTTCCAGTCCCAGGACAACATGTACGGAAGAATGTCTGACAAAGTATATTAAATAGACCGCGTAAATTGATCTCTTCAAATGTATTTACGTTTGGTGGTAGAGGAATTCGTTTCTCTTAGCTGTATAACCAGATATTTTTGGAGAAATCAATTTTTGATTTGGCGGGTATGACGATGTGGCATTCAATGTGAATAAAGGTGTGATCTATCAAAAAGATACATTATGACCTCAAGCCTCACAATCGGGAAATGGTATAAAATCGGGTAGGTCGCATGGCTAAGTGGATAGCTCCCAATTATGGTGTATTATCACTTGATCTAGAGGAAATCCATTTACTTCTTAAATCTATTTTGATGATGTCACTTTCGGGAAACAGTTGTTGATCCTAACCGTTGGTGATAATACATTGGTACACTCAAGCGAAATGAGTGACCGGTCATGTTTAGCATGGGTTGCAAGAAATTCTTGTTGAACTCGGTGTGTTCCTCTCTAGAGATACACTATTGGAAGGTGGTCCCATACCTTGCCAGTTGGAATTCATTGCCCAATAAGCGCTCGCGGTTTTCGATTATATATTATGTATGTGGAATGTGAGATGAAAGTGTTCCGCTAGATTGCATTTATGTGATTTAGACATTATTATAATATCAAAAGAGTATTGATTTTAAATAATTTTTTTGGGTTATCGTAAGGTAAAAACCATTCGTGTTTATGTATGGATCAGTCTTACAATTATCCTTTTTTAAAAAAGGATTTTAAAGTTAAACCAAGTGGTTGGAGTTTACTCACACCAGTTCTATGATTGACCTAGAGTTTATTTTGTTTTGTTTTACCCTAAACTCTTGGGTGCCCAAATTTGTACGGGCAATCAAGTAGTCAAGATTTTACAGATATACTTAGAGAGCTTGGAGTAGAAGGCTTTAGGATTATGTAACTATTGTTTATTTCCACTATGTTGTAAGTGTTGTACTCCGATAATAGTATTGTATACAAAAACTGGTTTTATTTCGAAGTAATGTTATATAATATATTTATTCATTCCGCTGTGAGATTCGTGTTTACTCTGATGTTGTAATTATGTTCTTCTTCTATTCTAAACTTGTTTCTGTTTATTCTCACCCTCCAACTTCTTTCTATTAATGACCTAATGTGTTTGATTCTTGAATAGTTGACATGAGTTTTTTATTGATTTTCGGGGTTGAAAATCCCTGGGCTGTTACGGTGGTATCAGAGCTAAAGGTTAAGTGATTACCTTGGCTCTGTGGCATTATCGTAGAGATGGGGTTAGTAATACCCTAGATTGAGTTTGAGTGTATGTATACAAGAGAGCATATTTGTTGATTTTATAAAAATAATATCGTATTGTGGAGATTTATTGGTTGAGTTGTTTATGAGTTTTGGTCAATCAATTTGATCCACTATATCGGTAGGGGTTTCTAAACACTCGAGTATGATGAACCGACACAGTACGTTTTGAAAAGAGGGTAAATGAAATAATTTTACCCAAATAATATTTTGATATAAAGGAAGTATATATGGGAAATATCATAGTATATTGGATGTGTTGGTTGTTATATTAATCGATTAAGA